>CP139503.1:24757561-25357561 GCA_021014915.2 Artemisia tridentata subsp. tridentata | reverse complement strand
TTTCCGAGGATTCATATTCAAATGCTGACAGGAAGTCAGAGAAGCCTTTCGAGACTGAATCAGCATACACACATAGCGAAGATGAGTTGGCTAAAAGCCCAGCTGGTAGTCCCACAACACAAAAGATATTTGAAAGTCCAACCAAGGAGGATTCATTTAACCATTTCGGAAAGAGCTTTGATGCTGACACAGAAAGGTACCAATTGGATTCTGTTTATGGTCTGATCTTTCATTGTCTAAATACAACAAAACGTGTACCTATACCTTGTTTGCTGGAAAGATCTAAACATGCACTAGTCTATTGCTCTTGTTTATTGAGTTCGATCTTCTTCTATTAGGGGTTTTGATGACCAAGGATGGGGTACTTTTGACAACAATGATGATGTAGATTCGGTGTAGGGATTCAATAGCTACACTAATATGCCAATTTGAGGTATAAAACAACAAATTTTATACCCGATTAACATCATAAATCCATTTTCACTCCATAATATCTCATAACTAACATCTATCATTGACATTTACACTAAGTTAGTTATTGTTGCAAATGTAAGATGTTAGTAGCAATTTTCGTGACTAAAACTAGATTCAAGAATACACACATAAAAATTTGCAAAAATATCAAATAATAGATGTTGGAGGTGATGGATTAAGAAAGTTAACAAGTTTAAGATGTTAAGATGACATCAGAATTGAGGTTTTATGCATGGAATTAGCATTCTGGTATAGCTAAGTTGGCTACACCATTGGTGTAGCTAAAATATTCCTTTTATATATATATATATATTGTCTTTTTCATATATATATATATATATATATATATATATATATATATATATATAATATATATAATATACCTTATATGTATATATATATATTGTCTTTTTCACTTATAAATGGGTCCCATTTCACTACTAACTTACATTTCTTTTTCTTTTTTGTTTACATAATCAAATTTATACATATTTTTTTTAAAATAACAACTTATCTATTTAATAATATATTTTATATCTCTTACATTAAATCCGAATCATAATCCAAATCTAAATCCAAATCCTAATCCTAAACCCATCTACAAACCAAACGGGCCCTAAGACTATAGGTTTTAAAAAAGGATGGAATAACAATAACTATGATATCCTCAAAAATGTTGTTTGGTTTAGACAATTGGTATGAGTTTGTGTCAAATAAAAAAAAAATTGTTGAAAAATTGATGAGTGTCTAAATACTCATCATTTTTGTCGTATCTAAACTGCCAAAACATCCAAAAACACTCAGAAATGCATCAAAATACTGAAAATATCTCAGGGATTGTGTTTTATATGTTTCAAATGCAAAATGTTTAAAAACAATTGAAAAACGAACAAAGTTTGCAAAATTGGCAATTTCAGTCCCTCAACTTTCAAAACTTGTCAAATTTAGTCCCTAGGCATTTGTTTTGTAAGAAAAGTCACCAAAGGTCCTTTTGAAATCATAGGTTGTCATATTTAGTCCTTTGGTGAAAAGTTTCAATAATTTACAAGTTTGGTCCCTGCACTTTCAGAATTTGCAAAAAATGGTCCCTGGGAAATATTATTGTTGGAAATATCATGTATGGTCCCTAGATTATTGGAATATGGCAGGAATCACCCTCGGATTAAGTTTTCAGAATTGACAGTTATGGTCCTTGGATTTTCAGATTTTACACAAGTGGTCCCTTAAAGTTTAAATAAAATCTAATCCTAACCAAAAACCTATCCAACCCAGCTACTATAACAACCCATGTCCAGTCCAAATTATAAACCCAAAGCCCAAACCCACACTACACAGCCCACTCCCCATCTGTTTTAATTAAAACAAAAACCCAACCCAGGGTCAACTCGGTCAAATCCTTCTTCTATACCTTGACCCGCCAAAAACCACCCACCAAAACCACCATTATCCACCGCCCTTATCCTGACACCACCCACCCCCTCCTCTTATCTCACTTCACCTAACACTCCAAATGCATTTAATGCTTCTTCCCCACTTTGAGTTATCAGAGATAGTGGATTTCTCCACTATCTCAATTTTGGCGCCAAAAATCTAATTCAACAGCTGGGATTATTTCAAGCTAATCTAACGGTGGGAAAATGATCAGAGGAAGCTGAGTGGATTATCCCACCTTAGTGTAGTATAAATAGACTTGTGTTGTAAGCCAATTCGGCAGTAGTTAATTTTAGCTTAATTGTATTTCTTTATTAGTCTCTTAATTATTGTAATTCTCACTTAAGTTATTAATTCAAGTAAGTTTCAGTTATCTTGTTCCAATTTCATGTCATTTTGTATTGCATTTCAGTTATAAATCAATTTTCAAGTTATCTTGTTAATTCGTATAAGCTATAAGTCCCTTTAAATTATCATCAACGCCTCAAATAACCTTGCTATAAGCTCACATAAGCTCTTCATAGCTTTCTGTAAGCTTATATAGTGTAAACTAGTTCTAAATTTCAAATGATGAAGATGGTCAATGAAAGTCAACCTGGGTGAAATAAGCTCTTGTTGGAATTATAAGCTATTCAGGAAGGCTTAGGTAGTGTTTTCTAGCTTGTGTGAACAAGCTAGGAAAGCTTCTGGTCCTTGGTTTTTTGTTTCACAATCAATTCAGTTGTAAGCATTTTCAATAATTTGCACTATTTTCCTATATTACTGTTCTATAGCTTAATTAGTGCTTATTGCTTTTCATTCCATTACTTGTTCTATTTGAAGTATTTCTACAGCAGTTTGTTAGTTAGTATAAGTTTAATTCTCAGTTTCACTATTATAACTTAAAAACAGTCAACATAGCTTAATCTAGAAATCAGCCAGTTCAGCACTTATTTTAGTTTATAATCTGCTTTTATGAGTTTAAGTAAGCTAGTGAACCAGTAAACAAGTCAGTTTCATAAGTTAGATTAGCAGTTTCTAGTGTAAGTCTCAAATCAGTAACAATAAAGGGGTGTTTGGCTTTTTGAGTCAAACGGGTAAAACCCATCTGATACTGTTCATTTGCACATCACTCAAACTTGATCTTGAATAAATCAGCAGTTAGGAGCTTTTAGTGTAAGCTTTATACAAAATCTTAAGGATTTTAAGGTTCTTAGTCTGCTATATGAACCTTAGAACCTGAAACAGCCAAATAAGCCATTAGAAGCTACAAGCTTACTCTGGTCTTTTCATTAGCCTTTTTGAGTCCCACTTAGCCTATTTAGTAAAATCCCAAAAGCCTAGAACCTTGCACCAAGTCTACACTAAAACAGACCCACATCAGTTCACTTTATCAGATTTTGTGGTTTTTGCAGACCTTGTGGATTTTCTGTAGCAATCAATTTAAGCTATCATTAGCTGAATTTCTGGATTAGTGAAGTTCCCCATCTCATCTCACCCTAGTATTTTTGGTCAGATTTTTAGAAAAGCTTTTGATAGCTTTTAGGAGCCTTGAAAAGCTCCCATTTTGCCCTGTGCATAAGCACATCAGCAGACATCAGTAACCATAAGCTCTTTTTGGAGCTTTTCTGGCTTATCAGCCAGCTTTTTCTAGAACCATTGGCTTAATTGTAGATCACTCAGTCCCATTTAGCTTTTGTGTTCAGCCCTTAGCTTATTTTCTAGCTTATAGCTTACTTTGAAAAATCCTAGTTCTTAAAACCATAAACAAAGCAACTGCCCTAGTGTTTAACCTGCTTATTTTTTGTGCTTATCTGTATTTTTAAGTTGTTTTGTGCTTCTAGTAGTGTATTAAACCTGTTCTGAGCTTTTGGTATATTTTTGTGCTTATTAGCTTATTTGTTAACTGCTTATCTGCCCAAATCAGCTCATTAGGCTTATTAAACTTTTGATTTTAATTTTCCTAGCTTTTAAATAATATTTTAGACTTATCCTAAATTTTTCAGATATTTCCTAAGTCATTTGATATTTTTAATCTTTTTAATTAGTTTCTAATAGTAATTAAATCATAATAAATAAAATAATAATCAGAAAAATATAATTTTAATTTTCATAATTTTCTTTTATTAAATAGAATCCAGGAAAAATATAATCACATTTTTAGACCTTAATAAAATCAAAATAGAAAATAAGTGATAGCTTCTATTTAATAGAATTTATCTTTTTAAATTTTTAATTAAGCAATTTTCATTTTTATAATTTTCTTAGCTTCTTTTCACTTTATAATATTTTTAGAAAAAGTTTTATATTTTTCTTTGTTTATTTAGTATTTATTATAATTTTAATTAGTTTTAAATAATTATTAAATAATAAATAATTAATAATAATTAAAGAAAAAGTATAAAAAAAATATAATTTAAGTTTTAAAATAAGTTTTAAGTAATTTTACATTTTTAGGTTTTAATTTCATAAATTTCAGTTTTTGTGCCATTTTAGATTTCCTGTTACGCGTTTTTAGTTTAATTAATTCGCGTTTAATTTTATTGTGTATATTTGTTTTAATTTGTTATTTAGAATTATTAAAAAAGCAAAATATAATACCTAATCACATCAGTCACTCTAATCCTAACTTTCCACAGTTTGCCCATTCACACCTCGTTGGGAAACGATTCGGGTAATTACTTACCTGTCTTCACACTACACACGAACGTGAGTTTTTGCAAGTATCCTTTTTCACAAAGGGGTAATTTGTAATTATTCACGAGCATCCGCTGTCTGCATTTATTTATAAGTGTATTCGGAGAGGATCAAATTTTGGCGCCGCTGCCGGGGAGGTTGTGCTGCGACAATTGTGTAGAGTTTTAGCGATTAGTGATTCGAGATCCTTCTTCTAGAAGTTCCTATTCCCCATAAACCATATAAAAAACAAAAATATTTTTCTTTTCTTTTCTATATATATTATCATATAAAAAATAAAAACACCAAAAATATTTTCCGTTTTCTTTGTTTAAATAAATAACAATAATAAAATTTACCATCGAGAACCAAGACAGAGTACTACCTAACTGGGGGTACGACCATAATAAGTTCCCAAACATCAGATTTAAAACTTGCCTCTGTATCACTTGCGAATATCGGCTCACCTTTGATTGATAAACAAACTATAACGGAGGTTTAAGGATAGTTTGACATTAAATTGTCGGACTGAAAGAAGCGGGTTTTTAAGGAGCATTAATTGCCCACCTTTACTTCTCCGCCACTCTGTGCGTTTATCTTTTAGAGAGCTACCGTACGCTTGTTGATTATTGGTTTAAGTTCACTTGTGTTTTGATTCGTTCTTGATTTAATTAAAATATTTTACTTAGTGCATGCGCACTCGTTCTTCTACGTCATCAAGCCCTTTACGTGAACTCGTAGATATTCCGAGAAGACGTAATCGTAGACGTGCTGCCCAAATAGTCGAACCCGAGATTCGCACTGTTCCCACTGATAATATGGCAGACGAACGCACAATGGCTGAGATGCTCCAGGCACCCACCGAGGGTTACGGAGATGCCATCGTTTTACCAGCCATCGATTCTGATCATTTTGAACTGAAAACACATTTGATTCAGCTCGTGTCCACAAACCAATTCCACGGGTTTGAACGAGAGGATCCATATGCACACATTCGTTGGTTCAATAAGTTGACCTCTACAATCAATTACAAGAATGTGCCGCAAACAGTTATCAAATTGATGCTATTTCCATTTTCACTTGAGGGGGCAGCCCGGATTTGGCTGGATAAAGGACCCCCTCGATCCATTGAAACCTGGGAAGATCTCGTTAAGAAATTTGTCAATTATTTCTTCCCTCCATCAAAGACGACTAATCTAAAAAATGAAATTGCTGGATTTCGTCAAGGTTTTGATGAAAATTTCGGAGAGGCATGGGACAGATTGTAGGATCCCACGAAAATCCATGGTGATAAACCTCATTAATTAATAATAACCTCGAGTTATCGTTTAACAAAACCCATTTTTACGGAGAAATTTAAAATTTTCTTTTATTATTATCGTTACGTTTTCGTGACATATATTAAATAGTGACACGTACTAGACACAATTCGATCACGACACCACTTTTTCACGAACGTCGACCAATGACAATACTTATATTTAACAAGTTACCATTTCTTGATTTTCCTAAATCATTACCAAATATTTCATTTAGATCACCACTAATCACCCTTTACACTAATTATAAACTTATACTAATTACAATAACCACAATTACATATACAACAAACAAAGATAGATATTTCCTATCAAATGTCTTATACTGTCGGTAGAAACACTTAGGTGTCCCTCATGACACAGTAACAGCAATAATGGAAGAAAGACTTGATAGTAAAACGTGTACAAATTCTCTTCTATAAAACTATCCTAACTACTCACCCCTCTCTCATTCTATAAAACTATCCTAACTACTCACCCTCTCTCCTCTCTAATAAAATCCGACGACCAAATCCGGCCATCCGGCCACCACCGCCGCTCACCCCATCTCACCGCCACCACCAAAATAATCCTTGTGTCTTCCTCATCATTTCCCCGTGCATCACGCGCCTCAAAACCCACCCTCATATATTTTATTTTTCCGGTAACTCACTGATTTTCCGGCTACACAAGGTCGACGGTATATATGTTTCTGGTGTTAGTTTAGTTCGTTTGGGTTCGAGTATCACCATAGCCGCCATGGCTGTCCCCACAGCCACCATTTCAGCCGCTGTCATCCTCCTCCTCTCCTCTCTTTCTCGTCAATGGTAAAATTGAGACACCGTTTGTTATTTATTCATTTATTTATTTGCTATAGTTTCGTGGATTTAAAGATGGTTATAACTCGATAATACAAATTTACGATTAAAAACTGGATTTAAATATGGTTGTAGTTATTGTCTCGTGTGGTAAGAAGATCAAAGTGTGGTTGTTTGTTTTGAGTCGGGTTGGGAACGGGTCGGGTCAAAACCCGACTAGCAGTTTCGGTTGAAGTCTCCATTTGAGACTTAGTGTTATAACAGTTTGATCTTGATGTGGTCTCGAATGGTTGTTGCGAGTCGAGATAAAGTCGTTTGGTTTTGGTCTCGGCATGGTAAGCTTGTTTTGCTGTTGTTTGAATGTTGCGGTTTGAGTCTCGAATGGTGAATTCATTCACTTAAGGTTGTGTTGTAGAATAATTGTTTTAAACTGCTTAAAATTTGGTATATTTTGGCTACTAGGTCTTGGGTACAGATTTTGAGTTAGTAACGTTATGTTTTTGTCGACAAGGGTTGAGCCGAGACCATCCATGGTCTCGGTAAAAACTGAGATTTTGATTTACCAAAACGATTCTAGTTGGAGAGTTGGGTTGAAAATGGGCCGAAGCCCATAAAGCACAATAAGTGTTTTCATTATAATTTGTTAAGTCAAAAGTGAATTATACTAACAGGATGATTTGTTCTGGTGATGTAATGGTACGTTATATTTGGAATTGCGATTTAGAATTTAATACGGCTTTTGATTATTATACTTGGACCATTTGAGCAAATTTTGGATCGTTATCGGACTCACAACATTAGATATTGGATTCCTTGAACATTTTGAGACTCGAGACGGTATAATATATTAACTTCAAAATGAACTTAATATATTAAACATGAAACGGACACAAAATCTTCAATAAAACTAAACTAATATTACGAGAATAATAACGAGACATAAACTAATTAAATACTGTAATCCCAGTTTTGATTAACCCAAGTCTCGACGACTTGAGAAAAACTAGTTTTATTAGTTAAGCATGTTTTTATTATAAAACGCTTATATTTTATACAAACTATTTAGGATAGCGGGGTAAATGTCGAAACGTACAAACTGAATTAATTACTTAAGGTATTTGTTTATCGTTAACTCCTAGGTTGTCTTCTTTGGGTGGAGTCCTCGTCAGTATTCCCTCGACTATGTCATTGTCTATTTCTTTTGGTGTGAGTTGTCTGTCGAGTCTAGGTTATTTTACCACACCACACGAAATGTTGAAAATAAGCTTTTGATAAGTTTTGAAAACTGAGTAATTCACGAAAACTATGACACATTATAGACTTTATTATTTTGCGAGACGTGTTTTGAGATAACTGTATACGTACTAGGTTGTGCCGATCCTAGACCGTTGTGTATCGTCGTGCTATATGTTTTGAGACCGTTGTGATATGCTCTAGATGCCAGTCGTGTCAGTGTGATCTTTGCTTTGCTGTGGCTAAGGTGAGTCGTGGTCCCTCCTATTTTAATACATGATTTATACTTTTTGGGGGAGATACATGCTTCGAAATATTTTACTCATTTATTAACTATATGAATTGTTTTGCGATACAATACTTCTATAAGCATTATGAAAACTCTTATGACTTACCGTGAATCGTAGCGCCACTTTTATTTATTTAAAAGTTATGTGTTTTTGGGGGAGATACATGCTCAAATGATTTTCAATTACTTTATACTTGGAAGATTTCTATGAATTACTACTCCTGGTTACATGTTACGATATACTCCCTAGTAGTTATATGCTCATTTTACTTGCAATTTACTTGCGTACCTTACATGCTGAACTTGGATAAAAGCACTCTAAACCACTTGTCATATCATGACACTGATTTTCATTGAATACTTGTCGTTTGTGCGATACATTTCATACTGTTTGTGCAGTATAATCCATGCTGTTTGTGCAGTATAATACATGTCGTTTGTGCGATACATTTCATACTGCTTTGTGCAGTATAATTCATGCTGTTTGTGCAGTATAATACATGTCGTTTGTGCGATATATTCATATCATTTGTGCGGTATAATGCATGTCGTTTGTGCGATACATTGTTAACATTTGCGTATCCTGAGGCTTTGAGCAATATAACTTTATGAATATATGAATATTTCATATATATATTAGGATACAGCTGTATTTAGTAAACACCACTCCACACTGATAGATTTCAGACACTAGATTAATGTTTTCACTATGTGTTATGATTATGAATCATGTACTTGAACCTTAGTTGTTATCATATGTGACTAAGTTGTGAATTCTACAAAAGACAGCATAGATTGCTTGTATATTGTTACTCCTAAAAGTTGACCCAACACATCATTTCGAGCATATAACAACGTAGCTCATTTTCATTTAAAAACTTGAAACTTATGATTCTGGAAATCATACATGAATTACTTGTGGATTTTTATTCAACACAACTTGTTATTAATTTCATGAAGAACTAGTATTTATTTCAACAATCATTGTACACCTCTTAAAATTTATTGAAAGAAAGTTCTTTTCTACTAAACTCCGCGAACTCACCAACCATTGTGTTGACGTTTTAAGCATGTTTATCTCAGGTAATTAACGGAGCAAGACAAGACACGGAGCGGGCATCTTATACTCTGATAAATAAAATGGTGTAAAATCAAATATGTCATTCTTTCCAAATTATCACATTTTCTCATGGGATTTTCAAATCGAATAATTCACTTTTGTATCAAAAATATTCTTTTGAATGACATATAGCTTTCAAAACGCCCCTTCCGGGCCGTTTTCTGAAATTTAAACCTCGATCCTCACCGTAACACCCTAATTACTTTTCCGCTGCCACAAACCAAATTAGGGGGTGTTACACAGATTTAAAGATCTCCTAAGAAAATGCCCACATCACGATTTCACGGAGTTACAACAGATACATACGTTTTATAATGGTTTGACCCAAAACGATCAAGATGCACTTAACGCAGCCGCCGGTGGCAATATCTTGAATCGTAAACCTAGAGAGGTGGTTGAAATTTGTGAAAATAAATCAAAAGTTCCTATTTCTCGAAACAAAGTGAATGTTCCTGTCACTCCTGCTGCTTCTTCATCCGGTAACTCATCAGAGTTAGCCTTTTTAACGGACGCAATGCGTTGCATGATGAAGGAGATGAAAGAATTAAAGAGTGAAATTCATAAACCGGAACAGATCAAAGCAATAAACAAAGTATGTGAAACTTGTGGTGGCCCACATGCGTATTATGATTGTCAAGCAACCGATGCTTCTCTTTACCCAGCTCCAGTAGCTGCTGTAAACCAAAATCAATACCGACCGCATGCTGAAACTCAGTACCGAGCACCGAATGCTATGGTACCACCTGGTTTTCCACCCGTGCAAAATCAGAATAATCAAAATCGCTTTGTTCAAAATCAGGGACAAAATTTCAACAATTCTCAAAATTTCAATCAAAACCGAGGTCAGAATCAGGGTAACTTTAACCAAAAGCCATGGAATGTCCAAAACCAAAATCAGACGTCCTCAGATGAGTTGCTTAGGCAATTCATAAAATCTCAAGAGGAGACAAATAGAACTCAATACAAGACAAACCAGTTATTGGTTACCCAAATAAATGATATTAAAAAATCTTTAAATGATCTACCTTCTACCTCGGGAGGTCTCCCGAGTAACACTGTTGTCAACCCAAGGGGTGAACTCAAAGCTGTCACTACACGTAGTGGTAAAGCTCATGTTGGACTCAAGGTGATAAAGGACCCGGTACTTCCCACTAACAATGGAAGTGCTAAATACGTCCAACCTATTGTTGTCCAAAATTCTACACCCACAATTGCTCCTCAACCGTCAAGAATAGATCATACTCTATCACGATTTACGGTTACAAGTTTGTCAAGCAAACGTAGTGAGCAAAGGACAGCTAGAGCTTATTCCGATATGCTCAATGCTGATCCTGTCAGTGTGCTTGATGACAGTGATGATGATGATGAAAATACCCTTTTCGTCAAAGCTATGTGTCTAAATGATATGTGTCTAAATACACATATGTTTTACCCTGTTTAAACCCACATAAACGTCCAAAAACACAGAAATAACCATAAATGTTATAAATATCATTAAAAATGTGTTTTTATATGTTTCAGATGCAAAATGATTAAAATCAAGTGAAAACGAATAAAGTTTGCATAAATGGCAAGTCTAGTCCCTCGAATTTCAAAAGTTGTCAAAATTAGTCATCGGGTGTTTTAAAAATGGAAAATTTTGTTTTATACCCTTAAACTATTCATGAATGACAAATTGGAACCTTTTTGATAACTTTTGGAAAATTACAATTTCACCCCTAAACTTTTGGAAAATTACAATTTCACCCCTAAACTTTTGGAAAATTACATAAATGGTCCTCGGGTGTTTTAAATTGTAACAAAATACAAAATAGGTCCTTTGGTTTATCTAACTTGGCAATAATGGTCCTTGTGATAACTTATGAAATGTTACAGGTTTAGTCCTTCAAGAATGCAGAAATTACAAGTTTAGTCCTTGGGCTTATTTATTATATAAGCCAAATCCGGACCCTTTACTTCAATAAACCCAAAAATCCAAATAATAAACCCAATCCTATTACCCAGCCCAATCCCAAAAATCCTATGACCCGGCCCACTTTATTTTAACTAATAATACGGGGTCAAACAAAACCCAGAAGGAAAGTCAAACTTTCCTTCTTCTTTCTCCATACCGCCAAAACAAAACCACCCTCCAATACCACCATCTCCATCGCCCTTCTGACACCACCCACCCCCTCCTCTTATATCACTTCACCTAACATGCCAAATGCAATAAATGTTCTTCCCCACTCCCACTAGCTAAAACAGATGAAAACACCACTTGTCCTGTTTTCCCGCCAAAAGTGGAAATGGACGTTTGAGATCAATTGAAGTTAATCCAAGGGTGCTAAAAGATGAAGTGATGTCGACAAAGGATTTCCCACTTTAATTATGTATATATAGATAGCTTTTGTAGCCTTAATTGGCAAGTAGGTACAAGTAGCATAAATTCGTATTTCAATTTTCAGTAGTGTATTTTGTAATTTCAAAGTTTCATCAATCAATACAAAGTAAAATTAGTGTGTTTATTGTTGTTCTTTGTTAAATTATCAGTAGTTAATGATAAATACAAGTTTTCTGATTTTCATGTACTCTGAGAATTAGAACCTTGATAAGTAGTAATTGAATCAGCTTCTCAGTTGTTTCTAATAGCTTATGCAAGCTTTTTATAGCTTATTGTAAGTTTATTATAGTGTAAACTTGTTCTAATTCAAGATTTGAAGAAAGTCAAGAAAAGTCAAACTAAGGAGCAATAAGCTGATTCTGGGGTAAAAAGCTATTCAGGAAGGCTTAGTGGTGTTTTCTAGCTTGTGTGAACAAGCTAGGAAAGATTCTGGTCCTTGTTCTCTTGTTCCAATAGCTTATCAGTTGTAAGCTTTTTCTCATTTTTTGCATAATTATCCATATTACTGTATAAGTGCTTATTATTAGCTTTTTATTGTTGTTTCATGCTATTTGTTAGTTTTTAGTCATACCTGATCTATATTTTCAGTAGTCTAATAGCTTTTTCATTACTTTGCTAAAAAACACTAAAAAAGACCAAAAATAGTCATTAGTAGTATAGCTGATCATAGTGCTTAATTCTGTTATATAAGTTGTTAATCAGTATCAGTATAAGTTATTCAATAAGTAAAATATAGTCTTTTAGTTTTAAATATTTTGTTTCCTTTGGAAATATTCCACAGACACCCCATTAAGGAGTGTTTGGTTTTAACTGTCATTAGGTCCAAATCAGCTGCTACTGTAGATTGGCCATTATCCCAACTTCGAATCAGCTTAACTAAGTCATAATAAGCTATTTTGAAGTTCTGTTCAGCCTTTTAGAAAGATTTGGCCTATTTGCTTTGTCTGTGCAAATTTCAGCATAGGAAAGGTTCATATAAGCCATAATAAGCCATAAGCTTGTTTGGCCCCTATAAGTAGCATTTCTGAGTCATAATTAGTCCAATTACTCAGTAGACAAAAGTTGGTTTTGTGTCCATTAGAGTTGTGCATTTCTGCACAGTTCTGTGCACACAGACAAACAAGCAGTCTGACCACCTGATCTTGCCTTCAATTGGACTTCAATTGGATTGATTGTGATGGGGCTTTTGGTATTTTAGGATACTCAGTAGTATAAAGAAGATTTTGCCCCCATTATTTTGAATCTCAATAGCTTATTTGATTGCTTAATTTGCCCTGCAAGTTTGGCAATTTCCTGAGTTTTCTGCATACATAGTGCAACTGCATAGCTGCTTATCTTGTTAATTCCTTGTGCTTATTTGTAGTTTTAAGTTGTTTTGTGCTTATTTAAGTTGGTTTAACCTGTTCTGAGCTTTTGGTTGACTTTTGTGCTTATTAGCTTATTTTTAGCTTATTTGCTAACTGCTTATCTGCCCAAATCAGCTCAGTAGGTTTAGATAACTTTTCATTTTATTTTTCCTATCTTTTAATTTATATTTTAGAATTATCTGTAAAGTTTCATAATTTTCTGAATAGTTTTGATATTTTTAATCTTTTTAATTAATTTCTATTAGTAATTAAATCATAATAAATAGAAAAATAATCAGAAAAATATAAATCTAATTTTCATAATTTTCTTTTGTCATTTATAATCTAGGAAAAATATAATCACATTTTTAGACCTTAAGAAAATCAAAAATAGAAAAATAGTGATAGCTTCTATTTAATAGAATTTATCTTTTTAAATTTTAAATAAGTAATTTTCATTTTTATAATTTTCTTAGCTTCTTTTCATCTTATAATATTTTTAGAAAAAGTTTTAGAATTTTCTTTGTTCATTTAGTATTTTTTATAAATTTAAATAGTTTAATAATTATTAAATAATAAATAGTTAATAATAATTAAATAAAAAGTATAAAAAATATAATTTTAGTTTTTAAATAAGTTTTAAATAATTTTACATTTTTAGGTTTTAATTTTATAAATTTCAGTTTTTGTCCCATTTTAGATTTTCCTGTTACGCGTTTTCTTAATTTAATTCGCGTTTAATTTTATTGTATATATTTGTTTTTAATTTGTTATTTAGAATTATTAAAAAAAGCAAAATCAAAAATATCTTATCACATCAGTCACTCTAATCCTAGCTTTTCACAGTTTGCCCATTCACACCTCGTTGGGAAACGACCCAGGTGATCACTTGCCTGGTTTCACACTACACACGAGTATTCGTTCTGAGACTGTTTATATTTATATATACGTTTTCAGACGGATCAAATTTTGGCGCCGCTGCCGGGGAGGTGTGCTGCGACTATTGTGAAGAATTTTAGCGATTAGTGATTCGAGATCCTTCTTCTAGAAGTTCCTATTTCCCAAAAACAATATAAAATACAAAAATATTTTTCTTTTCTTTTCTATATATATTATTATTATTATTATCATATAAAAAATAAAAACACCAAAAATATTTTCCGTTTTCTTTAATAAATAACAATAATAAAATTTACCATCGAGAACCAAGACAGAGTACTACCTAACTGGGGGTACGACCATAATAAGTTCCCAAACATCATATTTAAAACTTGCCTTTGTATCACTTGCGAATATCGGCTCACCTTTGATTGGTAAACAAACTATAACGGAGGTTTAAGGATAGTCTGACATTAAATTGTCGGACTGAAAGAAGCGGGTTTTTAAGGAGCATTAATTGCCCACCTTTTCTTCTCCGCCACTCTGTGCGTTTATCTTTTAGAGAGCTACCGTACGCTTGTTGATTATTGGTTTAAGTTCACTTGTGTTTTGATTCGTTCTTGATTTAATTAAAATATTTTACTTAGTGCATGCGCACTCGTTCTTCCACGTCATCAAGCCCTTTACGTGAACTCGTAGATATTCCGAGAAGACGTAATCGTAGACGTGCTGCCCAAATAATCGAACCCGAGATTCGTACTGTTCTCACTGATAATATGGCAGACGAACGCACAATGGCTGAAATGCTCCAGGCACCCACCGAGGGTTACGGAGATGACATCGTTTTACCAGCCATCGATTCTGATCATTTTGAACTGAAAACACATTTGATTCAGCTCGTGTCCACAAACCAATTCCACGGGTTTGAACGAGAGGATCCATATGCACACATTCGTTGGTTCAATAAGTTGACCTCCACAATCAATTACAAGAATGTGCCGCAAACAGTTATCAAATTGATGCTATTTCCATTCTCACTTGAGGGGGCAGCCCGGATTTAGCTGGATAAAGAACCCCCTCGATCCATTGAAACCTGGGAAGATCTCGTTAAGAAATTTATCAATTATTTCTTCCCTCCATCAAAGACGACTAATCTAAAAAATGAAATTGCTGGATTTCGTCAAGGTTTTGATGAAAATTTCGGAGAGGCATGGGACAGATTTAAAGATCTCCTAAGAAAATGCCCACATCACGATTTCACGGAGTTACAACAGATAAATACGTTTTATAATGGGTTGACCCAAAACGATCAAGATGCACTTAACGCAGCCTCCGGTGGCAATATCTTGAATCGTAAACCTAGAGAGGTAGTTGAAATTTGTGAAAATAAATCAAAAGTTCCTATATCTCGAAACAAAGTGAATGTTCCTGTCACTCCTGCTTCTTCTTCATCCGGTAACTCGTCAGAGTTAGCCTTTCTAACTGATTCAATGCGTTGTATGATGAAAGAAATGAAAGAATTAAAAAGTGAAATTCATATACCGGAACAAATCAAAGCAATAAACAAAGTGTGTGAAACTTGTGGTGGCCCACATGCGTATTATGATTGTCAAGCAACCGATGCTTCTCTTTACCCAGCTCCCGTAGCTGCCGTAAACCAAAATCAATACCGTCCGCATGCTGAGACTCAGTACCGAGCACCGAATACTATGGTCCCACCTGGTTTTCCACCCGTGCCAAATCAGAATAATCAAAATCGCTTTGTTCAAAATCAGGGACAAAATTTCAACAATTCCCAAAATTTCAATCAAAACCGAGGTCAGAATCAGGGTAATCATAACCAAAAGCCATGGAATGTCCAAAACCATAATCAGACATCCTCAGATGAGTTGCTTAGGCAATTCATAAAATCTCAAGAGGAGACAAATAAAACTCAATATCAGACAAACCAGTTGTTGGTTACCCAAATAAATGACATAAAAAAGTCTTTAAATGATCTACCTTCTACCTCGGGAGGTCTCCCAAGTAACACTGTTGTCAACCCTAGGGGTGAACTCAAAGCTGTCAGTACACGTAGTGGTAAATCTCATGTTGGACTCAAGGTGATAAAGGACCCGGTACTTCCCACTAACAATGGAAGTGCTAAATACGTCCAACCTTCGGTCATCCAAAAATCTACACCCACAATTGCTCCTCAGCCGTCAAGAATAGATCCTACTCTATCACAATTTACGGTTAAAAGTTTGTCAACCAAACTTAGTGAGCAAAGATCAGCTAGATATTATTCCGAAATGCTCAATGCTGTTCCTGTCAGTGTACTTGATGACAGTGATGATGATGAAGATACCACTTTCGTCAAAGCTATCACCACTCGGAGTGGTGCTGCTTATGAGGGGCCAGCAGGCCCTATTCCTCCTCCGTTGTTTGAAATGGAAAAAGAGACGGAGGATACTACGGACAAAGTGCAAATTCCAAGCCCACAAAGTACAGCACATGTCCAGCCTCTGATTGTCCAGAAAAAGAAATCCAAACCAGGAGTTGTCTTTGAATCTGTAGAGACTCCTGAAGTCACTGCCCCTAAATCCAAACCTTATATTCCTTACCCATCACGCTTAAATGAGCAAAAGCTCCGTGAGAAGGCTAGTCAACAAATGGACAAATTCTTTCAAATCTTTAAAGAATTACATTTTGACATAAGTTTTGCGGATGCTATAATTCTGATGCCCAAGTTTGCATCAACAATCAAACACTTGTTAAGCAACAAGGAAAAACTGATTGAAATGGCTAAAACTCCATTAAATGAGAACTGCTCAGCGGTTATCTTGAAAAAGCTTCCGGAGAAGCTTGGAGATCCTGGAAAGTTTCTAATACCTTGTGTATTTCCGGGAATGGTTGAATGCTATGCCTTGGTGTTAGGAATATAAATATTCATATGAAGGTTCGGTCACCCCGAGTATCTATTTAGCATATCACATAGCTCGTAGGCTTATTTATATAAGCTTAGTATTATTAGTATTATTAGTTTTATTAGATTAGTCGTATCTATATTTGTGGAGTGGGTCGGGGCTTTCCCCACTGTCAGCTCACTTCACAGCCCACTAGGGGCACTATTATTAGGAAGTATAAATACCCCTTCCCACACTTGGGAAGGGTTGGAACTCTTGTAACCAAACACACACTAATCTAATATTTCCAGGTTTTTCTCTCAAGAGTCTCCCTCTCTCTCTCTCTAGTTCATCTCATCTAAACCATGGATCTAATCTTCCATGAATCAAGACCACCCGAATCATACACACAATCAAGATGGTTATTTCCTACAATTGGTATCAAGAGCCATGGTTAGATCCGATTGATTGTGTGTTGGTCTTATTTTTTTTGTGTTGATTCGTAGGTCCATCTCATGTTACTGCTGATGTTTTAATCTCTTTTTGTCTAACTTGTTTATTCGTTATACACAAAGTGGGCCTCAAACTAGTCTTTTTGTCTAAACAGTGTTCGTTTGTCACATGTTTTTATGGATTAACTGATTTTGGGCTTTAGGTGTACACTATTTTTATGACTTAACTGATTTTGTCACATGTTGTCACTTTGAGACATTTGCTCCAAAAGTTTTAACAGATCTTAACACATGATTTTGGATGTTCAAAATCATTGATTCAACGTGAGACGCTTGTTGAGTGATAAAAGATTTGTCACCCGTGAAGACACATCACGTGTTGTTGGTCTTGAAAGTAGTAAAAATTTTCATTGTTGGTTCTAACAGATCTGAACATCCGGGATTGTTCTTGTTGCTGCTTGTGTAAAATGATGAAGTTCTTGAATGCGGTTTGTGGGTATTCTTGGGTGCAGTTTGGATTGTAACCAAAAAGGGGTAAAATACAAAAGTGTGAGAGTGACAGCTTTGACTGGTCAAACATGCGGTTTGTCCTGGACGCGGTTTGTCTACTCAGTCATGAACTCGGTTTGTCATGAACTCGGTTTGTCTGTATAGTCATGAACTCGGTTTGTCTGTATAGTCATGAACTCGGTTTGTCATGAACTCGGTTTGTCTGTCTCTCAGTAAAACGATCAAACAACAACAACTGATTCAAACAATAACACATCCACAGCAACAAAATCATTTTTCGCTCATTCAAATCAAACTGAAAAGGAAACACGAAAGCTCAACAACGATTACAAACAACAAATACAACCTCATTCAAATTTGGTCAACAAGATACCAAATCTGATTGATTACAACGACTTCAAATCACAAATACTAAAGAATAATTCCTTAAATCATGATCACAGTCTCATAAGCACAACATTTTCACAACTAATTCACAAAGATTTTACAATCAACAACAATACATCCTCTAACTTCCATCTTACTCGTGATTCAACAACAACTAACCTATTCGAATCAAAACCTACCGTGACCCACCAAAGAGTCTTGAAATCTTAACTTGCCTTCTGGACTGATGAGGCGAAAAGTGTACCGCTTTTAAGGGGTCATTTAAGCCCTAAATCGTATTTATTTGATCAAATATTGCCCTAAATCGTTCCTTTTGTCATTTTAGGTACTTTTGAGGAGAAATCTGGAAAAGGAGGCATTTTGGACGTTTTTGGAGCATTAAAGTGAAGAAAACGACAAAGTCTCAAAAATCGGCTAAAAGTTACTCTTGACGGCGTCACAATTTACTCTGGACGGCGTCATGCTTTGGCAAGAAAAGTTGGACGTGAAATTTACTCATGATAAGCCAGTGAAAATAGCATGTGAATTCTGACGGCGTCACGCTTTAACTTGATCAAGGGCGTCACGGCTTAAATCATAAGGGGACGGCGTCACGTTCACGAGCTGACGGCGTCAAGCCTTGATAAGCCAGAATGGATTTTTGAAGAGCTAAAGAGGGACGGCGTCAAGAAGGTCATCCGGGAACCCTAAAAGCGGCGAGGTGACGGCGTCACACTCCATAAGGTGACGCCGTCAGATCCAAAAATCTATATATAGTTTTCTAATCTTTTGTCATTAAAGAGAGCTTAGTGTGTGGAATTTTGGGATAAAACCCTAGGACGAATTCAGCTACTTTTTCAGGGCTTTTTGCCTTGAGATCTTCCATGTTTCATTGAAAGATAAGTTATCAATTAATCATTCAATATGTCTATGTGTTGTTTGATTCTATCTTATTCTTGTCTTTTGTTTAACATGTTAGGCTAAATTTATCTTGTGTTTGCTTAGATCTAATGAAACTTAGCTATTGATTATTGGTTGTTAGTGTGTTGTTAGTTGTATTGGATGATTGTTTATCTATGTTAGGCTTAAGAAAACTGGCTAACTTCCTATTCGGTAACTTGCTTGAACGTCTTAAGAAACATGAACCAAATGCGTACTAAAGGTTTTTATGGTTGTATTTAATGCACAAGCGAATTCTAGTGATCCCATGTTAGGAGCTTCCTAGCCGGCTCGACATAGGAGTGAAGTAGGAGCTTGTAGAGTTTGGGGAAGTAAGTACGCCACCCCACGAATGGTATTAAGGAATACACCCGTCATCCACGCGACTAATGCACACTAATTAACCGGTAAAAGATAGTTAGGTAGTAAGGAAATCTAAGTAAACACATTTCTCTACACATAAGTTTCTCACCACTTTTCTTTTTTGTTATTTTATTTTATTTGCATTCGTAGTAATTTGGGTTAGTTGACTAGCAACTAATTCCGCCCACTCCTTCAAACCCGAGATTTTACTTGCTTTCATAAAAACTATAAAAACATAAAAAGAATCTTCCTCAACCCTTAGACCTAATTAGAGTAGCCTTTCACACCTAACGAACACTATTCCCTGTGGAGAACGATCAATCCCCCGTACTTACCACTACACTATACTACATCGGTCAGGTACACTGCCTGGTGGGGTTGTAAGCCTCTTGAGATCCCTCGAGAGGTAAAACCTGTTGTAAGGTTACAAAACCACGCAATCAAGTTTTTGGCGCCGCTGCCGGGGAATAGTTATTGTTTAGGTTGAATTTTTATTTCTATTAGGTCTACTCACTAGATTCCTTTCTAGTGAGATTTTTATTTTATTTTTCTAGGTTTTCTTTAGTCTATCTATTTTCTTCGTGTCTTTGTTCGTAACCATACCATCCGACATCATGGAAGATGGTAATATCCTTAACCCACACAACCCACCACCACAACAACCACAACCACCTCCTAGAGCCCGTACTTTAGGAGAGTATTCCCGTCCTAGCCACCATGGCTATCGAAACACCATTGAGCTCACTCAAGGAGCCAATATCACACCCTTGCGATCCGACACCATCCGGTTGGTGCAAAGCGGATGCGCATTCCATGGACTTCGTTCTGAAAATCCTAATCAACATCTCAAGGACTTTCTTAAAATCGTTGATTCTATAGACCTTGATGTTGCCACTCGAGAGACGACCCGATTGCGTCTCTTCCAATTCTCTTTGCGGGACCAAGCTAGTCAGTGGCTAGAACGTCAACCCGCAGGATCCATCACCTCTTGGGATGATCTCACCACTCGTTTCCTTGCTCAGTTTTTCCCACCAGGGAGAACTACCAAGCTAAGGAAGGATATCTTGATGTTTGAACAACGTCGAGGCGAAACCCTCTACGGGGCATGGATTCGATTCAAGGACTTACTTCAAAAAGTCCCTCACCATGGCATAAATCTATGGCTTCAAATCCAAATCTTCTATGACCATGTTGATTACCACACCAAACGTGCCATCGATCGAGCCGCCGGGGGCAGATTGCGCGACAAAAGCGCCGAGGAATCATGGGAGATCATTGATGAGCTTGCATCCGACGATGATGAATTGTGGCAAGTCTCCCACAACGTGCGCTCGGCAGTCAAGACATATTCATCGCCCGATACAGCCAATCAAATCACTGAGGAAAGCGTTAGTGAACTTGAGAAAAGGGTTGCATATCTTATGGAAAAGCAAAAGAGACCCTTAAGTCCACAAAAAGCAACAATTAACTCAGTCTCAAGCGTTAGGCAAATACCATTGTCCGAATCACCCCGTAGGGAAATTACTAAACCCTTCCATAAGCACGCTCCACCCAACTCACCACCTCAGGAACTTAGTCCAACATTCGAAGCTCGAATGAGAAAGTACATGTCAAAACACTCCGAACGGTTGGCAAAATTTGAGGAAGCCGTCTACAAACAAAAGGAGGAAATGGAAGAGAAGATGGCGGAGATGATGAATCTTTTGAAAGAATACACAAATACAAAAGCCCCTGAAAAAGTGTTGGTGAGGAATGACGTTAATGTTCCTAACACTAAATTTGTCAAGGCCACCTCCGTCGTCCAAGAGGGCGGAAATGATGGAAGAGGGAAATCCATAACTATGGAAGTTAGCAAAATTGACCTCATCCCACTTAATAATGGAAACACCAATGCTTACAAATGCGATTCCGACAAGGGAGAGGAGGCGCCCTCTGAGGAGCGCCAATTGGTTGAACCGCCGGTGTCACAACAAGTGAAGCATTACTTGAAGCACGAAATAAACAAGGAGACCATAAACGATTGGGTGAGAAACTATCGACGTACTCATCTACCCAACAAGAAGTCCAAGAAGGTGGAACCGGATGATAAATCTGACACATTACCCGGTGGGCAATTGTATGAACGCCTCATAGGACAAAAGTTAGTGGAAAAGCAGAAATTCTACGGGGTTTTCGAAATACCATGCAGCATTGGAAAACACAAGTATCTGGATGCGATAGCTGACCAAGGTTCCGACGTAAATTTGATGCCTTTATCCGTTTATGTTCAGTTAACCAATGAGTTGCCATCCATCACCCATACTAAACTCTCCTTTGCAAAGCATTCTTATGAGTATCCGTTAGGAATTGCAGAAGATGTGTTGGTCAATGTTGCCGGATTCCTGTATCCGGTCGACTTCATGATCATTGAGAGAAATGATATGAATATGCCAATAATCCTTGGGGCACCCTTTCTCGCTACCACTAGAGCACAAATCAATTACGAAAATAGCACCATCCAAATGAAGAAGGGGAAGAAAACAGTAAACTTCCCAACGATCCCACGACATATACGAGATGTTGCTCTGCAGAAGAAGATGGAGGCTAACACTAATATAGCCCGCGGTAATGTTCGAGAGAAAATTCTTGCATGGGAGGCAAGGATTAAGAGTTATATGGAAAATGAGATTAGAGAATGTAAGGATGGATATAACGATTATGTTGAGGCTGATGAGCAACCCAATAACCCCGTTGAATTTACAAAAGGAGACTCAGTGCTCCTAAGGCATTCAGAAACAGAAGCACCTACCAATGAACTAAGTCCCTGGTGGTACGGACCATTCACAATTAAAAGTTTACACCAAGATGGGATAGTAAGCTTGACCAGCAAAGGAGGAGGTGAAGTAACTGCGAATGTCGAGCGATTGAGACACCACCACCCTGATAACAAGGATCATATCTATCAGGGATACGTCATTATGAATGATGGAATCACGTAATGTACGTGACTTTGAGTCTAGCTACAAGACTCGTTAATAAAGAAAAGCGCTTCTTGGGAGGCAACCCAAGCTTTATTTGCTTTATTTGCTTTGTGTGTTTATTTATTTGTTTGTTTGATTTTATTTGTTTCCGTATGTATGTTTAATTTTTATTAGTATTGATTCATGTTAAAAAGAAAATTGTGAAAATGCTTTATTTTGTTTTTAACTTCGTCTTAACTACATATAAAGGTATTTTGCAAAAGTTAAGTGTAAGGGAAATCTAAATCGGTTTATTAGAACACATATGAACATGAATCGTAATAATAATAAATTAGCATACATATTCTTAATTGTTTGAGTCAAATGCTTGTATCGAGTCATAATGATGTTTTGCAGGATTTCCAGGAAGTAAGGTAAAGGTTTTTCCAGAAATTTTCCGGAAACTTAAAATGAAAATTTTTGTCAGGTCATTTCTGACGGCGTCAGGAGTTATAACCTGACGGCGTCAGATTTAATTTCCAGAAATTTTTGAAAGTTTTGTTTTCATAAAAAGTTTTTATTAAATCTCCAACTTATAATCTCCAGGAATCTGCAAAATTATCATTCCACAAGCATTATATCCTTATATATAGATTTTTCCCGCCGATGTTATGCAGGTTTTCGTGTTTGTTTTCTCAGGTTCAACAGGTTATTTTGGACAAGGAGATGTTTATGGAATCAAGCTTATGGCGATGCATTAGTCATGGAGTTTCAACATTCTCTTTGGAGGAAGATCTAACCGTGTAATTTCATTATCCACCGAGCGAATCAGGGAAGTATTTGATTTCATTCTTTTACTTTTTTCTTTTACATCTTGTTATTTGAACATTGGGGACAATGTTCATCTTAAGTGTAAGGGGAGGGTAAAAGTACGATTTTAGAGAATACAATTGCGCTTGATTTTTGTTTGTTTGATGGTAGATGTGTAATAAAACTGAGATAAATACTTGTTAGGGCAATTTTAGTGCCAAATTTAAAATTTTTTACAACATATAGGAGTGAAACTTTGATCTTAATGAGCGTCTCACGGATAGGAGTCATATGACTAGCACAAAAACCGTACCACTAAAATTTTTTCCACCCCCAAATATGTGAGGTTCGCCCCTAGAATTGGTAGGAAAAGCATTTATGCTATGATGTGTGTACCGGTAGCACTTAGATTCTAGAACTTGCGTTAGGACCATTCCGAGGCCACAAGTGAGACTACATTCGTGTAGTTAGATTTACTACATGATAAGAGGCATTAGGATTAACCCATTGTTTTACACCTGTGTTTTTGTTATAATTACTTTGGCTACATTGGTCAAGTAATTCTCCCACACCCTTTGCGTTGTACTCATTTTTAGTACACGATACCCCTAGTACACCCCTCAGAGCCTATCTTTTCGTTTCGACCTTTAAGCATTTTACTTAAAGGAAGAATTTGTTACACCCCACTAAAATGTACACCCAAATCGCCTTAGCCTACCTTGTATGCACTCATCTTTAGTGCATTATTGTGACAACATTTGTTTAAACCCAAGTTAATTATCTAGTTGATTACATGGTTGCTAAGTCGAGTCATATCCTTGTACATATTGTTTTGGGACGATTGGGACTCATGGGTAAAGTACTAGTGTAATGGAGTAATGGGGAAGAACATCATTTATTACCCCCATATGTGCTAAATATTTTAAAAGTACTCCAAGTTTTTCAATTATCTTAATTCGAGTCATTAGATTAGTATTTGTAAAGTTATGTAAAAATTCAAGTGTAAGGGGAATGCAATGCCCCTATGATGTATTATTTTGGATGGTAGGGTAAAAGTGTATGCAAAAAAAAAAAAAAAAAAAAAAAAAAAAAAAAAAAATCAAGAAAAATACAAAAAAAAATGAGAAAAAGAAAAGTAGAAAAAACATACGGACTACCATCCCGTTTCATTTTATGTTTATTTTATGTTTTTGTTATTTTGTTTTTAGCTTAAATCGAGGTCTTGGTTAGCAACATTGTATAGTACATGTAATTAATCAAGATCTTTAACTCGCCACCAGTAAAATATCCTTTATCCAACAAAACCGTGTTTTCCTTTTCCCTACACCTAACGTTATAACCCGTTTAAAAGCCCTCTTTGATAGTTTATCTTAGGTGCTTACGCCTAGTGGAGGAGGTTTTCGATCCTTTCCCAAGCCTATGGTAATCTATTTGCTATGACAGGTAGTGAGAGATATTATCCGTTTTCATTTACGAGATTTATTTTGATGACACTTGAGAGATGTGAGTATCTAAACACTACTTGTGAGGTGCTAGTTTATAATCTCCGTGCTTATTATGATTGAAGTGGAACGATTATTTGTTGTAATTACTTTTATGTTTGCATTAAATGACCCCTAACTTGTATTTTGATTAGAATAAAAGCGCATTTGCTTGAGGACAAGCAAATCTCAAGTGTAAGGGTATTTGATGAGGCGAAAAGTGTACCGCTTTTAAGGGGTCATTTAAGCCCTAAATCGTATTTATTTGATCAAATATTGCCCTAAATCGTTCCTTTTGTCATTTTAGGTACTTTTGAGGAGAAATCTGGAAAAGGAGGCATTTTGGACGTTTTTGGAGCATTAAAGTGAAGAAAACGACAAAGTCTCAAAAATCGGCTAAAAGTTACTCTTGACGGCGTCACAATTTACTCTGGACGGCGTCATGCTTTGGCAAGAAAAGTTGGACGTGAAATTTACTCATGATAAGCCAGTGAAAATAGCATGTGAATTCTGACGGCGTCACGCTTTAACTTGATCAAGGGCGTCACGGCTTAAATCATAAGGGGACGGCGTCACGTTCACGAGCTGACGGCGTCAAGCCTTGATAAGCCAGAATGGATTTTTGAAGAGCTAAAGAGGGACGGCGTCAAGAAGGTCATCCGGGAACCCTAAAAGCGGCGAGGTGACGGCGTCACACTCCATAAGGTGACGCCGTCAGATCCAAAAATCTATATATAGTTTTCTAATCTTTTGTCATTAAAGAGAGCTTAGTGTGTGGAATTTTGGGATAAAACCCTAGGACGAATTCAGCTACTTTTTCAGGGCTTTTTGCCTTGAGATCTTCCATGTTTCATTGAAAGATAAGTTATCAATTAATCATTCAATATGTCTATGTGTTGTTTGATTCTATCTTATTCTTGTCTTTTGTTTAACATGTTAGGCTAAATTTATCTTGTGTTTGCTTAGATCTAATGAAACTTAGCTATTGATTATTGGTTGTTAGTGTGTTGTTAGTTGTATTGGATGATTGTTTATCTATGTTAGGCTTAAGAAAACTGGCTAACTTCCTATTCGGTAACTTGCTTGAACGTCTTAAGAAACATGAACCAAATGCGTACTAAAGGTTTTTATGGTTGTATTTAATGCACAAGCGAATTCTAGTGATCCCATGTTAGGAGCTTCCTAGCCGGCTCGACATAGGAGTGAAGTAGGAGCTTGTAGAGTTTGGGGAAGTAAGTACGCCACCCCACGAATGGTATTAAGGAATACACCCGTCATCCACGCGACTAATGCACACTAATTAACCGGTAAAAGATAGTTAGGTAGTAAGGAAATCTAAGTAAACACATTTCTCTACACATAAGTTTCTCACCACTTTTCATTTTTGTTATTTTATTTTATTTGCATTCGTAGTAATTTGGGTTAGTTGACTAGCAACTAATTCCGCCCACTCCTTCAAACCCGAGATTTTACTTGCTTTCATAAAAACTATAAAAACATAAAAAGAATCTTCCTCAACCCTTAGACCTAATTAGAGTAGCCTTTCACACCTAACGAACACTATTCCCTGTGGAGAACGATCAATCCCCCGTACTTACCACTACACTATACTACATCGGTCAGGTACACTGCCTGGTGGGGTTGTAAGCCTCTTGAGATCCCTCGAGAGGTAAAACCTGTTGTAAGGTTACAAAACCACGTAATCATGGACTCGATGTGTGTTGACACTCACATCAAGGGAACGATGTGGGTATTCCTGCCTTGGCGTTGATTCGATTTAAGTGGGTTCAGGTTGATTGGTGCTCAATTGATAATTTAATATGATGGTGTGATGAGGGTAATGGTGAAATAAGGAGACGGATTTAAGTGGGATTAGGGATTATTTGAGATAAGTGTTGTATGGCTGCGTTGTATTAGTAATAGAGAGATTAGGGTTAGTGAGGTTGGAGGAGAAATGGATGAAAAAGGGGGGCGTATTTGTTTAAGTATGAGGAGATTAGGTTAAGTTTGTGATTGGTGTGGTATTAATACCGCATTATTAGGGTTAAGTGGGATATGGATCGGGTAGTTAATTGTTTTGGACCCGTGCTTGTTTAACTTTGTCAATGGGCTGGTAAAATCACGTGAAACAAGGCATTCTTCAAAGTTTTCTCAAATGTGGCGTTTTGTTTCGAGAAATATTCAATACCAAGGACAAACTCACTTTCTTTATTGGGCACAAAGGGACAAAAGATCACGTGATGTTGAATTGAAGACAGTGTGACTCAGACTTCACGTGAAACCCTCTTTTAACTTTGCCAGTTTGTCGGTTTGTGGTGTGATACAATGAACTGATGAAGTAGCAATGTGTACGTTGACTGATATTTAAAAAACGCATTTCTGGCACCTTGTGACAATATCTTATAATAAGATGTGATAACTAATGCAACAATCACGTGATACAATGTGACGAAATGACAAAGCACAACAGGTCACAGTCTAGAAATGCATACACCTTGGTATGGATTGGGTCTATTGGTTACTTTGGGCCCAAGGTGCTTTAATAAGCAAATATGGATTTGGTCTATTGGTTATTGGTTAAATATGGATTGGGCTTAAATCGTGACTGGGCTGTCTAATCACAAGACTTGGGTTGAGCTTGTTGGATTCGTGACCTTGGGCTGAGCTTATTGGGCAGATATCACATGGACGATTGGGGTTTAAGAGCTTATACGTGGGTTGAATGGCGGACTGTGATCATAAGGACGATTTTATTTGTTTTATTTGGGCTGAATGTGGGTGTCTTAAATCATCCTTTGTTTGTGGTCGGTAAATTTGGTATTTTTGTTGAATATCCTTGGGTATATGAATATCAACGTGATTACAGAGTTGTGGATTTGCCAGCATTGTCCTAGTGATGCCTACTATTTGAGTGAGCCTGCGATTTGATATTTGCAATTTGAGTTACAGTTGACTAATTACAATTTGATTAATTGCTAATTGACAAGTTGCTATTTGACTTGTTGCGACTCGACTGATTGGGATGCTACCAGTTGCGATTTGACGTTGCGAGTTAACACTTGCGATTCGACTTATTGCGATATGGTTGATTACGATTTGACTTGTGGCAGCTTGACAAACTGTGACTTGACTTGCTGCGATTTGATCAAGTAGTGATTTGACTTCTGTGACTTGAATCTCGAATATTAATATTGCACTTCACTATTAGGCTATTCGTGATGATTTCACGGTTTCACTTGTAGATTTTAGAAAATCCCGCGAAAGATTCGATTTCTCGGTTTAAATCTCAAGAGCTGTAAAATCCCGTGAAATTAATTTTGGACAAGTAGGCGGGACTTGGATTTAGACAAAATAAAACTTAAGGGGTTGACTATTTTTTTTCGGGATAAGTTTGTGCTTCAAGATCAGCAGGAATTGGGAAATTATTGTAACTTGGTTGGTTTGTTAATTCACGGGTTGGTGTACTTAGTGTCACAAACATCTCGGGGTGGATGGATGCACGATGTTTGATGACCCTTGCTCAAGCGTATTTAAGGTGATTAGACCTGGATGTTCAAGAAGTGGATATATACAATAAAGGATGGAAGGTTGGGTATATATCACTACCTATATTTAAAGGAGTTACGTTGTTGTGCTCAATATAGGTTCTAAATCACAATTTGCAATTTAAGGTGATTAGACTTGGATGTTCACGAAGTGGATATATACAATTAAGGATGGAAGGTTGGGTATATATCACTACCTATATTTAAAGGAGTTACGTTGTTGTGCTCAATATAGGTTCTAAATCATAATTTAGTGCAAGTTTAAGTCGCGAACTTGTTCTTTATCAAGCTTCATCAAGTGATTGTTGTTTCTCAAGCTTCTAATGGGATTGTTGTTCAAGATCTTCTCAAGAGGTAGTCAGGCTTAAAGACAAGAGGTGATTTGTTTGGAGACATGTTTTAACCCCTTACTCACTTTAAAGTCATATGCATTTCATCAAGCGGTTTTGGCATATTACGAGCTTCAATGAATTGTTAATCTACTAAACCATTGATGATGAGGAAAGCAAGGGGTTACTACAAGAGAGTCTTAATCACCATCTTCGTTGCAGTAGTTTCATTTGTCTCTTTCCATGTTTTGTGCCTGACAAATTCATAAACATCACGGACTCTCAGCTTTGGCAAAAAGGTCATTTCATGTCCTTTTTGAGGGGGAGAATTATCGCAAGTTTCCTAGAAGTTCCGTCTCCAGCGATGTGAATTTTAGCGGTTCCGGTTACAGCGGGTCAGATCGTATCGGTTCGGTCTTCAGCGGTTTGAATCTTAGCAGTTTCGGTTACAGCGGGTCAGATCGTAGCGATTCAGGATTCAGTGGTTCAGTCTACAGCAGTTTGATACTTACTGTTGTGCAGTTAGTTCTTGAATTTATTTCTCAGATAAATCTCAAGAACTGTAAAATCCTGTACACAGTACGACAACTATTCCACATCCAAGTAGCTGGGTCAGACAGCTTTGTTTGATAGGACTGACTATGAGTCATGGGCACTTCTAAGAATTAGCGCATGTTTCTTCTCTTTTTGGCTAGTCAACAGCACAAGATGATCACGAAGTTAATCTGGTATTCTTTATTTGTGATTGAAGTTGAATTTCACGAAGGCGTCTACTTATTTTATCTTGAAGTCGGGGTTGGTTGGATGCATGACCTTCAATGATAACTTGCTCGTGCGTAAAATTTAAGTTGAAGACTTGGGTTATCTAGTTACCAGTAGTCGGGGTAACTATCACTTAAGAGTTATTGGAGTACTCAGTGTCACACGTCAATGACGATGTCGATAATCGCAAGAGGTGTTAATGTCTCATACTTTGGTTGGGTATTGAGCACTTAGAGATTTGCTTGGAGCATTAATTCTCTACACCGTTCTTCCAACATTAGTGCAAGCTTAAGTAACAAATTTGGGGACTTCTACTTCAGTTTTCAGTATTGGTATATCGGGTTTTCTTCATCGAGTGGTCACTAATCTATGTACAAGGTTGGTTAGTTGGACAAAGGTTTTAAAAGTTGTGATGTGATCTGTAATCTTCACAAGATATTCTTTACCCAAACTGATGTTCACCAAAAATCAAAATCAGTCATGCCACATTCAATCTGTTACTGCCTCACGGTTTCTTCTTGGTTTTGTAAAATCCCGCGAAAGAACTTATTTCTCGGTTTAAATCATAGATTTGTAAAATCCCGTGATGATGGGCTATGCACTCTTGACCATGATCGGGTTAAAACCATTATCAAAGTTCAGCTATAACATCACAAATGGCTGGATCGAGGCATTTAATCGACAAGATGTGACTAAGGGGTTAGTTCAGTATTATTTATTTGAGGCTGGAGTGAAATTTCATGAGTGCGTGTACTTAGTATCTGAAGATATCGGGGAGGTTGGATGAAGATTCTTCGAGATCCTTGTTCGAGCTTTCAATACAATGACAAGGACTTGGATATCTAGTTATTTTTTCTTTCTCTCTATTACAAAATAACTATCACTTTAAGGAGTTACGTTGTAGTGCTCAGTGTCACACGAAGTTGTGGATATCCAAGAGGTGATGTACGTCTTATACTTGTTGGTTGGTTGGTTGAAGAGTATAGAGTACTTAGGGATTCAATGTTGCATGAAGTCTCTACACCGCTCTTTGTCACGCATTAGTACAAGTTTGAGTCACAAGTTCGGGTTATATTACTTCAATCTCAAGTTCATCATATTGGGTTTTTCTCCATCAGTGGTTACGACATCAAGCCGATAAAATGATAATGGGGTTGTTAACGAGTTAGATGAGAGAAGTAGTAAAGAGAGAGATAATGACGTCTGTACACTTCAGTACAGGCCTCGTTCTTCAACATAATGACGTCTGTACAAGTCAGTGCAGGCCTCGTTCTTCATCATTATGACGTCTGTACACATCAGTGCAGGCCTCGTTCTTCATCATAATGACGTCTGAATACCTCAGTTCAGGCCTCGTTCTTCAAAGAAAAGAAAAGTGTACGCTTGAGTGCACTTTTTCTTCTAAAGAAGAGGAGTCTTCTTATTAATGACCATTCTCATCAACAAGATTCATGCTCTTTCCGTGCTTATTCAGTCTTCAAGTGGATCGGCGCTTATTGGAGTATAGTTTTATTCACGTATTCAACCAAAAATTGCAGTTGACAGGCATATGCAATTTTTGAGGGGGGGAAAGGGTGAATAAACAACATGTCAGTCGTCAAGAACCGTCAAGTGGAGCTACTTACCGTTGATGGTATTCATATTCACTAGTTCAATCATCAACAATTGCAGTTGGCAGGCATATGCAATTTTTGAGGGGGGGAAAGGGTGAATATTAATCTACATGTTAGTTGATGATTGAGAAATGGTCATACGACTCCTGAATACGTCAGTTCAGGAGTCGTGCAAACCATGGTTCTCCAACACTACTTCTTCCTCCATCTATCAAGGTGTTGAAGAACATGGTCATGGAATGCTAATCGACAAAGTTTCACGGGTTGGTCTAATCAGCAACAATGGGTTTCTAGTCAATGCTTCATGTACACGTCATTAGGCTACATGTACACATCATGATGATGATTCCGATTAATCGTAACCATCATGGGGGAGAGAAATGTGTACACCAAGGACGCACAGCAGGTTCACGTGATCGGGCTTAATCATATATTCCGGTATTGATAACCGCAGAGATGATCAGTGGTTCAACTTGTTACCTTGGTATTTACGTTTCACTGTTACGTCATGGGCTGATTAATCGTAACCATCAGGGGAGAGAGAATGTGTACATCAAGGACGCACAACAGGTTCACGTGATCAGGGCTTAATATCCAAGGATGGATACATACTATAGATGATCAGTGGTTCAACTTGTTACTTTGGTGTTATACTTAAGACTGAAGAAGGTCGAGTCGTCAGTCTATTCTACATTCTCTGTTGGGAGTTATCATCTCATGTGTATGCTGCGGGCTGATGGGTTACATGTAAGGTTACTGGAAGGCATTGGGTGAGATGAAGATGATTGGTATTCTGTTCCTCCACATTGGGCAAGCCTGAAGAAGGTCGAGTCTACAGTCTTCTCTACATTCAAAAATTGTTGAGCTCTTTTCGTACAACTTGATATTTAACTTAATCCCATGACAGTTCTTATTTGATGAGTTGTGGAGTTAAGTTAGGTTCAAGTTGTTCTGTAGTTTAAGGTTAGGTCCAACTTGATTTTAACCTAATCTCATGACAGTTCTTGTTTGATGAGTTGTGAGGTTAAGCTGAAATCAAGTTGTTATTGGGCTTAAATTTGTGGTTTAGTTTAACCACATGACAGTTCTTGTTTGATGAGTTGTGGGGTTAAGCTAGATTTCAGTTGAGGCTCAACTTAAACTACCGAAAAGATGCCTAAGGTTTTTAACGTAGTCACTCTAGGACGGGAGTGTTAGAAGATTAAAGACGGCATGCATTTGGTTATCAAAAGTCTTCTTCATATTTCGGGCGTTCATCCAAAGTCTTCTTCCTATTATGGGTGATCGTCAGAGGTTGTCAGATTGGGGGAGAGCACTAATTAGGGGAGAGTGAAAAGCCAGAATCATTCCCTGATTGAAAGTGCTCACATTGCTCTTCAGCAAGTCAAGTGATGAATGCGGTGAAGATTCGGAATGCTGAGGAGTAATGGTTTCTGGTTCGTATCCTTGTACATATAAACTTATTCATATTTTATACCATCTTGTAAATAGTTATATAGAAAACCTGCAATTTTTAAATAGAGAATCGTAAATCCAGAAAAACCATAAAAATTGAAAAATAGAAAATACCAAAAATAGTTTCACCTAGGCATGTCTTCTGTTTATCGATAACATTTACGGACTTAGAAATGTCATTCAATAATGGCACGGGTCTTTAAATGAAGCTCGAGCAGAAGTTAAAATGGATGGTTAAAACATGTCTAAATGGCTTGCTATTACTTTAGATAGCAACCCGCGCTTCATATTGGGGAAAGCACGTCGCCAAAAAGACGGCTGTTCCTCCAACTGGGTGATGTTCACCTGGGCATGGATTACTTCATATCCATGTTTCCTGATTTGATGTACGTTTCAGTGCATCATTTCTTGTAAAAGATGAGAAATCTTCTTAGTATAACAAATAGTTTTCATTCTATGATTCTTCTGAAAATTATTTGTGAGACACTTGGTGAATATGTGTTGTATGAAATTTGTTTATACTTGGATTATGCATAAAATTTGTCACTCAATCAACGACTACAAAACCTCATGACAGTTCTTGTTTGATGAGTTGTGGGTTAAGCTTGATTTTAGTTGAGGTTCAACTAGAATAAGGGTCATTGATTGAGGGGGAGAGTGAATTCAAATTTTATATCATCAAACGGGTTTCTTGATTAATTCATGACTCTTAGAAAAGGTTTTGCAGTTAATGGGGTATTAGTTGAAGAGGATATTGCTTAAATATATCAAATGACCAAGTGTGTTAGTTGCTAGAAAGTTTAGGACATTATGTGCAATTTGCTTGTAGTATCCTAGCTTCATATAACTAGAAGGTTCATTTGTATCTCTTTGGAATCCTCGTTTAATCCCCTAGATACATGAAAACTCAAAATCTGAAAGAAGTTAGAAAACCTGATGTGTTTGATGTTCTTGAATGCTCCACTGACATTTGTATGAACTAAGTGAATGAGTTTCAATTGTTGTTAGTCTCTGCTGCTTAATGGTTGTTGATATTGTGCATATGTTCTTAGGATTCGCTTAGGTAGATTGCTATTATGTTAGAATCATGTTCCTAAGATCCTGAATTAAATATTGAAATCTGTGTGAATTGCCATGTTCATGATTGCTAATTGCTCTTCATGCTAGATAGTGGTTTGACGTAGTTCCTGATTAGGGTTTGATTATAAGATGAACTTGGTATTATAATGTGGCAAGCTGCTGAAGGGTAGCTATTAAGGAATAGTGTATCTGTATGCATGTATATCTGTGTTGATATTCTTATGCAGATTCCATAGCCATAATGAATGTGCCAGTTCCCATTCTAACCATTTAATCAGACGTTCAAATTCTATTGAATGGCTCGGAATTCACCACGACAACAACATCGGCAACAACAACAACAACAACACTTTCACCACCACCACCACCATTCATTTTGGTCTCGCCAAGTGGGGATCAACTACATTTGAGAAAGATTTGTTGGTGGATGGATGATTGATATTGACTGATTCACTCAGAAAAGCGGGTGATTATATCGTCTGCGCAAAAAGGTCAAACTCATATGTGTCATAATAATCAAATGTGCAAAATAAGCAGTGAATCTCCCTCTTAGTTTAAGGGGGAGCTTAGTATGTTCTCATCATCAGAATATATTAAATCGGACACATTTTCTCCCACATTTTCTAACTTATTTAAATCAATTGGGATCACAAATCTCAAAAGGTTTGAAATTTTTGATCGGGGGAGAGAATGTGATTTAAATATGAAACCTGATGAAAATGTGATGTTTTGGACTTAAACGTTAGGCTCTCCCATATGTGCTAAACTCTTTCGTATATCGATGCACAATATTGAGGGGAGCGAATGGACAAAAAGGATTTGGCATTGCAAGAGATCGTGACTCAGTCTTGACAAATGAATTGACGAAACTTGAACTGTCATCAATCGAAAGGATACGTCTTGGCCGGGTAATAATTTCAAGCTGGTCTAACCAGTGATGTAAGCGTGTCTCGAAAAAGATGTATCTGAGTAGAGTGTACCATTTCGAGAAACTTTCTGTGGACTTGACCAGGCCGGGTAATAATTTCAAGCTAGTCTAACTAGTGATGTAAACGTGTCTCGAATCGGTCATGTTCACTGAAAGTGGATCAATTCAAAAGTGCGAGCTTCAACTGACATGTGCAAATTTATAAAACAATTATTCGAGCACATGTTGAGGGGGAGCATTTGAAAAATATAAAACTCTCAAGTGTTTGCAAAAATGTGTTTCAGAATCATGAACACTTGGAGAGATTTTTCAAAGATTTGGTTTGGCAATCGTGGATGAATACCAAAGACCGACCATTTTAATTAATGCATGGAGTTATAAGGATGGTTAGGTTAGGCTCAAGTTCCCACGATCCCGCCAGAGCCGGAGGGATCTACCTAGGGACAATCCACTAGTTAGTGTAGAAGTCCTTAGGTATGATTAAAAAGGAGAAAAGTGAACAAGGGAAAAGTGCCGACTGAGATGGAGCTAGTACTGGAACAAACCCAACAAGGTGCTAGTTATGAAGTCTCGGTAAGCACTGAAGGGGTTGAAGAATGAAAAAGAATTGTAAAGATAAAGGGTGAAAAGAAATAGCCCTCCTTACAACTTAGGCAGAAACCGGGTCAATACATATGCTTTCAGAATCACTTAGTTGATTGCTGGCATTGAAGACAAAGTATCATGGACCCAGTGATACGCTGCACAACCCTCCCTAGCCACTCAAGGTCCCTCAAAGGATTCTTGTTTCAATTGTCACGGATTTCAATACATTCCTATCGTCTCTCTCACTCCGAGTTAGATGATATTGAATAGGTGGCAGTCCTCTCCAGCCTCCGCTCACTAAATCAAAACGCACTATAGAGTCTAGAGCCACGAGATGCATAAAAAGATCTCATAGGAACACGAATTATTTCTACACTGGGTGTTCAACATTAAGGACACCAGTTGTAAACTTAAGAGTCCTACGCAGATCTTAGCAATCTGCCAGAACATTTATGAGGGAATTTACTAATGTAATTCTCAATGATTGAATGGAAATTCCTGCCAGGGTCAACATCAAGCAGCCCTGAAAGCAGGTCACTTCGGTAATTCCTTATGGATTGCGCTTAGTGGTCACGGCGGTTTCCAACGGTCTACAGTCGTGGAGTGATCTCCAGCGACTCACCTAATCGTTGATGTGCTACGGTTTGATCTTAAAAAGCCCTCTGTGGGTTTTTCGATTAGGAACGGTCTTGGTAAGGATTAGAGAGAGTTTTCACACTATGCTGTTAACAATCTTGAAGTCCGAACTTGTAAGTACCGGATGTTTTATTGCTAACTGTCGTATGCAGGAACATCTGGCGGTTGATGCTGATTGCTGTTGCAGCTGTTTGCAGTTGTAGCTGATTGAGGTTGCAGCTGAATGCGGTTGTAGCTGGTTGCAGAAAAGATGCCAATCCTCTACCACATGTTCACACTACATCATCATTGTAACTCAACAATGTCATGATCAACCTAAAAGACCTTTAACACGGCTTCTGCAAACTCTGATGCTAAAGATCATGACACCAAATAGTGTGAGCATGTCGGCTCAAAGATTTACACATCACGTGGAGACATACTACTGAAAGATGGCTTGAAGACACATGCTGGATGATATTTTCGAAGAATACACAAAATCATCCAAGACAAAGGAAAGGCCATCAAAAGTTCACTGCTGAAAGCACAAAGATACAAGACTTTGAAGAATCAAAGACTACGAGCTATAAAGACAAGTTCAGAAGAAAGAATGCTAGAATTCAAATTATTATTTCCGGGGTGACCTCCCTTAGGGGGAGATTGTTAGGAATATAAATATTCATATGAAGGTTCGGTCACCCCGAGTATCTATTTAGCATATCACATAGCTCGTAGGCTTATTTATATAAGCTTAGTATTATTAGTATTATTAGTTTTATTAGATTAGTCGTATCTATATTTGTGGAGTGGGTCGGGGCTTTCCCCACTGTCAGCTCACTTCACAGCCCACTAGGGGCACTATTATTAGGAAGTATAAATACCCCTTCCCACACTTGGGAAGGGTTGGAACTCTTGTAACCAAACACACACTAATCTAATATTTCCAGGTTTTTCTCTCAAGAGTCTCCCTCTCTCTCTCTCTAGTTCATCTCATCTAAACCATGGATCTAATCTTCCATGAATCAAGACCACCCGAATCATACACACAATCAAGATGGTTATTTCCTACACTTGGCCGATCTAGGTGCAAGCATCAACCTGATGCCTCATTCAGTATGGAAGAAACTTTCTCTTCCGGCTCTTACTACTACCTACATGACTCTTGAGCTTGCTGACCGAACCATATCTCATCCCTGCGGCATTGCCGAAGATGTGTTTGTGAAAGTAGGAAAGTTCCACTTTCTAGCTGACTTTGTGGTTGTTGACTTCGACGCAGATCAAAAGGTTCCTCTCATTCTTGGAAGAGGATTCCTAAAAACGGGCCATGCTCTTATTGATGTATTTAAGCATGAGATCACATTGCGTGTGGATAAGGAAGCTGTTACCTTTAACCATGATCAAACTTCGAGGTACTCCTCAAATTATAATTCTGCATCGGTTAACCGAATCGATGTCATTGATGTTGCTTCAAAGGAGTACTCTCATGAAAGTCTTGGTTATTTTCATAATTCTGTGAGTGGAAATCCCACCACATCTTCTCAACTTATCATAGCCGACTCTTCCCCTTCTCTCACTTCGATTGAGGGAAGTGATCCCTTTTGGGGTGAAGTCGAAGCTTTTCTTACTCTAGATAGTTCACTTCCGCATGAGGTTGATGATAACTATCTTGATCCTGAGGGGGACATCCTTTTTCTAGAAAATTTGTTAAACGAAGATTCATCTTCCCCTCCTCCACCAAAACAACTTCATAATGATGAAATCAAGTCAGTTGAGAAAACTGATAAATTTCCTGAGATCAAATTTAAGAACTTGCCTCTTCCACTTGATTATGCAATTCTTGAGGAGGAAGTTCTTATCCTAATTGCTGTTCAGATCTCTCTTCTTCCCTTCACCTACCCGGTGATTTCCCCTATCTTTCACTCATTTGGGAGTGAGGATATTACTTTTGATCCCGGCATTGTCCATCTAACATTGGTTTAAATGCCGGATTTATCTCATCGGTGTGGAACTTTCTTATGCTCAATTGGTTATCCAAGCATCTTGAATGAAAGTCCGATAGTGATGGTTTCTTCCACTTACTTCCCCATGAACCAATGAATTCGGGGTCGAGTCAAGCTAGCGACTCGGTTAAAAAAAACAGTAGCAAAATATGGGTTTTCACCCATGTCTCACCCTAGTGTGGGGGAGATGCCCCACATGTTGTAAATATGTATAGTCAAAAAAAAAAAAAAAAAAAAAAAAAAAAAAAAAAGTGTGTGTGTATATAAAATAATGGCTATTAGTATTTCCCTTTCACGTTCTAAGTGTTGGTTTAACCACCGGTTCTTTGAATATTGAGGGCAATATTCAGTTCTAAGTGTGGGGGGGAATTCTAGCGAATTTGATCAAATGTACCATCTAGTACCCCCATTTTTAGCCAAAATTTAAAAAAAAAAATTCTCACTTAGAACTCAATAAATGGTTATCAGTCCGCCATGTCTAACCCACATAAGGATTGGCTAATCCGAGAGCAAACGGCTCTTGGTAAAGATTTCTCAAATCCGTTTATGGCTTGCAATTTGCCCAAAATTGTATGGTTTTCGACTCACCATATCTTTATAAGTGAAGAGTTGGCTAGCCCGCAAGGTTATGGCTTGTGGTAAAGGCAGTGAAAAACCATGATTGGTAATCAGCTCACCAAAGATAATATTGATAATTTATCTAAGAGTTGGCTAGTCCAGAAGCAAACGGCTTTTGGTAAAGACAAATCAAAACCGTTGACAGCTGATGGTTTGCTCAAAATCATTTGGTTATCATTGTACCAAAGTATCACATACTAAAACATTGGCTACTCCAGAAGTAATGGCTTTTGGTAAAGAGATAAAATCCATTAAAACTTCATAAAAGATTGCTAGGGACTAGCAATAGTTTAGTGTGGGGGATTTGATATGTGTCTAAATACACATATGTTTTACCCTGTTTAAACCCACATAAACGTCCAAAAACACACAAATAACCATAAATGTTATAAATATCATTAAAAATGTGTTTTTATATGTTTCAGATGCAAAATGATTAAAATCAAGTGAAAACGAATAAAGTTTGCATAAATGGCAAGTCTAGTCCCTCGAATTTCAAAAGTTGTCAAAATTAGTCATCGGGTGTTTTAAAAATGGAAAATTTTGTTTTATACCCTTAAACTATTCATGAATGACAAATTGGAACCTTTTTGATAACTTTTGGAAAATTACAATTTCACCCCTAAACTTTTGGAAAATTACAATTTCACCCCTAAACTTTTGGAAAATTACATAAATGGTCCTCGGGTGTTTTAAATTGTAACAAAATACAAAATAGGTCCTTTGGTTTATCTAACTTGGCAATAATGGTCCTTGTGATAACTTATGAAATGTTGCAGGTTTAGTCCTTCAAGAATGCAGAAATTACAAGTTTAGTCCTTGGGCTTATTTATTATATAAGCCAAATCCGGACCCTTTACTTCAATAAACCCAAAAATCCAAATAATAAACCCAATCCTATTACCCAGCCCAATCCCAAAAATCCTATGACCCGGCCCACTTTATTTTAACTAATAATACGGGGTCAAACAAAACCCAGAAGGAAAGTCAAACTTTCCTTCTTCTTTCTCCATACCGCCAAAACAAAACCACCCTCCAATACCACCATCTCCACCGCCCTTCTGACACCACCCACCCCCTCCTCTTATATCACTTCACCTAACATGCCAAATGCAATAAATGTTCTTCCCCACTCCCACTAGCTAAAACAGATGAAAACACCACTTGTCCTGTTTTCCCGCCAAAAGTGGAAATGGACGTTTGAGATCAATTGAAGTTAATCCAAGGGTGCTAAAAGATGAAGTGATGTCGACAAAGGATTTCCCACTTTAATTATGTATATATAGATAGCTTTTGTAGCCTTAATTGGCAAGTAGGTACAAGTAGCATAAATTCGTATTTCAATTTTCAGTAGTGTATTTTGTAATTTCAAAGTTTCATCAATCAATACAAAGTAAAATTAGTGTGTTTATTGTTGTTCTTTGTTAAATTATCAGTAGTTAATGATAAATACAAGTTTTCTGATTTTCATGTACTCTGAGAATTAGAACCTTGATAAGTAGTAATTGAATCAGCTTCTCAGTTGTTTCTAATAGCTTATGCAAGCTTTTTATAGCTTATTGTAAGTTTATTATAGTGTAAACTTGTTCTAATTCAAGATTTGAAGAAAGTCAAGAAAAGTCAAACTAAGGAGCAATAAGCTGATTCTGGGGTAAAAAGCTATTCAGGAAGGCTTAGTGGTGTTTTCTAGCTTGTGTGAACAAGCTAGGAAAGATTCTGGTCCTTGTTCTCTTGTTCCAATAACTTATCAGTTGTAAACTTTTTCTCATTTTTTGCATAATTATCCATATTACTGTATAAGTGCTTATTATTAGCTTTTTATTGTTGTTTCATGCTATTTGTTAGTTTTTAGTCATACCTGATCTATATTTTCAGTAGTCTAATAGCTTTTTCATTACTTTGCTAAAAAACACTAAAAAAGACCAAAAATAGTCATTAGTAGTATAGCTGATCATAGTGCTTAATTCTGTTATATAAGTTGTTAATCAGTATCAATATAAGTTATTCAATAAGTAAAATATAGTCTTTTAGTTTTAAATATTTTGTTTCCTTTGGAAATATTCCACAGACACCCCATTAAGGAGTGTTTGGTTTTAACTGTCATTAGGTCCAAATCAGCTGCTACTGTAGATTGGCCATTATCCCAACTTTGAATCAGCTTAACTAAGTCATAATAAGCTATTTTGAAGTTCTGTTCAGCCTTTTAGAAAGATTTGGCCTATTTGCTTTGTCTGTGCAAATTTCAGCATAGGAAAGGTTCATATAAGCCATAAGCTTGTTTGGCCCCTATAAGTAGCATTTCTGAGTCATAATTAGTCCAATTACTCAGTAGACAAAAGTTGGTTTTGTGTCCATTAGAGTTGTGCATTTCTGCACAGTTCTGTGCACACAGACAAACAAGCAGTCTGACCACCTGATCTTGCCTTCAATTGGACTTCAATTGGATTGATTGTGATGGGGCTTTTGGTATTTTAGGATACTCAGTAGTATAAAGAAGATTTTGCCCCCATTAGTTTGAATCTCAATAGCTTATTTGATTGCTTAATTTGCCCTGCAAGTTTGGCAATTTCCTGAGTTTTCTGCATACATAGTGCAACTGCATAGCTGCTTATCTTGTTAATTCCTTGTGCTTATTTGTAGTTTTAAGTTGTTTTGTGCTTATTTAAGTTGGTTTAACCTGTTCTGAGCTTTTGGTTGACTTTTGTGCTTATTAGCTTATTTTTAGCTTATTTGCTAACTGCTTATCTGCCCAAATCAGCTCAGTAGGTTTAGATAACTTTTCATTTTATTTTTCCTATCTTTTAATTTATATTTTAGAATTATCTGTAAAGTTTCATAATTTTCTGAATAGTTTTGATATTTTTAATCTTTTTAATTAATTTCTATTAGTAATTAAATCATAATAAATAGAAAAATAATCAGAAAAATATAAATCTAATTTTCATAATTTTCTTTTGTCATTTATAATCTAGGAAAAATATAATCACATTTTTAGACCTTAAGAAAATCAAAAATAGAAAAATAGTGATAGCTTCTATTTAATAGAATTTATCTTTTTAAATTTTAAATAAGTAATTTTCATTTTTATAATTTTCTTAGCTTCTTTTCATCTTATAATATTTTTAGAAAAAGTTTTAGAATTTTCTTTGTTCATTTAGTATTTTTTATAAATTTAAATAGTTTAATAATTATTAAATAATAAATAATTAATAATAATTAAATAAAAAGTATAAAAAATATAATTTTAGTTTTTAAATAAGTTTTGAATAATTTTACATTTTTAGGTTTTAATTTTATAAATTTCAGTTTTTGTCCCATTTTAGATTTTCCTGTTACGCGTTTTCTTAATTTAATTCGCGTTTAATTTTATTGTGTATTTTTGTTTTTAATTTGTTATTTAGAATTATTAAAAAAAGCAAAATCAAAAATATCTTATCACATCAGTCACTCTAATCCTAGCTTTTCACAGTTTGCCCATTCACACCTCGTTGGGAAACGACCCAGGTGATCACTTGCCTGGTTTCACACTACACACGAGTATTCGTTCTGAGACTGTTTATATTTATATATACGTTTTCAGACGGATCACCATCACCACTCGGAGTGGTGCTGCTTATGAGGGACCCTCTGGTCCTATTCCTCCTCCGTTGTTTGAAATGGAAAAAGAGACGGAGGATACAACGGACAAAGTGCAAATTCCAAGCCCACAAAGTACAGCACATGTCCATCCTCCGGTTGTCCCTAAAAAGAAATCCAAACCAGGAGTTGTCTTTGAATCTGTGGAGACTCCTGAAGTTGTAGCCCCTAAATCCAAACCTCATATTCCTTACCCATCGCGCTTAAATGAGCAAAAGCTCCGTGAGAAGGCTAGTCAACAAATGGACAAATTCTTTCAAATCTTTAAAGAATTACATTTTGACATAAGTTTTGCGGATGCTATCATTCTGATGCCCAAATTTGCATCAACAATCAAACACTTATTAAGCAACAAGGAAAAACTGATTGAAATGGCTAAAATTCCATTAAATGAGAACTGCTCAGCGGTTATCTTAAAAAAGCTTCCGGAGAAGCTTGGAGATCCTGAAAAGTTTCTACTACCTTGTGTATTTTCGGGAATGGTTGAATGATATGCCTTGGCCGATCTTGGTGCAAGCATCAACCTGATGCCTCATTCAGTATGGAAGAAACTTTCTCTTCCGGCTCTTACTACTACATGCATGACTCTTGAGCTTGCAGATCGAACCATGTCTCATCCATGCGGCATAGCCGAAGATGTGTTTGTGAAAGTAGGTAAGTTCCATTTTCCAGCTGACTTTGTGGTTGTTGAATTCGACGCAGATCAAAAGATTCCTCTCATTCTTGGAAGAGGATTCCTAAAAACGGGCCATGCTCTTATTGATGTGTTTAAGCATGAGATCACCTTGCGTGTGGATAAGGAAGCTGTTACCTTTAACCATGATCAAACATCGAAGTACTCCTCAAATTATGACTCTAAATCGGTTAACCGAATCGATGTCATTGATATTGCTTCAAAGGAGTACTCTCAAGAAATTGTTGGTTATTTTCATAATTCTGTGAGTGGTAATCCACCCACATCTTCTCTACCTGTCATTTTCGACTCTTCCCCTTCTCTCACTCCGTTTGAGGGAAGTAATTTCAATTTGGAAGTGACCGAGGCTTTTCTCAAGTGTGATTCATTTCTGAAAGGAATTGATGACGCTGAGATTGATCTGGAGGGAGATATTCTTCTTCTTGAGAAATTGTTGAATCATGAAAATTCTCCTCCACTCCCTCCCGTTGAACTTCATAATGAGGAAATCAAATCAGTTGAGAAAAACGATGAATTTCCAGAGGTCGAACTCAAAGACTTACCGCCTCATCTTGAGTACGCATTTTTGGAGGGTGATGATAAATTACCCGTCATTATTGCTAAAGATTTAAATGATGAGGAAAAGATTGCTCTAATAAAGGTCTTGAAGTCACACAAGCAAGCCATTGCTTGGAAACTCTCCGACATAAAGGGTATCGACCCTGAATTTTGTACTCACAAGATTTTAATGGAGGATGACTTTAAACCAGCAGTCCAACACCAGCGAAGGGTGAATCCCAAAATCCACGATGTTATCAAACAAGAGGTTCTCAAACTTCTTGATGCAGGATTGATTTATCCCATCTCTGATAGTCCTTGGGTTAGTCCCATTCACCGTGTTCCAAAAAAGGGTGGCATAACTGTTGTCACAAATGAGGAGAATGAGTTGATCCCAACTCGATTGGTTACGGGGTGGCGTGTTTGCATTGACTATCGTAAGTTAAATCATGCCACCCGAAAAGACCATTTTCCTCTGCCCTTTATGGATCAGATGCTTGAGAGATTAGCGGGAAACGAGTACTATTGTTTCCTTGATGGTTTCTCAGGTTACTTTCAAATCCCCATTGATCCACAAGATCAAGAAAAGACTACCTTTACATGCCCTTATGGAACCTTTGATTATAAACGTATGCCTTTCGGCTTATGTAATGCTCCAGGCACGTTCCAAAGGTGTATGATGGCCATATTTACCGATATGATCGGGAAAACGATGGAGGTCTTTATGGATGACTTCTCGGTCATTGGGGATTCATTCAAAACATGTCTCTCCCATTTAGAAAACATGTTGAAGCGGTGTGAAGACACCAATCTTTGTCTAAATTGGGAGAAGAGTCACTTTATGGTCAAAGAGGGCATTGTCCTCGGCCATAAGATATCAAAAAACGGGATTGAGGTTGACAGATCTAAAGTGGATGTCATTGCTAAATTACCTCATCCCACTACCGTCAAAGGTATTAGGAGTTTTTTGGGTCATGCCGGTTTCTATCGTAGATTCATACAAAATTTTTCAAAAATCGCCCGGCCTATGACTCATCTCCTTGAAAAGGATGCTCCTTTTATCTTCTCGCCTGAGTGCATCAAAGCTTTTGAAACATTAAAGAAAAAGCTTACTGAGGCACCCATTCTGGTTGCCCCCGACTGGGATTTTCCCTTTGAGCTCATGTGCGATGCAAGTGATTTTGCTATCGGTGCAGTCCTGGGGCAACGAAAAGCCAAACACTTTCAGCCTATCCACTACGCAAGTAAAACCATGACTGAAGCTCAAACTCATTACACCACTACAGAAAAAGAATTGTTGGCTGTGGTGTATGCCTTTGAGAAGTTTCGGCCATATTTAATCTTGACGAAATGTGTAGTGTATACGGATCACTCGGCTCTCAAATATCTCTTTGAAAAACAAGATGCAAAGCCGAGATTGCTCCGTTGGGTTCTCCTCCTGCAAGAATTTGATATCATCATACGTGATAAAAAAGGAGCTGAGAACCTAGCTGCTGATCATTTATCCCGATTAGAGAACCCACACCAAGATGTTTTCGAGAAAAAGGAAATAAATGAAACATTTCCTCTCGAGACACTCAATGCGGTTGCTTTTCATGGAGATTCTACTACTTTGGAGAGGACATACCACCCATGGTTGTCCCGGATCTTCAAACTTTCCCCATGAACCAATAAATGCGGGGATCGAGTCAAGCTAGTGACTCGGTGAACAAAAACATTAGCAAAACATGGGTTTTCACCCGTGTCTCTGTTTTCTTTCTCTGTTCTACCACCTAGTGTGGGGGAGATGCCCCACATGTTGTATATAATAATAATAATAAAAAAAATAAAAATAAAAAGGCTATTAGTATTTCCTTTTTACGTTCTAAGTATCGGCATAATAGCCGATTCTTTGAATATTGAGGGCAATATTCAGTTCTAAGTGTGGGGGGGAATTCTAGCGAATTTGATCAAATGTACCATCTAGTACCCCCATTTTAGCCAAAATTTTAAAATTTTTTCTCACTTAGAACACAATAAATGGTTATCAGTCCGCCATGTCTAACCCACATAAGGATTGGCTAATCCGAGAGCAAATGGCTCTTGGTAAAGATATATCAAATCCGTTTATGGCTTACAATTTGCCGAAAATTGTATGGTATTCGACTCACCATATCTTTTATAGTGAAGAGTTGGCTAGCCCGCAAGGTTATGGCTTGTGGTAAAGGCAGTGGAAAACCATAATTGGTAATCAGCTCACCAAAGATAATAGTTTTAATTTATCTAAGAGTTGGCTAGTCCAGAAGCAAACGGCTTCTGGTAAAGACAAATCAAAACCGTTGACAGCTGATGATTTGCTCAAAATCATTTGGTTATCATTGTACCAAAGTATCACATACTAAAACATTGGCTACTCCAGAAGTAATGGCTTTTGGTAAAGAGAAAAATCCATTAAAACTTCATAAAAGATTGCTAGGGACTAGCAATAGTTTAGTGTGGGGGATTGATGAGTGTCTAAATACTCATCATTTTTGTCGTATCTAAACTGCCAAAACATCCAAAAACACTCAGAAATGCATCAAAATACTGAAAATATCCCAGGGATTGTGTTTTATATGTTTCAAATGCAAAATGTTTAAAAACAATTGAAAAACGAACAAAGTTTGCAAAATTGGCAATTTCAGTCCCTCAACTTTCAAAACTTGTCAAATTTAGTCCCTAGGCATTTGTTTTGTAAGAAAAGTCACCAAAGGTCCTTTTGAAATCATAGGTTGTCATATTTAGTCCTTTGGTGAAAAGTTTCAATAATTTACAAGTTTGGTCCCTGCACTTTCAGAATTTGCAAAAAATGGTCCCTGGGAAATATTATTGTTGGAAATATCATGTATGGTCCCTAGATTATTGGAATATGGCAGGAATCACCCTCGGGTTAAGTTTTCAGAATTGGCAGTTATGGTCCTTGGATTTTCAGATTTTACACAAGTGGTCCCTTAAAGTTTAAATAAAATCTAATCCTAACCAATAACCTATCCAACCCAGCTACTATAACAACCCATGTCCAGTCCAAATTATAAACCCAAAGCCCAAACCCACACTACACAGCCCACTCCCCATCTGTTTTAATTAAAACAAAAACCCAACCCAGGGTCAACTCGGTCAAATCCTTCTTCTATACCTTGACCCACCAAAAACCACCCACCAAAACCACCATTGTCCACCGCCCTTATCCTGACACCACCCACCCCCTCCTCTTATCTCACTTCACCTAACACTCCAAATGCATTTAATGATTCTTCCCCACTTTGAGTTATTGATGAAGCGAAAAGTGTACCGCTTTTAGGGGGTCATTTAAGCCCTAAATCGTATTTATTTGATCAAATATTGCCCTAAATCGTTCCTTTTGTCATTTTAGGTACTTTGGAGAAGAAATCTGGAAAAGGAAGCATTTTGGACGTTTTTGGAGCATAAAAGTGAAGAAAACGACAAAGTCTCAAAATCGGCTGGAAAAGTACCTTTGACGGCGTCAGGGATTGTTCTAGACGGCGTCATGGCTTGGCAAAAGAGGTGGATATGAAAAATACACATGATAAGCCAGGGAGTTTTACAAAGGAAGTCTGACGGCGTCACCCTTTAAGGTGATCAAGGCCATCACGGTTTAAGCTAAAGAGAGACGGCGTCAAGCTTCATTCTGACGGCGTCAACCTTTGATAAGCCAGAGCGGATTTTGGAGCACTAAAGAGGGACGGCGTCAGGAAGACCATCCGGGAACCCTAGACACGGCGAGGTGACGGCGTCAAGATCTACAACATGACGCCGTCAGCCACTAAGTTCTATATATAGTTTTGCAATTTTTTGTCATTAGTGTGCAACTTTGTGAGGAGAAAACCCTAAGACGAATTTCTGCCATTTTTAAGGGTTTTTATACCCTTGGATCTCCCATGTTTAATTAAAGATAAGTAATCATTTAATCAATCAATATGTCTATGTGTTGTTTGATTATCTCTTGTTCTTGTCTTTTAATTAACATGCTAGGCTAGATTTATCTTGTGTTTGCTTAGATCTAATGAAACCTAACTATTGATTATTGGTTATTAGTGTGTTATTAATTGTTTTGGATGATTGTTTATCGATGTTAGGCTTAAGAAAACTGGCTAACTTCCTATACGGTAACTTGCTTGAACGTCTTAAGAAACATGAACCAATGCGTACTAGGTTTTTATGGTTGTATTTAATGCATGAGCGAATTCTAGTGATCCCATGTTAGGAGCTTCTTAGCCGGCTCGACATAGGAGTGAAGTAGGAGCTTGTAGAGTTGGGGAAGTACGTACGCCACCCCACGATTGGTATTAAGGAATACACCCGTCATCCACGCAATTAATACACACTAATCAACCGGTAAAAGATAGTTAGGGAGTAAGGAAATCTAAGTAAACACATTTCTCTCCATATAAGTTTCACAACCTTTTCATTTTCAGTTATTTATTTTATTTGCATTTGTAGTTATTTGGGTTAGTTGACTAGCAACTAATTCTGCCCACTCTTTCAAACCCGAGATTTTACTTGCTTTCATAAAAATATAAAAAATACAAAAAGAATCTTCCCTCACCCTTAGACTTATTAGAGTAGTTTTTCAATCCTAACGACACTATTCCCTGTGGAGAACGATCAATCCCCCGTACTTACCACTACACTATACTACATCGGTCAGGTACACTGCCTGGTGGGGTTGTAAGCCTCTTGAGATCCCTCGAGAGGTAAAACCTGTTGTAAGGTCGCAAAACCACGCATCAAGTTTTTGGCGCCGCTGCCGGGGAATAGTTATTGTTTAGGTTGAATTTTTATTTTATTAGGTCTACTCACTAGATTCCTTTCTAGTGAGATTTTTATTTTATTTTTCTAGGTTTTTCTTTAGTCTATCTTTTTTCTTCGTTTCTTTGTTCGTAACCATTACCATCCGACATCATGGAAGGTGGTAATATCCTTGATCCCAACAACCCACCACCACAACAACACCCACCTCCTAGAGCCCGCACCTTTGGAGAGTATTCCCGTCCTAGCCACCATGGCTATCGAAACACCATTGAGCTCACTCAAGGAGCCAATGTCACTCCCTTGCGGTCCGAAACCATCCGGTTGGTGCAAAGCGGATGCGCATTCCATGGACTTCGTTCCGAAGATCCTAATCAACATCTCAAGGACTTTCTCAAAATCGTTGATTCCATAGACCTTGATGTTGCCACTCGAGAGACGACCCGACTGCGTCTCTTTCAATTTTCTCTGCGGGACCAAGCTAGTCAATGGCTAGAGCGTCTACCCGCAGGATCCATCACCTCTTGGGATGATCTCACCACTCGTTTCCTTGCTCAGTTTTTCCCACCAGGAAGAACTACCAAGCTAAGGAATGATATCTTGATGTTCCAACAACGTCAAGGCGAAACTCTCTACGAGGCACGGACTCGATTCAAGGACTTACTCCAAAAAGTCCCTCACCATGGCATAGAACTTTGGCTCCAAGTCCAAATCTTCTATGACCATATCAATCTCTCCACGAGGCAAACCATTGACCAATCGGCCGGTGGTAAGCTACGTGATCTAAGTGCGGAAGAATCATGGGCTCTCCTAGAAGATCTTGCTCTTTATGACAACGAAAGTTGGAGTGATCCCCGTGATTTGAATAAAACGGTCAAGGCAATATCTTTGCCTTCGAACAATTCAAGCACTTCCGATCGTAGGATCATAGAACTTGAAGACCAAGTCAAGTTTCTTATGAAATCCTACGAGGCTCCTAAACCTTCAAGCCAAGTGAACAAAATCACTTCTTCATGTGAATTATGTAGTGGTCCCCACGACACTCGTGATTGCATGGAACTCCCCGAACAAGCTTTCGCGGACTATGCATCCTCGCGTACCGACTGAGCGGGAGACAAGTGGTACACTTTCAAACCCGAGCTAAACCCCTACGGTGATTCATACAACCCCTCATGGAAAAATCACCCAAACCTTAGGTGGAAACAAAACCAAAACGCACAACAAACCAATTCTTCCAACCCACCTAATCGTTTCCAATCAAGCGGTTCCAACTCGAACCGTACTTTCAACAACAATCCTTCCAGCAATGGTAGTACCAATAACTTTAAAGGATTGATGTCCCAATTTATGGCATCTCAAGAAGCTCGTTTGGCCAAGTTTGAAGCCGATTTCAAACAAAAACAAAGCGAGATGACCAATAAGATTGACACTTTGTTGAAAGCCCTCAATGACCGAGAAATGGGAGCACTCCCTAGCAACACAGTCAAGAACCCGAAACTAAACGTCAACGCCATCTCGTCAGTTTCGTCTCCTAGTTCTTGTCCACAATATTATTCGGTCAATTCCATGAGCACGTGTTTCAAACAAACCCAAGTCGTTCAAAATGACCAAGAAGTTATGATATCCAAATTGGTCAACAACATAGTTGAAACACCTCCCACTCAAAACCTTGACAATGAATTCAAGGAGCTCCACCTTGAAAGTTCGGTTATTGATGTGTTGGATGAGAAGAAGCTCAAGTTAGGCGAAAAAGGGACCGCCTTTGTTCAAAACAAGCTACCTAAGAAGTTAGATGATCCGGGCTTATTTGTTCTACCTTGCAAGATCGGTAATTCGGAGGCTTATGACACATTAGCCGATCTTGGATCAAGCCTTAACCTACTTCCGTTACCTCTCTACACCTCTCTAAAACTAGGAAAACTTGAAGAAACCGAGGTGATAATAGGCTTAGCGGATGGGAGTGTTGCTTACCCAGTTGGAGTAGTCAAAGACGTGTTAGTACACATAGGAAAACTAACCATTTTAGCCGATTTCCACGTCCTTGATATGGTTAGCGACCCTACATGCCCCTTGTTGATAGGTAGAGGATTTTTGGCGACCGCTAGTGCTATGATTGATTGTAAGGAATCTAAGATAGCAGTAGGAGAAGGTGATACTTGGTCAGTCTATGATGTGAAGAAACATGCCTATGATACTAGTGATGAACCAACACCCCATTGGTTAGAATTAAATAGGAGACCATCTAGATATGGACCTTGGATCGATGGAGACTTCATAGGACCCCAACGCCCATTTTACCTAGAAGAGGACTTTGTGAACCGAACACATGCGGTAGAACAACTCTTGGCTAGGGACACCGAATTGGATCCATTTGAAGACCCTCTAGTTTTTAGGAAGATGATTGATTTCCTAGGAGTCTTGCCAATCAACCTAGGGATGAATAAGTGGACTTGTGAGGACGATGATCATAAGTGGGATTGGGACAAACCACCCAAAGATGGAGATGGGTCATGGCATATTAAGATGACATTGTATGACCCGGATGGAGAGAAGTTTGAAAAGATATATTGTACTAAGCGGACCAATAGGAAACTTCAATCCAAGCTTAACCCTAAATCCATCCTCGATGACGAGCTCACTTACATAGGGTAGAAGGACTTTGAGTCTAGCTACAAGACTCGTTAATAAAGAAAAGCGCTTCTTGGGAGGCAACCCAAGCTTTATTTGCTTTGTGTGTTTATTTATTTGTTTGTTTGAATTTATTTGTTTCCGTATGTATGTTTAATTTTTGTTATTATTGATTCATGTTCAAAACTAAATTGTGAAAATGCTTTATCTTGTTTTTAACTTCGTCTTAACTACATATAAAGGTATTTTGCAAATGATAAGTGTAAGGGAAATCCAAATCGGTTTATTAGAACAAATGAACATGAATCGTAATAATATTAAATTAACATACATATTAGTATTTGTTTGAGTCAAATGCTTGTATCGAGTCATAGTGATGTTTTGCAGGAATTCCAGGAAGTAAGGTATAGGTTTTTCCAGAAATTTTTTGGAAACTTAACATGAGAATTCTGTCAGATTATTTCTGACGGCGTCAGGCTTTACAACCTGACGACGTCAGGTTTTAATTTTCTGAAATTTTTGAAAGTTTTGTTTTCATAAAAAGTTTTTATTAAATCTCTAACTTATAAACTCCAGGAATCTGCAAAATTATCATTCCACAAGCATTATATCCTTATATATAGATTTATCCCGCCGATGTTATGCAGGTTTTCGTGTTTGTTTTCTCAGGTTTAACAGGTTATTTTGGACAAGGAAATGTATGTGGAATCAAGCTTTTGGCGATGCTTTAGTCTTGGAGCTTCTACATTCTCTTGGAAGAAGATCTAACCATGTTGCCACATTATCCACCGAGCGAATCAGGGGAGTATTTGATTTCATTCGTTTACCTTATTTACTTTTACATCTTGTTATTTGAACATTGGGGACAATGTTCATCTTAAGTGTAAGGGGGGGGGGGGGAGTTAAAATACGATACTTTAGAGAATACAATTACGCTTGATTTTTGTTTGTTTAATGGTAGATGTGTAATAAAACTGAGAGAAATACCTGTTAGGGCAATTTTAGTGCCAAATTTAAATTTTTTTACAACATTTAGGAGTGAAACTTTGATCTTAATGAGTGTCTCACGGATAGGAGTTATATGACTAGCACAAAAAACCGTACCACTAAAAAATTTTCCACCCCCAAATATGTGAGGTTCGCCCCTAGAATTGGTAGGAAAAGCATTTATGCTATGATGTGTGTACCGGTAGCACTTAGATTCTAGAACTTGCGTTAGGACCATTCCGTGGCCACAAGTGAGACTACATTCGTGTAGTTAGATTTACTACATGATAAGAGGCATTAGGATTAACCCATTGTTTTACACCTGTGTTTTTGTTATAATTACATTGGCTACATTGGTCAAGTAATTCTCCCACACCCTTTGCGTTGTACCCATTTTTGGTACACGATACCCCTAGTACACCCCTCAGAGCCTATCTTTTCGTTTCGACCTTTAAGCATTTTACTTAAAGGAAGAATTTGTTACACCCCACTTAAATGTACACCCAAATCGCCTTAGCCTACCTTGTATGCACTCATTTTTAGTGCATTATTGTGACAACATTTGTTTAAACCCCAAGTTAATTATCTAATTGATTACATGGTTGCTAAGTCGAGTCATATCCTTGTACATATTGTTTTGGGACGATTGGGACTCATGGGTAAAGTACTAGTGTAATGGAGTAATGGGGAAGAACATCATTTATTACCCCCATATGTGCTAAATATTTTAAACGTACTCCAAGTGTTTCGATTATCTTAATTCGAATCATTAGAATAGTTAATTGTAAAGTTATGTAAAAGTTCAAGTGTAAGGGGAATGCAACGCCCCTATGATGTATTATTTTGGATGGTAGGGCAAGAGTGTATGAAAAAAAAATCGAAAAAATCAAGAAAAATACAAAAAAATGAGAAAAAGAAAAATAGAAAAAAACATACGGACTACCATCCCGTTTCATTTTATGTTTATTTTATGTTTTTGTTATTTTGTTTTTAGCTTAAGTCGAGTCTAGTCTTGGCTTAGCAACGCCATATTGTTCATGTAATTAATCAAGATCTTTAACTCGCCACCAGTAAAATATCCCTTATCCAACAAAACCGTGTTTATCATATCCCTTCACCTCACGTTATAACCCGTTTAAAAGCCCTCTTTGATAGTTTATCTTAGGTGCTTACGCCTAGTGGAGAAGGTTTTTGATCCTTTCCCAAGCCTATGGTAATCTATTTGCTATGACAGGTAGTGAGAGATATTATCCATTTTCATTTATGAGATTTATTTTGATGACACCTGAGAGATGTGAGTATCTAAACACTACTTGTGAGGTGCTAGTTTGTAATCTCCGTGCTTATTATGATTAAAGTGGAACGACTGTTTGTTGTAATTACTTTTATATTAGCGTTAAATGACCCCTAACTTGTATTTTGATTAGAATAAAAGCGCATTTGCTTGAGGACAAGCAAATCTCAAGTGTAAGGGTATTTGATGAAGTGAAAAGTGTAACGCTTTTAGGGGGTCATTTAAGCCTTAAATCGTATTTATTTGATCAAATATTGCCCTAAATCCTTCCTTTTGTCATTTTAGGTACTTTGGAGAAGAAATCTGGAAAAGGAAGCATTTTGGACGTTTTTGGAGCATAAAAGTGAAGAAAACGACAAAGTCTCAAAATCGGCTGGAAAAGTACCTTTGACGGCGTCAGGGATTGTTCTAGACGGCGTCATGGCTTGGCAAAAGAGGTGGATATGAAAAATACACATGATAAGCCAAGGAGTTTTACAAAGGAAGTCTGACGGCGTCACCTTTTAAGGTGATCAAGGCCATCACGGTTTAAGCTAAAGAGAGACGGCGTCAAGCTTCATTCTGACGGCGTCAACCTTTGATAAGCCAGAGCGGATTTTGGAGCACTAAAGAGGGACGGCGTCAGGAAGACCATCCGGGAACCCTAGACACGGCGAGGTGACGGCGTCAAGATCTACAACGTGACGCCGTCAGCCACTAAGTTCTATATATAGTTTTGCAATTTTTTGTCATTAGTGTGCAACTTTGTGAGGAGAAAACCCTAAGACGAATTTCTGCCATTTTTAAGGGTTTTTATACCCTTAGATCTCCCATGTTTAATTGAAGATAAGTAATCATTTAATCAATCAATATGTCTATGTGTTGTTTGATTATCTCTTGTTCTTGTCTTTTAATTAACATGCTAGGCTAGATTTATCTTGTGTTTGCTTAGATCTAATGAAACCTAACTATTGATTATTGGTTATTAGTGTGTTATTAATTGTTTTGGATGATTGTTTATCGATGTTAGGCTTAAGAAAACTGGCTAACTTCCTATACGGTAACTTGCTTGAACGTCTTAAGAAACATGAACCAATGCGTACTAGGTTTTTATGGTTGTATTTAATGCATGAGCGAATTCTAGTGATCCCATGTTAGGAGCTTCTTAGCCGGCTCGACATAGGAGTGAAGTAGGAGCTTGTAGAGTTGGGGAAGTACGTACGCCACCCCACGATTGGTATTAAGGAATACACCCGTCATCCACGCAATTAATACACACTAATCAACCGGTTAAAGATAGTTAGGGAGTAAGGAAATCTAAGTAAACACATTTCTCTCCATATAAGTTTCACAACCTTTTCATTTTCAATTATTTATTTTATTTGCATTTGTAGCTATTTGGGTTAGTTGACTAGCAACTAATTCCGCCCACTCTTTCAAACCCGAGATTTTACTTGCTTTCATAAAAATATAAAAAATACAAAAAGAATCTTCCCTCACCCTTAGACTTATTAGAGTAGTTTTTCAATCCTAACGACACTATTCCCTGTGGAGAACGATCAATCCCCCGTACTTACCACTACACTATACTACATCGGTCAGGTACACTGCCTAGTGGGGTTGTAAGCCTCTTGAGATCCCTCGAGAGGTAAAACCTGTTGTAAGGTCGCAAAACCACGCATCAGTTATCAGAGATAGTGGATTTCTCCACTATCTCAATTTTGGCGCCAAAAATCTAATTCAACAGTTGGGATTATTTCAAGCTAATCTAACGGTGGGAAAATGATCAGAGGAAGCTGAGTGGATTATCCCACCTTAGTATAGTATAAATAGACTTGTGTTGTAAGCCAATTCGGCAGTAGTTAATTTTAGCTTAATTGTATTTCTTTATTAGTCTCTTAATTATTGTAATTCTCACTTAAGTTATTAATTCAAGTAAGTTTCAGTTATCTTGTTCCAATTTCATGTCATTTTGTATTGCATTTCAGTTATAAATCAATTTTCAAGTTATCCTGTTAATTCGTATAAGCTATAAGTCCCTTTAAATTATCATCAACGCCTCAAATAACCTTGCTATAAGCTCACATAAGCTCTTCATAGCTTTCTGTAAGCTTATATAGTGTAAACTAGTTCTAAATTTCAAATGATGAAGATGGTCAACGAAAGTCAACCTGGGTGAAATAAGCTCTTGTTGGAATTATAAGCTATTCAGGAAGGCTTAGGTAGTGTTTTCTAGCTTGTGTGAACAAGCTAGGAAAGGTTCTGGTCCTTGGTTTTTTGTTTCACAGTCAATTCAGTTGTAAGCATTTTCAATAATTTGCACTATTTTCCTATATTACTGTTCTATAGCTTAATTAGTGCTTATTGCTTTTCATTCCATTACTTGTTCTATTTGAAGTATTTCTAGAGCAGTTTGTTAGTTAGTATAAGTTTAATTCTCAGTTTCACTATTATAACTTAAAAACAGTCAACATAGCTTAATCTAGAAATCAGCCAGTTCAGCACTTATTTTAGTTTATAATCTGCTTTTATGAGTTTAAGTAAGCTAGTGAACCAGTAAACAAGTCAGTTTCATAAGTTAGATTAGGAGTTTCTAGTGTAAGTCTCAAATCAGTAACAATAAAGGGGTGTTTGGCTTTTTGAGTCAAACGGGTAAAACCCATCTGATACTGTTCATTTGCACATCACTCAAACTTGATCTTGAATAAATCAGCAGTTAGGAGCTTTTAGTGTAAGCTTTATACAAAATCTTAAGGATTTTAAGGTTCTCAGTCTGCTATATGAACCTTAGAACCTGAAACAGCCAAATAAGCCATTAGAAGCTACAAGCTTACTCTGGTCTTTTCATTAGCCTTTTTGAGTCCCACTTAGCCTATTTAGTAAAATCCCAAAAGCCTAGAACCTTGCACCAAGTCTACACTAAAACAGACCCACATCAGTTCACTTTATCAGATTTTGTGGTTTTTGCAGACCTTGTGGATTTTCTGTAGCAATCAATTTAAGCTATCATTAGCTGAATTTCTGGATTAGTGAAGTTCCCCAGCTCATCTCACCCTAGTATTTTTGGTCAGATTTTTAGAAAAGCTTTTGATAGCTTTTAGGAGCCTTGAAAAGCTCCCATTTTGCCCTGTGCATAAGCACATCAGCAGACATCAGTAACCATAAGCTCTTTTTGGAGCTTTTCTGGCTTATCAGCCAGCTTTTTCTAGAACCCTTGGCTTAATTGTAGATCACTCAGTCCCATTTAGCTTTTGTGTTCAGCCCTTAGCTTATTTTCTAGCTTATAGCTTACTTTGAAAAATCCTAGTTCTTAAAACCATAAACAAAGCAACTGCCCTAGTGTTTAACCTGCTTATTTCTTGTGCTTATCTGTATTTTTAAGTTGTTTTGTGCTTCTAGTAGTGTATTAAACCTGTTCTGAGCTTTTGGTATATTTTTGTGCTTATTAGCTTATTTTTAGCTTATTTTCTAACTGCTTATCTGCCCAAATTAGCTCATTAGGCTTATTAAACTTTTGATTTTAATTTTCCTAGCTTTTAAATAATATTTTAGACTTATCCTAAATTTTTCAGATTTTTCCTAAGTCATTTGATATTTTTAATCTTTTTAATTAGTTTCTAATAGTAATTAAATCATAATAAATAAAATAATAATCAGAAAAATATAATTTTAATTTTCATAACTTTCTTTTATTAAATAGAATCCAGGAAAAATATAATCACATTTTTAGACCTTAAGAAAATCAAAATAGAAAATAAGTGATAGCTTCTATTTAATAGAATTTATCTTTTTAAATTTTTAATTAAGCAATTTTCAGTTTTATAATTTTCTTAGCTTCTTTTCACTTTATAATATTTTTAGAAAAAGTTTTATATTTTTATTTGTTTATTTAGTATTTATTATAATTTTAATTAGTTTTAAATAATTATTAAATAATAAATAATTAATAATAATTAAAGAAAAAGTATAAAAAAAATATAATTTAAGTTTTAAAATAAGTTTTAAGTAATTTTACATTTTTAGGTTTTAATTTCATAAATTTCAGTTTTTGTCCCATTTTAGATTTCCTGTTACGCGTTTTTAGTTTAATTAATTCGCGTTTAATTTTATTGTGTATATTTGTTTTAATTTGTTATTTAGAATTATTAAAAAAGCAAAATCTAATACCTAATCACATCAGTCACTCTAATCCTAACTTTCCACAGTTTGCCCATTCACACCTCGTTGGGAAACGATTCGGTTAATTACTTACCTGTCTTCACACTACACACGAACGTGAGTTTTTGCAAGTATCCTTTTTCACAAATGGGTAATTTGTAATTATTCACGAGCATCCGTTGTCTGCATTTATTTATAAGTGTATTCGGAGAGGATCAAAAATTCTAGAAATCTTTTTGTCCTATTCAATAACAAAAGAACACAGTGGTGACTCCATTACTCCAACAACAAAATACGAGTAAAAGTTTTAGATCTTGTTTGTCTTTTTCCATCATCATCTTCAAAATTAATAACAAACAATCAATCAAAACAAGAAACAAGCGGCGGAGAAAGAAGTATTGACTGACGATAACAGTAAGCGGCACAGACCGACGATGGTTTGCAGGTGGCGAGTAACGATGGGGAGACAGATCGACAACTGATAATATATAGGACATGAGCAATTTGGATTTGTAAAGAATCTAACAATTCTTATGAAGTACTTTAAGGTTTAAAATGAAGATAAAGTAATTTTATATTTTATATTTTGATTGAAATTGTAATGGTTTCCTATACCTTGCTATATAGGATGGTTTGAAGAATACTTTGTTTTAAAGGTTTTCTCAAACATATATCCTCAAACCAATCAAATTGAATTATTCCTACACCATACCTACATACGCATACTCTCATAGCAAACACACCTTTAGTCCATTAGGAGTTGTTTGTTTTGTATATGAGGATAAGAACGAGTAGGATCCTCTCAAGTTCAAAGATGAACTTGATAGGTAAAGTTGTGATTTGTGTGAGTGTAAATTTGAATTAAAATAAAATAAATGTTTTGTGATGATGGCCCACTTTTATTTTTACTCCCACAAAACGCAACTTTACCTATCAAGTTCATTTTTGAACTTGAGAGGATCCTACTCCGGATAAGAATTTTCATTATGTTTTAGGCTGGGCACAGTCGTGACCTATCACGACCTTGCCACATTAGCTTTCTCTCTCCGACGACCTGACGAAGACCAAGTTGTCACAGTCGGTGACCAAGTTAAAAAAAAAAAAAAAAAAAAAAAAAAAAAAAAAAAGTGTAAAATATCGGTCGAAACTTCGACCGATTTGGGAGAAATGTGTTGCTTGATCGACCCATGACCAAACACCCACAGTCGACGTGACCGATGGTGACCTCAGTCGACCGAGCCTCCTCAACCCTTGACTGTGCATAGCATTATGATTATTTTTATATAAAATAAAAGACATAGAGTGTATTAAGGCCCAAATTCAAATAGAAAACAATGTTATTATATGAAAACAATTTGAAATTTCATATGTTTATACAACTTCCGAGAAAAAGGTATATAAATTGTCATGAAAGTGATAAGTTTTGTATAATTCCATTGCAAGGGGTATCAAATACTCATTTAAATCCTATACCCACACACAAAACAAATATTATTTCTATAATTGCATTACTTAAATCCAAAAGAACGAAAGCAAATACACCCTTAATTTTATTTATCTCTGTCCACTTCCCAATATCCTTTAACTAGTTCCACCTTCCCTTCCCCACCCTCCACCCTTTCTTTCCCATTCTTTTTCATATCTTCTTATTGATAAATTCCATAATAAAAAATAAAAAAAAAATGAAAGATTCAATTGTTGATTTTTGCTTCCAAGATAAAGGACACTATAGCTTTTTCAACAAATTTAACCATTTTTCCTACTTAGTTGACAATAATGCTGAAGGTTTATTGGCGGCCTTTCCCCCACTACTTGACCCGTGTTCTCACGTTATTCTCTTCAACCACATTTGCACTTTGCACTAAACTAGTTTGTAATGACAGGTTTCTCATTTGATGCTACGGTGCCTGCAATACCAAATCTACATCTCAGGTAGTAAACTCCTCTACTATGGATGATGTTTCTGAGGATTCATATTCAAATGCTGACAGGAAGTCAGAGAAGCCTTTCGAGACTGAATCAGCATACGCACATAGCGAAGATGAGTCGGCTAAAAGCCCAGCTGGTAGTCCCACAACACAAAAGATATTTGAAAGTCCAACCAAGGAGGATTCATTTAATCATTTCGGAAAGAGCTTTGATGCTGACACAGAAAGGTACCAATTGGATTCTGTTTATGGTCTGATCTTTCATTGTCTAAATATAACAAAACGTGTACCTATACCTTGTTTGCTGGAAAGATCTAAACATGCACTAGTCTATTGCTCTTGTTTATTGAGTTCGATCTTCTTCTATTAGGGGTTTTGATGACCAAGGATGGGGTACTTTCGACAACAATGATGATTTAGATTCGGTGTGGGGATTCAATAGTGACACAACTAAAGTAAGTTCATATCTTTTTTTTTTCACTTATATCATTGCATTCAATGGATAGTGTATAAGGTTATAGAAGGGTATTACAACATAACGTGGAAAAATGCTACATATGTGCTACTAAATGAAAAGATAAATAAATGCTTTAGAGTGAAAATTAATACTGAAACTGAACCAATCTATATCTGAAAATTAATGCTACTTACTGCTCTAGAGTGGACCTGGAAACTGAACCAATCCATATCTGGTTTGTATCAATTGCGAACTGTTTTGGTATGCTTGTCATAATTTGAAAAACATAAACCTAGAACAAAGCTGTTTGAATATAAAAAACAATTGGAAACGTATCTCTGTTATGAATGCAAAAAACTTCATTTTTACAGGATGCCGAATATGAGAAGCATGGAGAGAGTTATTTCTTTGACTTCAGTAGCTTCACTGCAAGTCCAAGGAAAAGTGATACCCTGCAAGGCAGTAATAGTTTCTTCAAGAAAAAGAGTCCATTTGGGTTTGATGATTCTGTTCCTGGCTCACCAGCTTCTCGAGCAGGCATGATGAAGCGAAAAGTGTACCGCTTTTAAGGGGTCATTTAAGCCCTAAATCGTATTTATTTGATCAAATATTGCCCTAAATCGTTCCTTTTGTCATTTTAGGTACTTTTGAGAAGAATTCTGGAAAAGGAGGCATTTTGGACGTTTTTGGAGCATAAAAGTGAAGAAAACGACAAAGTCTCAAAATCATGCTAAAAGTTACCTTTGACGGCGTCAGGATCCTCTCCAGACGGCGTCAAGGCTTGGCAATAAAATGGTGGATGTGAAAATTACTCATGATAAGCCAGTGAAATTTGCATGAAATTCTGACGGCGTCACGCTTTAATATGATCAAGGTCGTCACGGCTTAATTTAGAGAGGGACGGCGTCACGCATAATCCTGACGGCGTCAAGCCTTGATAGGCCAGAACGGATTTTGGAGAGCTAAAGAGGGACGGCGTCAAGAAGGTCATCCGGGAACCCTAAAAGCGGCGAGGTGACGGCGTCACACTCCATAACGTGATGCCGTCAGATCTGAAAGTCTATATATAGTTTTGCAATTTTTTGTCATTAGTGGGGAACTTATTGTGGAACTTATTGGGAACTTGGTGTGTGAAAACCCTAGGACGAATTTGGCAGCTTTTTCAAGGCTTTTTGCCTTGAGATCTTCCATGTTACATTGAAGATAAGTTATCAATTAATCATTCAATATGTCTATGTGTTGTTTGATTCTATCTTGTTCTTGTCTTTTGTTTAACATGCTAGGCTAGATTTATCTTGTGTTTGCTTAGATCTAATGAAACCTAGCTATTGATTATTGGTTATTAGTGTGTTGTTAGTTGTATTGGATGATTGTTTATCTATGTTAGGCTTAAGAAAACTGGCTAACTTCCTATTCGGTAACTTGCTTGAACGTCTTAAGAAACATGAACCAATGCGTACTAAAAGTTTTTATGGTTGTATTTAATGCACAAGCGAATTCTAGTGATCCCATGTTAGGAGCTTCCTAGCCGGCTCGACATAGGAGTGAAGTAGGAGCTTGTAGAGTTGGGGAAGTACGTACGCCACCCCACGAATGGTATTAAGGAATACACCCGTCATCCACGCAACTAATACACACTAATCAACCGGTAAAAGATAGTTAGGGAGTAAGGAAATCTAAGTAAACACATTTCCCTCCACATAAGTTTTCACCAACATTTTCATTTTTGTTATTTTATTTTATTTGCATTCGTAGTAACTTGGGTTAGTTGACTAGCAACTAATTCCGCCCACTCTTTCAAACCCGAGATTTTACTTGCTTTCATAAAATTATAAAAAAAACATAAAAAGAATCTTCTCTCACCCTTAGACCTATTAGAGTAGTTTTTCATACCTAACGAACACTATTCCCTGTGGAGAACGATCAATCCCCCGTACTTACCACTACACTATACTACATCGGTCAGGTACACTCCCTGGTGGGGTTGTAAGCCTCTTGAGATCCCTCGAGAGGTAAAACCTGTTGTAAGGTTGCAAAACCACGCATCAAGGCACCTCACCACGGTACAGTGGGGGAGGAGCAGAGAATTCTTTCTTTGATAATTTCTCGAGATACGATTCTTTCAGTGCCACTGACCAAGGTTCTCCCGAACAAGAAACCTTCTCGAGATTTGATTCCATGAGTAGCTCCACACATGATAATAACTTCTCAAGATTCGACTCAATGAGCAGCACGGCACAAGACCGTAGTTTCGCAAGGTTTGATTCAATGAGTAGAAATTCGGGTTTTGACCATGGTCATACATACTCATTTGATGACTCAGATCCATTTGGGTCAAGCGGACCGTTTAAGGTGTCGTCAGAAAGTCAAACAGGGAAAAATGAAACTGGTAAATGGGCATTTTAGTTTGGAGTTTGGCATTATTATACTGTGAAGAGGGTTTTTGTATTCATGAAGGATGGGTATGGGGATTACCATGTATTTTCTTTTCTTCTACCTGCTTGATAGTTTGTGTTTGTATCACTTGCTTGCCTTTGATTCCATTGCATGGGAACTTTACGATATTTCTTTGGTATAATCTTGACTAGGAATTCTAATATTGGATTGCGATTACTATAAGGTTTGGGATCTATTGGAAAGTGGGTAAAATTAAAAAGTGTAGAAAGCCATTCATAGTGTGACACGTGTCCCCCACCCTAAATTATATATAAAATCCGCCCAGGGGTAATATGGTCTTTTGACCCGTTTTTTCTTTTCTCCTCAAATTTCAAACGCATATATCTTTTCAACGACAAACTTTTAAGAAAAACCAATTTCACCACAATTTTTAAAATTTGATTCTCTTTAATTTGGTATAAATCTTGTCAATTATTTTGAAACTTTTTTTTTGACATATTCATTGAGTCATGATTTTCTTGATGTTTTTGCTATTTTTGAACCTATTTTTTACCTTAAAAATTGCCGAATCATAAAATACTTAAATCACAAAAGTTTTAGATTTTGGTTCACTCTTTACCCAGAAATTTGAATCACTCAAATCCGATATGATATGAGAGAGATGTCGCACGTTAAAGATGACGTTTTAGTCATATTTGTTGCACACAATGTGTTTGATGAAATGTCTAGCTTAGATTTTTAGTGTTAAAATTGCGTTAAATGCACTAATTTTTGTACCACAACGCATCATTAATCATTTTATTAATGTAAGATTCAAAAAGTGATGTTTTTAATCGTCAATTTTTTTTAAAAATGTACGTATTGTGTTTTATTGTTTTTTTGACCATAAATTTGACCAATTTAAATTCGAATTAGAAAAATTGTAAAACATGAAAGTTATAGATTTTAGGTCAATCTTTACTCATGTTTTTTATTCACTCAAATCCGATGTCATATGAGTGAGATATCACATGTTAAAAATGACATTTTGTTCATCAGTTACTTTGGTTCATCAATTTTTATTCATGAACATTAGGATTTAGGGTTTTGGGTGTTGGGTTTAGGGTTTAGTTCATCAGTTTTTGTTTAGTTCATCGGTTCATCAATAATCAGTTATCAATTGATGATCATTTTTATAGTTTATCAGTTTATCAATTGATGAAACAACTTTGTTTAGTTCATCAGTTGTTGACTTTTAGCTATTATGTTATCATAGGTTCATCAGTTAACTTATATTTTTTTTGTTCATCAGTTATTGACTTTTAGCTATTATGTTATCATATGTTCATCAGTTTGTTTATTTTAGCTATTATGTTATTATAAGTTTATCAGTTAGTTTATTTGTGTTATTAGGGGTGTTCATTCGGTCGGTTTACGGTTTAATAGGTTAAATCGGTTTGGGTTATTCGGTTTTCAAAAATAATTTCTAACACCCAATACCCAAACCAAATTTCTCAAAACCAAACCAATCCAACCAAATAAGTGATCGGTTTATTCGGTTCGGTTCTTCACAAAACCAAATAAGAATATTATGTATAAATAGTAAGCTACTTTCCAAATTATTTTTGAAATCAAAAGCAAAATTCCATCTATGAAATTGCATCAATACATTATTTTTTGAAGAATATATCTTATGAACCTGATTCTGTATACCTATAAATAAAAGAGAACTAAACATCAAGTAAAGGGAACAATGCTCTTCAATCCATGGCAGTGCTGCTGCTAAATTCGGACACTTTTTTCATTAGTTTCACTCATGCCATTAATGAAAAATATTTTCTTGGTAATAGATACTACAATGATATAATCTAGACTAGTGAGAACATAATCATGAGTGCAGTGCGAATACTAGTAAGTGGCACCGCTTCATGGTTTGATAGGGGTTTAGCTCATCTAGTAGATAGTAACATCTACATGATCAGTGTATCATAAGGTAGTAAACTAGTAGTGTAGTACCATGCATCTGATACTTGAATACTTAATAAGAATATGAGAAATGCCAATTACATCGTTCCTTATATTTTCGGGTATTCGGGTGGAAACCGAATGTATATTTTTAAACCCACATCCGATCCAAAAACCTGTATTATAATTCGGGTTCAACCAAAAATCCAAACCAAACCCATGTAAGCCAAACCCATTTCACCAAATGTCATTCGGTTCGGTCGGGTTTTCGGGTCAAACCATTTAATGAACACCCCTATGTGTTATCATAGGTTATAGGTTCATCAGTTAGTTTATGCTTTTTTAGTTGATCAACATTAGTTGTTTTTGGTTCATCAGTTATTGACTTTTAGCTATTATGTTATCATAGGTTCATCAGTTTATTTATTTTAGCTATTATGTTATCATAGGTTCATCAGTTAGTTTATTTGTGTTTCTTTGTGTTATCATGGGTTATAGGTTCATCAGTTAGTTTATGCTTTTTTAGTTGATGAACATTAGTTGTTTTTGCTTCATCATTGTCCTGTGCTATTTTTCTGATTCATCAGTTATTGTCATGTTTTATGTTTTTTTTTTATCATCTAATTGTTACTGTTCCCCTCAATTTCTTAACTGATGAACTAAACCCTAAACCCAACACCCAAAACCCTAAATCCTTAACCAATCTGTAACACCCCCAATTTCGTGATGTGCAGCGGAATTTAATTTGGGTGTTACTTCATGGCACAACAGTTGAATAGTAGAAAACGATCACCAATTTGGTCGTTTTAAAAGATTTATCATTCGAATATCAGAGTTTACAAAGTAAGGTCCCCGTGGTTTCAAAGTTTATTAAATAAGTTTTCGAATGATATTTATAGCCTTCGTAATTGTCCGTGCTCCTCCGTGCCATCCGTGCTTATTGTGAACCTGAGATAAACACATGCTTAAAATGTCAACACAATGGTTGGTGAGTTCGTGGAGTTTGATAGAAAATAACTTCTTTCAATGAATTTAAAAGGTGTATAGCGGTTGTCGAAATGAATAATAGTTTTTCATGAAATCAGTAATAAGGTGAGTTGAATAAAAATCCACTAATGATGAGACAGACTCTATATGCAGTTACATGTTGTTCTAGAAATGTTTGTCGATGATATCTTATATAACGACTTTTTTAAAACATACCCAATTGTATCAATGAATTGCAACAATCACAATCAACTAGTTACCTTTATCCCAAACCATTTTTATAACAATTTGTGAAATGTTGCAATGTTCGTTAAATAACATCAAGTGGAAACTGTGCAATTCTGCTAAGAAGTTATAAATGAGCCTGTTTTATAGAAGATGGCGATATGACAGTGAAAGTCAAGATTAATCTTGGTCTTTTATACATACAAAAGGCGTAGTGGTTGATTGCTAATGGACCGACAAATGTAAATGTAATATTGCTTTTGTCACGTGCTGGATGAGGCTAGTAATAGTTTTGATATAACTGTTGAACTTGATTGCTGTATGAAAACGAGGAGGCATGATGGGGAGACAATGCCTTGATAATGATTACTGGTCCAATGTTTTTCCAATTTTTTAAGTGTAAAGGTCTTCCAACTTACAATTTGGTCCAAACTGTCTGATAGTTCCTTAGAGTAATCCTTCGATAACAAGTGATAATGATACCAACCTAAAGAGTTTTGCACTGGTTAGTGCTCTCTAGTCTCTACCCATGAACAGTTGAGCCAGGTGCGATCTCACTTTCGAGGTTAAGCCAGACATGAAATCTATATTTAGGCGAGCGTTTAGCTGCATATCTAAATGTTATTCACATTCTAGTAATTTATATGCCATTGTGGATATTTTTTTATTTATTTTTGCGTCCTGTAAGAAGGGTTAGCAGGCTTGGCCGCTCTCCTATAATATTATGAATAGCAAATGTATGAAATATGATTGCTAGTTCAATGAAATGATTTTGGGAGGTTGTAGATGTTAATATGCTTGAGCCACTTTTGACCTGTTTGACCCATTCGACTTGGAGATAATGCAAACCTGGTCGACCTATGTTAGATGAGTCAAAACTGTTGCATCTAGACTGTATACAAAATAACGCCGCTTACTATGTATACAAAATTACTTTGTTAGATAGACGTGAATAGTCTCTCATTCTTCTTGGTATGTCTTTGATCTCTGATCGAATCCTAAGAAGATTATAGGACTATACTTTGACAAAAATGAACAGTTTAACCATGCATCTGGGTCATGTTTCTTATGATGATATATTACTGTATTTGATTGCAGATATGGCAACACGCTGATCAGAACCGCACTGGCTTCCTTGGCCGTCAGGAATTCTATAACGCTCTTAAGCTTGTAACTGTTGCACAAAGTAAAAGAGAACTAACACCAGATATAATAAAGGCGGCATTATATGGACCTGCTAAAATCCCTGCTCCACAGATTAATCTTGCAGCTCTGCCTCCGGCTCAACCAAATGCAATGGGACCACGTCCTCCTACACAGCAGCCTGGGATTGTCAATTCAATGGCCCCACGCCCTCCCACGCAACAGCCCGGGGTTGTTAATTCAATGCAAACTCAAACTTTCGGCATAAGATCACAGGGGCCTCCTAATTCAATGGCTCCTCCTTCAGTTGCTCCACCTTCTGCACAGTATTTTGCACCTCAAGGAAATCAGTCAATGAGGCAGCCACCACCTCAGAGCGGGCCTCTTCCATCACAGAGTGTTGGTGGTCCTAGTTTTCCGGCAGGTGGTGGTCTGGCCGGTGCTGGTCTATCAAACTCTAATGTCTCGGGTGAGTGGCTTGGGGGCAGAGGTGTTGGGGCTACTGTACCGAAACCCCAAGAGCCACTATCATCCTCATCTTTCACAGCTCCTAGACCATCTGTTGGAGGAAATGCAATTACTTCTGCCGCTATGTTTAGAGGTGACTTGTTTTTTGCTTCCCAATCTATATCCAAACCGTCATCATCCTCAATGCCAACACAAATTAAACTGCAAGCATTCCACCCGTTTCTTCTGCAATTGCTCCTGTAACTTCTGAGCCCCAGACTCCAGCCAAGATAGACCCACTTGGTGCATTGAATGCTTTTACAAGGCAACCCACAGATGGTCCAGTACAGTCAGCGGGGCCATCTCTACCAAGACCAAATCAACAGGACCAACTCAAAATGCTCCACTACAGTCAGGTGGGCCATCGTTACCTCAATGGCCAAAAATGACGCGGGCTGGTATTAACAAGTATACGAAAGTGTTCATGGAAGTCGACTCTGACAGAGATGGGAAAATCACTGGTGATCAGGCAGCTTATTTTTAAGTTGGAGACTACCAAGAGGTAAATACTCATAGCTTAATTTAATAGATCATTAATGCCTTATTCAACTCTTTCTTGTAAAATGATTTACTCTCTAGTGAAATGGCTTTCCATAATAGATTTCCTATAAACACGCCAAGCCGTAATGTTCTCATTGTTCTTCTACAGAAATTGGGACTTGTCTGATCAAGATAATGACAGCATGCTTTCGGTGAGGGAGTTCTGTGTCGCTCTCTATCTGATGGAGCGATACAGAGAAGGCCAGAATCTTCCACCAACACTTCCTAGTAATGTCCTGCTTGATGAAACTCTGCTGTGTCTCACGGGCCCACCCAATCCTTCTTATAGACCTGCTGGTTGGGTAGCTAATCCTGGTATACCTCTATACATCATGTAGACATATATTTATAGTTGCAAAATGGGGAGTCGGGTGGCTTGAGACGTGCCAAAACGGGCTGGGTTGAAACATGTTAATTTTAGTAAGGGTCCCTCAGATAGTTGAGAAAATAAAAATTGATGAAGACAACCTGTTCTGAATGTTATTGAACCTTTTGTCTTCAGGTTCTGCACCCCAGCAGGCATCCGCCCAACAAATGTTGCATGCTAATATGAGGCCTCCCATGCCTGGTGCCCAACCGATACAATATAATCAGCCGAAAGGACCGATGCCCTCTATGGATAACTCTCATGCACATTGTTGTAATTTTCCCTTCGATATCTCTGTTTCACAGGTTCTTTGTTGGGTGTTTCTTGTGGTTGTGTTGTGATAGAAACAAAGTGTAGAAGTTTACACAGAAATAACAAGCGATATATTTACTGAATTGTATTGATGGAATGATTTGATTACAGAATTCTTGCCCTATATATACTAATTGAATCGGTGCCTTGTTACAGCGTGACTTTTGGAGAAGAGACATACCGATTCAATAGAAGTCATGACCCTAAAAACGGTTTATACCATTATCCTATGACCCAACCCAATATAATGGGTCGGATTATTACTTATTTACAGAATACATAAATAAAACATACACTAAACTACCCTATTCTATTCTTCTATAACATTAAAGGTCCAACATTCTCCCCCCTAATGTTATAGACTGCAATTGAGTCTTCTTTCCTTGTCTTTACAGCAATGTTGGTTCAGTGTCAGTGTCATAGATGAGATGTGATTCTTCTTGCTTGTTGTATTTCCATTTCGTGCATTCTTTCTCAAAGTGTCCATGCTTTCCACATTCATAACATCTGAGCTTGCTCTTGTCTTTAGTTCCTTGACTCGTATTCGAATTATTCTTCCATTTCGTGCTTTCCTTTCCTTCTTTGTTGAAATCTTTACCTCGCCATTTACCATAAGTTTTGTTGTTTGAACTTGCCATGAGAAGCTTGTCTTGATCATTTGCCTCTAGTATGTCTTGACTCTTGATTCGTTCTTCATAGGCTGTTAACCTTCCAATGGCTTCTTCAAACGTCATTTCGTCTAGGTCTTGATATTGTTCTATAGTTGCTACGATCGGTAAAAACTTCTTTGGAACAGAGTTAAGTAGTTTCCTTGCTAGCACCTTATCTTCCAAAGTTTCACCAAGTCCTCTAAATTTGGCCTTTATACTACTTAACTTTCCTCCATAGTCACTTACTTTTTTGTTTGGTTTTATCCTTAGCGTCTCTAGTTCACTTCTCAAGGTTTGTAGTCGTGCCTTTTGAACAAGATCGGCTCCCAAATGCTTGACTTTGATTGAGTCCTATACTTCCTTTGCAGTCGAGTATTGTGCAACTTGCATTAAAACATCTTCTGGCAATGATTGGAAGATTATTGCCTTGATGTGTTTTCTTTCTTCTCATTTGTTGCTATTCCTTCTTTCGCAACTATCGTTTCCCATATGCCATATGCCTTCAATATTGTCTCCATCATCAATGCCCATGTCGTGTAGTTTGTTTCGGTCAATTTTGGACATTGTAGTGAAACATTTCCTAGTTCTCGAACTGATGTGTTGTTCGATGTGTTAGCATTCTTGTCTCCTTCTACCATGCTTGCTTGCTTCCTTATAATCTGAACCGAGTTGGTTTCTGATTTTCTTGCTTTTGTGTTTGATCAAAAAGATCAAATCCCTTACTTGCTACTGGCCAAATTATTAACCAGGTTTTCTTGCTATTTGAACCTAAAGAAAAAGGTTCTAATCTTGCTATTTGAATCTTAAGGCTCGGAGCTTGCTATGAACCTAAAGATTCGGTTAATTTTGCTATGAATCACTAGGATTCGGTTTGACTTGCTATGAACCACAAGGGTTCGGGTTATCTTGCTATGAACCACAAAGGGTCCGAGTTATCTTGCTATAAATCTAAAAGGAAATCGGTTTTTGCTATTCTAATCAATCCGGGGTTTTTTTGCTAATGGGAATTTCTATCTTAACAAAACTTTTCCTAATTTATATGGAGTATTTAGAAAAATAAAAAAGTTGAAAGAATTAAAAGAAAAACCGGTTGATTAGACGTGTGTTGCTTCCTTCTGATTCGTGATTCCAAAAATCCTTCCTTCTGATCAATTTCTGTGTTGTTCCTTTTTGGTTCGGTAAATAGATTTCCAGGCAGAAAAAGTTTTTCTTCTATCTTGCTTTTGATTGATTCAAGTTGAATCAAATCTGCTTTCTTTTCCTTTCGTTCTTCCCTGGATCGATTAACCTTTATCTCTGATACCAATTGTTGTAATTTTCCCTTCGATATCTCTGTTTCACAGGTTCTTTGTTGGGTGTTTCTTGTGGTTGTGTTGTGATAGAAACAAAGTGCAGAAGTTTACACAGAAATAACAAGTGATATATTTACTGAATTGTATTGATGGAATGATTTGATTACAGAATTCTTGCCCTATATATACTAATTGAATCGGTGCCTTGTTACAGCGTGACTTTTGGAGAAGAGACATACCGATTCAATAAAAGTCATGACCCTAAAAACGGTTTATACCATTATCCTATGACCCAACCCAATATAATGGGTCGGATTATTACTTATTTACAGAATACATAAATAAAACATACACTAAACTACCCTATTCTATTCTTCTATAACATTAAAGGTCCAACACACATCAGCTCAGTAATGGTGATCAAAATACTTCTCGTTCAGTTGCTCTAGAGACAACCCAAGCAGTGCTCTAGAGACGACCCAAGCAGAAAAAGTGGTAAAGTTTTATTTGTTTCTGATAGATTTGGAATTTAATTACGTATATACTGTCAATTTATCCATGCGACATTTTTTATCCTCTTTAGAATGCTCACTGTCGATTGGTTTCCATTGGTGTTAAAAGGTTGAAGATGAGAAGGAAATTCTGGATTCTAGAGAAAAGATGGCCTTCTACAGGAATAAAATGCAAGATCTCGTGAGTAGCCATTCTTCTCAATATATGGATCAACGCCTGCCCATAAATTTACTGCATTATACACTATATATGGGAAGACATGTGTTCTCACCTCCTTTCTTCACCAGGTTTTATGCAAAAGCAGATGTGATAACCTCCTTAATGAGATTACAGAACAAGCGATAGCTGATAAACGTAGGTATATTGGCGATTTGAAATCATGTCTTCTTTCTTTCTATCTTTTGATTTTGGTTTTTTCGCGGTCCTTGATATTTGTCATTATCTAATTCCAGGCAGAGATGCTTGCTAAGAAATATGAAGAGAAGTACAAACAGGTGGCAGAAGTGGTCTCTAAGTTAACTATTGAGGAGGCATCTTTTCGTGATATTCAGGTAGAATCACCTTTTTTATTCTCTCACACAAAATAAATTATTTTTTCACCTAGAAAAACGATAAAAAAAAAACTATACGACTTGGGTGGGTGTTGTCCCTTTTCTTCTTACGTCAAAAAATGGGACCAGACTCACTATCACATTACAATTATTCTCATTACTTAAAAGACGTAGTGAAACGGAAAATGCTGGGAATTATAGGTGGCACATGGATGGGCTGGGTAAATTTATTAAGATTTATTACAATGTCTATTAATTTTGTTTGAACAAGTCAATTTAGTATGTTGTAAACACTTGTCGACTTTTAAACCATTTGGCCGGTTTCCACATAATTGCATTGAATTGCTCCCTCTACTTTAATATTGCTAAATGGCCTAAGAAATAGCATTGCGTTATTACTTTCTACTGGACTGGCAGCTTAGTGCACTTTAGATCTATTTTATGTTAATTGAATTAAATTTTCTGTTGACTTTTAGGAGAGGAAGATGGAGTTGAATCAGGCACTTGTGAAAATGGATCAGGGTGGCAGCGCTGATGGTATCCTTCAAGTAAGTTCATTTATTTCCATATGATCCCGGGTAACGGATTTTAGTAAGTTTTAAGGACAGCTTGACTGACCCATCATTTTTTTTTCACCTTTTGTTTTTAATCAAATAAATATAAAATAATAAATCATTAAACATATATTCGGCTGACCCAGGTTCGTGCTGATCGTATCCAATCCGATCTCGAGGAACTACTGAAGGCTTTAACTGAACGTTGTAAAAAACATGGAATTGATGTCAAGTCAACTGCGGTTATTGAGCTTCCAAAGGGTATCATCATTCATCTCATGCAATCAGGAATACTCCATTAGCAATAATGTCACTGTATCTGTATAATATTATAATAAAATGATTGATATTGCGTTATGGTTCACCTATTTTGTTTGTCAAGGTTGGCAACCTGGAGTTCCAGAGATATCTGCCGTGTGGGATGAGGATTGGGATAAATTCGAAGATGAAGGTTTTGACACTCTTTCTTTTATACTCGTAGTAACTATATATCAGAGAAGGAGCAATGTCAGCTCATTTTGTTAAAAGATATCAGAGTTGGTGGGTCAATCCGACCCGTGTTCCACACAAAATATCCGTTTTGACCCGTGTTCTCACGTTATTCCCTTCAACCACATTTGCACTTTGCACTAAACTAGTTTGTAATGACAGGTTTCTCATTTGATGCTACGGTGCCTGCAAATACCAAATCTACATCTCAGGCAGAAAACTCCTCTACTATGGATGATGTTTCCGAGGATTCATATTCAAATGCTGACAGGAAGTCAGAGAAGCCTTTCGAGACTGAATCAGCATACGCACATAGCGAAGATGAGTCGGCTAAAAGCCCAACTGGTAGTCCCACAACACAAAAGATATTTGAAAGTCCAACCAAGGAGGATTCATTTAACCATTTCGGAAAGAGCTTTGATGCTGACACAGAAAGGTACCAATTGGATTCTGTTTATGGTCTGATCTTTCATTGTCTAAATACAACAAAACGTGTACCTATACCTTGTTTGCTGGAAAGATCTAAACATGCACTAGTCTATTGCTCTTGTTTATTGAGTTCGATCTTCTTCTATTAGGGGTTTTGATGACCAAGGATGGGGTACTTTCGACAACAATGATGATGTAGATTCGGTGTGGGGATTCAATAGTGACACAGCTAAGGTGAGTTCATATCTTTCTTTTTTTTTCAATTATATCATTGCATTCAATGGATAGTGTATAAGGTTATAGAAGGGTATTACAACGTAAGGTGGAAAAATGCTACATATGTGCTACTAAATGAAAAGATAAATAAATGCTTTAGAGTGAAAATTAATACTGAAACTGAACCAATCCATATATGAAAATTAATGCTACTTACTGCTCTAGAGTGGACCTGGAAACTGAACCAATCCATATCTGGTTTGTATCAATTGCGAACTGTTTTGGTATGCTTGTCATAATTAGAAAAAATATAAACCTAGAACAAAGCTGTTTGAATATAAAAACAATTGGAAACGTATCTCTGTTATGAATGCAAAAAACTTCATTTTTACAGGATGCCGAACATGAGAAGCATGGAGAGAGTTATTTCTTTGACTCCAGTAGCTTCACTGCAAGTCCAAGGAAAAGTGATTCCCCGCAAGGCAGTAATAGTTTCTTCCAGAAAAAGAGTCCATTTGGGTTTGATGATTCGGTTCCTGGCTCACCAGCTTCTCGAGCTGGCACCTCACCACGGTACAGTGGGGGAGGAGCAGAGAATTCTTTCTTTGATAATTTCTCGAGATACGATTCTTTCAGTGCCACTGACCGAGGTTCTCCCAAACAAGAAACCTTCTCGAGATTTGATTCCATGAGCAGCTCCACACATGATTCGACTCAATGAGCAGCACGGCACAAGACCGTAGTTTCGCAAGGTTTGATTCAATGAGTAGCAATGCGGGTTTTGACCATGGTCATACATACTCATTTGATGACTCAGATCCATTTGGGTCAAGCGGACCGTTTAAGGTGTCGTCAGAAAGTCAAACGGGGAAAAATGAAACTGGTAAATGGGCATTTTAGTTTGGAGTTTGGCATTATTATACTGTGAAGAGGGTTTTTGTATTCATGAAGGATGGGTATGGGGATTACCATGTATTTTCTTTTCTTCTACCTGCTTGATAGTTTGTGTTTGTATCACTTGCTTGTCTTGGCTTGTCTTAGAAAATTATCATGAGAAAGTGTTTTGCGCGTCGTTGCACTTGTTATGAACAGGGATGATGGTGTTTGATGCCACTGACATGTAATGTAGATTAATGCCTTTTTAGTGATGAAAGTGGCATTGCAGTTCTCTATGGTTTTGGAGTGCAATTGGTATCGTCGAAGTTACATTTGGTAAATCAGTCCTCCAAAAAATTATTGCCACCCGTAAAATTTGTCACGTGAAACGTATAATTGATAAAGACTGTTCGCCAAATTTTTTTTATTACACCCTAACGGTCGACGCAACGCTGGTACCTTTCAAGTTGTAATCATGAGATATTCATCAAGCAATAGGTATTGCATGACTTGAAAACGTATTTATATCATAGTTGAACATGCACTAACAGGGTTTAGAAGTGTGATTTAAAGTTGATTTAGGGTCAACCCACATGTATTACTTAAATTGTGATTTGAGAGTAGAATTATTCAAATTATTAGAAGCAAGAAGATCAATTGAACATAGTAGTTATATATAGGAACTGCTAAGCGTTTTACAAATTATTCTGCTAACATTAAAGCATCCGGAGAGGAAAGGGCTAAGACCGGAAGACAAATCGACGTCTGTACTTCAACCGAGACTATTAGAAAGTAACAAGACATATGTAGAAAAAAAGGATAGGATCAAGCTTACATATAGGTCATATGCATTTTATCAACCACCTGGTGGGTGTCTACTACATAAAAAGTAAATCATTTTCATTAATTTTAACTTAAATTTATTAAAAAAAAGAAAACTAAAATTGAACATTCAGGATTAATAAATCAAACCTATTGACATTAAAATATATTGAGGAGGAATTTGTTTAGCTAACAAATAAAAATTAAAAATGCTTTTGTCATTCGACTAACAGGACCAATAAATTTCTCCAAAAGGCCCACGATAATCAATGGCCCCACCATGTTGTGATAGAGTTGGGAGGTCTTGGAACATACTACTCAAGTTTGTGACGTCTTCTTCTTGCTGTAAATCTTCATCACAAATTAGTCTTACACCACACTCCTTCACCTCAACAACATCTTTCATCCAATCCTCTTGGAAGAAACTAAATGTAAGAAAATTCTTTGCTTCCTTCCGATCCTCCCACATCTTCTTATAATGCAACCATATCAGATATGAATCTTGGATTCCTATCACCTCTTTCTCAAAATAATCCAATGGAATACAACCTTTTTTCTCTAAATAAGCTCCATCAAAGTTCTTTACAGAGTATCCTATCGTCAGATATTTATGTGAATCAACCATATCAAATATGAAAGTCTTTTTTCTCTTAAAAACAACACAAGTTCCAAATCCCCTAAACTTATCATAACACCAATCTGATGGTAATTCAACCTTTACATGATTTTCCTTACTTCTATTTGTAAACCACTCTGGAATACTATTCCCATGATATAGTATATCTAAATAACCAAAGCCTTGAGAAGTTATAGATGAGTCTAAACCCACATACCCAAGGAAAGCAGAAAGCTGATGAATAAAGCCTTGGGAAGTTATAGATGAGTCAAGACACTGAGTCTTCGATATAGACCCCTGGCTATCAATGGTAACATTCTTTAACAGCTTTGGACAATTTCTGAAAACATTGAACCTCTTACTGAATGGGTTTTTGGATGATTCCACCACTTCTCTTAAGGAGGTGCAATCAGATGCAAAAAGATCATATAGGCTATGTGGAAGTTCTGGCAACACTTCCAGCTTCTTGCAACCATTAACATTAAGCCAATTAAGACTAGAAAGTTGACTCAAACTTCCAGGCAAGCTAGTAAAATTGTTCCCTTCTAAGTGTAGCCCTTCTAGACATGATAAGCCTCCAATGCTCTCAGACACTTGTTCTAAATTGCAGTAGCTTAAATTCAGTTTCTTTAACATATGTAAACCTTCCAATGATGACCATACTGATCTTTGGGGATGTTGTTGTTTACTTGTAAACCAAAAGGAGCAGTGATTGAAGTCCACCATCTAGGTTGAATCCTCCCTTGGCCACCGAATGACAACGATTCAAGGTTTATTAGAGAGGATACAAAAGAAGGAAGTTCTGTAATGGCAGTTCTGTCAACATGAAGCTCCGTTAAGCTTTTGATCCGACCCAATGCTTCAGGTAGTTGGTCAACTTTTAGGCACCCCGTTAGATTCAAAACTTGAAGAGCATCCATTTCTACATTACTTGGAAAATTCCGAATCCGTTTGCAGTCTCTTAGATTTAACACAACAAGTCTCTTGAGCATTCCAATTGAGGGATGAACGCTAACCAAATTCACACAACCTTTAAGACTTAGCTCTTCGAGATTTGTAATCTCTGAGAAGTCAGGGGTGGTTATTAGGTTATAACAGTACCTCAGCTTCATTATTTTTAACCTTCTTAAACACTGATATCAATAGAAAAAAGATTAGTTCTTATATCTCTAGGTGTCAAACACGAACACATGTATGGACAAGTAAATACCTTTGGTGTTGTCCAAAGTTGTGTTAAGTGGCTGTAAGAGAGATCGAGGGAAACAATGTTTTCTGGATAGAAATCTGAAGGTAAGTACTTGAAAGGGCATCCATGCCAATAAAACAAGCTTAGCTCATTGGACAAAAAATCCAAACTTCCCGAGTACTTCACATTGTAGTCCTTCAATTCCACTTTCTGATCAAACTCTTCCTCAGCATAAATTTTCAGTATCCACAAATTTTTCATAAGTGCAAAAGAATTAGCGTCTATGTGAACCTTTTGACTAGATTTCCTTAACAACAGGACTAGAACTTCAGTTGCTTCAGTCATTGCCACCTGGAAAAGCAAGAACATGTAACTTAAATTATAAAGAGTAACATCTGCAATTGTGTATACTTTTATATTAATATGAAGGTAAAGAAGAATATGCCACTTCTTACTTTCTTTCCACTCGATGCAGATGATATGCACAATCTTCTCTGTTTCCCAGTCATGATAAATTCTTCACGAACAATTTCCCTTGCCATGCTTTGAATCAATTCATGCATTTGAAGACAATCTTTAAATACTGTTATTAGGAACTTATCAGCTAGAACTTCAATAATAGCATTTGCAGAACTATGACTGTCGTCTAGTACACTTGCAGCAAAATCTTTATTTTCCCCAATGAAGGCACATGCAATGTCAAGAAACATTCTTTTCTGATCAGATGCCAAGCTATCAAAACTTGGTCGAAGTTTTTGTACTATCTCTGAATTAGGATATGTTTGGAGTCTATCCAACTCGCTTTTCCAAACATACAGAGACTTCGCATACAATAGTCGACCAAAAACTTTGAGAGCCAAAGGGTGACCATGCAAATATTTCACAATCTGGGAAGCAAATTCTTCAAAATCTTCTGTAGGGTGCCTTTTACCAAATGCATATAAACTAAAGAGCTCAAGAGCTTCACACTTATCTAAATTCCACATTTCATGGATTTCAACCACTCCATGTGATCTTAGCAACTGTTTATCTTTACCAGTGAAAATAATCAAACTTCCTGGGCAAAACCATGTAGGTGAACCCGCTAGTGCTTCTAACTGCTCATGATCATCCACATCATCAAAAACAAGCAGGGTCGGCCTTGATGACATCATCTTCTTTACTACCATAATTCCTTTACCAACACTTGGTATCTTCAAATCTTCTATTTTCATGATCTCTCCAATCATATGCAGTTGGACTTGAATCAGGCCTTGTCGTTTTGTGACTTCTTTGACATCTTCACAAAAGCAACTTCCTTCAAAGTGGACATACATCAAGTTATAAATAGCTTTGGCAAGGGTTGTCTTACCTATTCCGCTTATACCACATATTCCAATCATGTTAACCTCATCCGACCCAATGAAGCGTAGCATGTTTAACCCGTTTAAATGGAAATCTAGGCCAACAAGGTTCTCACCAATATGTAAGGGTCCGTCACATAATGTTTTGAGGATTTCTCTGGAAATGGAATCGATGAACTTGGACTCAAACCTGTTTGCCACAAAGACACAACAAGTAAGAGAAACAACATAGTGTTAAGCTTTAGTAGAGCTACAAGATAATTACACAAAAACAAGAAATTTACCCATTTGTCATGTCCTGGAGATCCCATCCAGATAAGTTGGCCACCATGGATAAAGCTTCCTTCCAGTTGTCGACCTCTGTTCTATTTGAAACTTGATGTTTGGCAAACGCTTCTGCATAACTTCTTTTCTGTTTCCTCACCACATCAGGCTTGGCATCATAAAAGATAATCCGGACCTCATGTTTGTGATCTTCAATCTTCTTGCACTCAAGTATTTTGACAAGTTCCCTTAGACACCATGTTGAAGAAGCGTAATTTTTGGAGAAGATAACAATCAAAAACCTTGATTCTTCAATGGCTTTGTAAAGTTGAGGAGATATCTCTTCTCCTTTAGGCAACTCTCTATCATCTCTAAAAGCATGAATCCCTTTTTGCTTGAAATCGTTGAACATATGATCCATGAAGCTTTTGCGGATATCTTCACCTCTGAAACTTACAAAAACATCATATTTCCACCGATGAGGAATGGACCTAGTAGCCATTATCAATAATGAGATCGAGCTGCGATCACAAGAAAAGATCATCAGAATTCATAAAGAGTAGCCAATTGTGAATAATTTATAGTAACAAAGATAGTGAAAACAACATCACATGATATAATTAGATTATTTTCTATCATTCATAGTTTCATAGTAAATTACTAATAAGTTAACATACAATAATTTGTGGTGCTGATTTTGAAAATTGATTCTGGAGAAAGTAGATAGATTATTTTGGGATTGGGTTTCGAGATTTAAAGAAAAGAAAGAAGGACTCGGTGAAATCTTGGTTGAGTTTGTTTTGGTAAAGAAAAGAAAAAATATAGTAGCAAATCTCAAACTGAAATTTTGTTTGTGTTTTGTGTTGTTTAGAAAGAAACAAAGTATGCAATGAAGGGATATGTAAAGTTGAGAAATGGGTGGCGTTTGATGAGTGTTGCACTTACACAAATGTGATAGGGTTGTGGCATGTGTGGTTGAGATACTAGTATTATATAACTAGGGATAGTCGTTAGTGAGATTTGTTAATACTCTTCTAATAGATATCTTCACCAAAAATAATAAAGGAGTAGTACTTCTTTTTCAAGGACGACCATACTTTTTTAAGCGACAATTTTTTTTTTTTTTTTTTTTTTTTTAATCATTATTAAAATTTTAACACAAATTACTATATATATTATAGGGCGTCGGTTGACTGCCCCTTAAACTGTGCTTTGACTTTCCTGATGTCATCTTTAGAGGGAGCCCGGCCCATCTCTTTTCCAGCCCAACAGCCCATCTCTTTTTCTTAAACTGTGTTTTGATAGTTATCTGTTTATTGTTTTCATTGTATACATAATTCTCTATAATTCACCACACACTTTCACCGCCTCTGTTTCATCCTTATCCGAAGCCGGATGATGAAGAAGATTATCGGAGGTAATTTTCATTGTAGTTAACTTACTGTTTCAGTTTTTGTTTTCTTTTGCGATACGGTTATTGCTTTCGGATTGAGTTTTCATATTTTGATTTTGCAGGTATGCCGTATATTCGTATGGGTTAAGGAGAGGATATTGACAAATCTCAGTGCGCCGTTATAGGTTTGTGTTTCTTTTAAATGTTGGACTTTTTAGATTTTTATTTATTTATTTTTTTTTTTTAATTATTGATATGATTTGTGGGTTTTTGATGATTTCAAGAGTTATAGAGAAAAACCTTATCGAACTATCGACATAAAGAAACCCCTCACCGACTATCTAAAACCTTCCACAAATCCATTCTTGGTTATAATAAACAATTCATTCACATCCCCCATATTCTTCTTCTGCAAAATCACTCTAAACTCGTATGATCTCTCTAATCCCTTATATCAATCTAAATTATATGTTTTGCATTTATTTAAATTAATCCAATAAAACTAAAACTTTTTAATTAAATTAACTCCCTAGCAGCTTTAATTTGATGTAATTAATTGCTGAAAAGTTACTAAATCCTTACTTTTTAGCTTATTGGGATCCATAATAATAATGTTTTAGGTTTTTTTTTAAAACATGTTGATGGTTTTTTTTTTCTTTTTTTTTTTTTTTTTTTTTTTTTTTTTTTTTTTTTTTTTTTTTTAACATAATAGATATCTTTTGGAGTTATGATTTAAACATGTTCATGTTAATTGGGTTTTTAGGTTTGGGATTTTCATTCTTATGACAGCTTATTGGCTTATTTGATTTTGCTTATGGCTTAGGGTGGTTTTATTGTTTTGTTAGGGGCGTGTTTGGATGGTACAAGAGTTATGGTTTGTTGGGAGCTTTTGTTTGTGCTTGCTTCAAGTTCGATTAAAGGTATGCATACGGTTTTGGTTATATTTGATGTTAGGTTTATGTTTTGGGCTATAGGTAACATAATATTTCTCAGGTCCCCTTTTCAAAAGTTGTCTACATCGAGCAAACTGAATTTAGATTGAAAGATTCAAAAGACTGTCCTACTCAGGTGCGTAATCTGATATAATATCATTTAGATGCATTTACTTATCAAACTGATAAAAAAACCTACCGAAGAGGAGAACGGTCAACTAAAGTCTATTTTGAATGCAGAAGATTTAACTTTAGAGTGTTATTTTAATCCTAACCATATGTGATGTAGGTATGCATTTCCTATCAAGTGCACCGAAGTGGTGCTTTCTGAAAACAAAACAACCGTTGCTGAGATACGCGCCGAATATGATCCTGATAAGAAGACTAAACCAAAGGCAAGTTGAAGTGAAACTGACATAGGTTGACTTAAAAAAAAAGTATCTACGATTAGCAACATAATCAATTCAGTTTTTAAACATGAACTTTGTTATGCAGGGGGTTCTTCATTGGGTTGCAGAGCCATCTCCTGGGGTTCATCCGTTGAAGGTGGGAGTCAAACTGTTTGACAAATTGTTTAAATCAGAGGTTGGTGATTTTTATTTAGTGACCATTTGTTTTATACCAGTTAATAAAACTGTTGACTTAATCAATTGATATAATGAATTCAGAATCCTGGAGAACTTGATAACTGGCTTGATGATTTGAACCCCGAGTCCAAAGTGGTTATACCATGTGCATATGGTGTACCCTCTCTCAAATTTGCTGAGGTCGAAGACAAGTTCCAGTTTGAAAGGCTCGGTAAGTTCTATATTATTCTCACTTTCGCATAAACGCCTCTTTAATGGATATACTATAATCTTTTTTTTTTTTTTTTTTTTTTTTTTTTTTTAATGGCAGGCTATTTTGGGCCTGACAAGGATTCAACACCTAAAAAGCTCATTCAACCGCATCGTTACATTGCGAGACACGTACAAGCCTGGAAGCAAGTGAGTTTGTTCGAGCATAACTCATAATTGTGTCTGATATGTTATCTCATATTTCTCATTAGAAAATGAAAAACAAATAGGGAAAAGCTTCTATAATTTAATCGAAAATGTGAGACTTAACTTTTGTACATCACATGCAATATCAAAGTCAGTGATGTTTATGTATTATGCATTTTTTTTTTTTGTGTATTCCCTGAACCATAGGAAAGCAGCCAGTCATCTGCGGTTATATGGTGTATTGTGGGAATGCAGCGGAACAGAAAGGCTGGTAGGTCAGGTACTGAACTGAAACAAGCAAGAAGGAGAGGCACTGAAACGGGAAGCACCAAAGACTTCCAAGGTAGTAGTGTAGTAATGTTACGAAGGGGTGTTTGCTTATTTATATAAATTGATCATTTGAATATATGGCAGCTTCTACAAAAAAACTCCTAAAATTTATTGTTTTGTTTAATTTCATGATATGCTGCCTGATTAGGGCGAGCCAGATGACAATACATGTATATCTTTTATTTTGTCAGGCTTCTTGAGAAATAGCATTTTTGTCAGAATTCAGCTCCTCACTGGCACACAACCTTGCGCTGCCGGTTGTTCTTAATCTGTAATTTATTAACAATCTTCTACTTTCAACAGTGACAGCCTTGGACCGTGCAAATACTGAAGGCGCGTTGCTTCCAGTTGCGAGTACTTATAATGTTGTGGACACTGATAGCAGAACCATCTCTTCAACTAAAGGTGCAATAGTTTCTTTTGGGCGGCAGATGATGTTGGTAGTTTGAATTGCTGTTTAGGCCTTTAGGGTTATTTGTCTTACATATAGATTACATGCTTTTTACTTTTCTACTATTTTTTTTTGTGAGCAATATATGTTATGCTTTACCAACCCTGTGCTTGGCATGTTCCTGTGGTCAGATGATGCGGAAGCGGATGAAATGATCATATGTCTAGAAGACCGGCTGAGAGCGGAAGGCATCCTTAGCAGCGATAAGGATCTTACATCCAACAGAAATCTGTTATCCAAGCTTTTGAAGGGTGTCAACCTTGAAGCTCATGAACCACAGAGACAGGTTTTGTTCATTCACATCTTTGTGCACAAATTTAACGTATTCAACTATTATTATCTATATGATACGGATTTCAGTTTTCTTCATGTAGCCTCTTTTCAATATCTGTATTTTGATTGCGTTTCTAACAACAGATGAGACCAGCTGTTTCATCTATGACACAAGATGATGTATATACGTTGTTGAAACCATTGTGGGCCATATGGCAATCAAGGTGTGTTTCGTTATTCTTCTCCACTTTATATGTGTTCTTAATCACCCTGAAACCCTACATGAAGAGTTACGGGTTATGTAACACCCCCTAATTTGAGATATAGCAGCGGAAAAGTAATTAGGGTGTTACGGGGAGGATCGAAGTCAAAATCACAGAAAACGGCTCGTAAGAGGCGTTTTGAAAGTTATTTGTCATTCAAGTAAATATTTTTGATACAAAGATGAAACATTTGATTTAAAAATCCCATAAAAGATATAAAGGCTTGAAAGAATGACATATTTGATTTTTACACCATTTTAATTTATCAGAGTAATAAATGCCCGCTCCGTGTCTTGTCCTGCTCCGTTAATTACCTGAGATACACATGCTTAAAAGTGTCAACACAAAGGTTGGTGAGTTCATAGAGTTTAATGGAAAACCATTTAGTTTATTGAATTCAAAAGTATATAGTAAAATTTGAGATAATTTCAGGTATGATTAAACAATCAATTTTTAATAATTTCAGAGATAATATGATTATCCAAATTAAGTTCCAAGAACTGATAAACAGTTCATCTCAATAATTTCAAGAACTAAGTAATAATTGTAATAAATACTAACAGTGATGAAACAAGTAATGAGTGATGTTGTATATAATCACAAATAAATCATATATGTATACAGTCAAGTTCAAATACTAGATCATAATCCATAACACGAGATGGAACCAATGATGTCATGCCTTAAGATCTATAATCAAGGTCTGATGAAATTCTTATATATGAAGACATATATATTCATGTATTTATATTGTTCTAAGGCTCATGTCAATCAAATGTTAACAAGGTATCACACAAACAACATGTGATGTACCGCACAAACGGCATGTAACGTACCGCACAAAGCAGCACGTACTGTACCGCACAAACGGATTGTAATGTACCGTACAAACGGACTGTAATGTAATTTAGACAATATTAAGGTAACGATGAACCTTAAGTACTTATGCTCTTCCTAGCAAGTATTTCCGTTGAAACATGGAAATAACATATAAAGATAAGGGGAACATTCAAGATGTTATAGTGAAACAAGTATCATGTTATAATAAGTAATTTGGAGATATTATCATCTGAGTTCAGTATTCAAGATAAACAAACAAGTTGTAAGTAACATATATATCACATCTTATGGAATAAACCATATCCGGTAAGTATTAATTAGGATTTTGATTTGAATCATGTAAGTTATTTATATACTTATTCATAAAAGTAAGAGTAAACTGCAAAATACATCCCTGTGGTTTGCCCAATTTCGCACCATACATCCAAATCTTTTTTTTCTAACTTATACATCCCTCCGTTAGTAAACGTTAAACACCATACATCCGCGAGGACGAACGGTGCAAAGCGTTTCTCCGTTATCTCCTAACGAGGTAGAAAATGTTTGCACCGTTAGTCCTATGGTTAAGTCTATTTGCACCGTTAGTCCTTTTTTACGTTTTCGTCCGATTTTTTTCGTTTTCGTCTTTTTTTTTACGTTTTCGTCCGATTTTTTACGTTTTCGTCAGATTTTTTACGTTTTCGTCTGTTTTTTTTACGATTTCGTCCGATTTTTTACGTTTTCGTCTGTTTTTTTACGTTTTCGTCCGATTTTTTACGTTTTTGTCCGATTTTTTTACGTTTTCGTCCGATTTTTTACGTTTTCGTCTGTTTTTTTACGTTTTCGTCCGATTTTTTACATTTTCGTCCGATTTTTTACGTTTTCGTCTTTTTTTTACGTTTTCGTCTGTTTTTTTACGTTTTCGTCCGATTTTTTACGTTTTCGTCTGTTTTTTTACGTTTTCATCCATTTTTATACGTTTTTGTCCGGTTTTTTACGTTTTTGTCTGATTTTTTACGTTTTCGTCTAATTTTTTACGTTTTCGTCCGATTTTTTACGTTTTCGTCTGTTTTTTTACGTTTTCGTCTGGTTTTTTACGTTTTCGTCCGATTTTTTTCGTTTTCGCCTAATTTTTTTTCGTTTTCGTCCATTTTTTTACGTTTTCGTCTGTTTTTTTACGTTTTCGTTCGATTTTTTACGTTTTCGTCCAATTTTTTACATTTTCGTCTGTTTTTTTACGTTTTCATCCATTTTTTTACGTTTTCGTCTGATTTTTTATATTTTCGTCTGCTTTTTTATGTTTTCATCCATTTTTTTACATTTTCGTCCGCTTTTTTACGTTTTCGTCCGATTTTTTACGTTTTCGTCTGTTTTTTTACGTTATCATCCATTTTTATACGTTTTTGTCCTGTTTTTTACGGTTTTGTCTGATTTTTTACGTTTTCGTCTAATTTTTTACGTTTTCGTCCGATTTTTTACGTTTTCGTCAGTTTTTATACGTTTTCGTCTGGTTCTTTACATTTTTGTCCGATTTTTTTCGTTTTCATCCGATTTTTTTTGAACGAAAACGTAAAAAAAAAGCGAAAATGTAAAAAATTGATGAAAACGTAAAAAAAAGACGAAAATGTAAAAAATTGGACGAAAACGTAAAAAATCGAACGAAAACGTAAAAAAACAGACGAAAACGTAAAAAAATGGACGAAAACGAAAAAAAATCGGATGAAAACGAAAAAAATCGGACGAAAACCTAAAAAACAGACGAAAACGTAAAAAAATAGACGAAAACGTAAAAAATCGAACGAAAACGTAAAAAACTAGACGAAACATAAAAAATCAAACAAAAACGTAAAAAACAAGACAAAAACGTATAAAAGTGGATGATAACGTAAAAAAACAGACGAAAACGTAAAAAAGCGGACGAAAACGTAAAAAAAAATGGATGAAAACGTAAAAAAGCAGACGAAAATATAAAAAATCGGACGAAAACGTAAAAAAATGGATGAAAACGTAAAAAAACAGACGAAAATGTAAAAAAATTGGACGAAAATGTAAAAAAATCGAACGAAAACGTAAAAAAAACAGACGAAAACGTAAAAAAATGGACGAAAACGAAAAAAAATCAGGCGAAAACGAAAAAAATTGGACGAAAACGTAAAAAAACCTGACGAAAACGTAAAAAAAAAAGACGAAAACGTAAAAAAATCGGACGAAAACGTAAAAAATTAGACGAAAACGTAAAAAATCAGACAAAAACGTAAAAAACCGGACAAAAAACGTATAAAAATGGATGAAAACGTAAAAAAAACAGACGAAAACGTAAAAAATCGGACGAAAACGTAAAAAAAGAGACGAAAACGTAAAAAAAACAGACAAAAACGTAAAAAAATCGTACGAAAACGTAAAAAATCGGACGAAAACGTAAAAAAACAGACGAAAACGTAAAAAACCGGACGAAAACGTAAAAAATCGGACGAAAATGTAAAAAAACAGACGAAAACGTAAAAAAATCGGATGAAAACGTAAAAAATCTGACGAAAACGTAAAAAATCGGACGAAAACATAAAAAAACAGACGAAAACGTAAAAAATCAAACGAAAACGAAAAAAATCGGACGAAAACGTAAAAAAGGACTAACGGTGCAAATAGACTTAACCATAGGACTAACGGTGCAAACATTTTCTACCTCGTTAGGAGATAACGGAGAAACGCTTTGCACCGTTCGTCCTCGCGGATGTATGGTGTTTAACTTTTACTAACGGAGGGATGTATAAGTTAGAAAAAAAAGATTTGGATGTATGGTGCGAAATTGGGCAAACCACAGAGATGTATTTTGCAGTTTACTCTAAAAGTAATAAAATATATTTGAGCATGTATCTCCCCCGAAAGTATAAAACGTGTATTAAAAGAGTAGGGGCCATGACTCACCTTAAGTGATATTGAGAATGATGAAAAGTAGGTTCAGATGAGATTATGGTAACGGCTTTGAAACAAGACCTGATAAATAAATATGTCTGAGAATCTGACCAAATACTATTTGGTGATTGTGAAACGAGTAACGTGTAACGATAAATGGATAACGAATAACAATTAATGAATAATATATTAATCGTTATGAAAAGATGATATGTAAATGAAGTTATTGATATTATAATTATTATCACATGATATGATAATTAAATTATTTCCAAAGTTTTTATGATGAAATATTACGTAAAGAAAACTAGTTGAAATATCGTTAAATATATTATTAACGTAACGTTAAATAATATATAAATGAAATAAAATAAATATGCATGTGACGTGAATTGAAATGACAAAAATAGAAAATAAACTAAGAATGTCAAATAGAATATGTTGGTCCTTGTCCTTTTCCAATTTTACACTTTTTACCCTAACGGCGTTAGCGTGACACCGTTAGTCCTTTATTATATATAATTTACAATTATAGTCCTCTACTTGTCCAATATACAATTCTGGGCTTGGGAATTAATAATATATCATTTTATACCTTATTGATACTGTTTTTACATTTTCAGTCCTTGTTTTATACGATTAACAGTTTTAGTCCCTCTAGGTGTTGTCGCGTTACAATTTTAGTCCAATTTTACAAAAATGATGGGAAAAATTATGTTAAAATTTCCGAAGCTTAATTTAGTTATAAAATGCTTATTTTAACATCTTATAAAGTCTAGAGCTTATTATTTCATCTAATGGGCTTTAACGATCAATTTAGTGGCCCGTTAATGTTTTAAAATCCGTAAGTCGTGAGACGAGTTGAGCTCATCAAAAATATCATTTTTCAAGTTCTAAATTCATATCAAAAAGCTTTGAAAAGCCAGCTTATGCGTAGAGCTTAAAATTAGCTTATTGGGCTGAAAAGCCCAAGTCGCTATTTTGAATTGTTTTACTAGGCAGTTTCTGCGATTTGCTTTGGTATTTTTAGAGTGTCAAAATGAGTTTATTTTTACGAGTTGTAAGAATGAAAGTGTTAGCTAGCTAGGTGGTCTAACAAGTGGTGTAAAAATATAGTACGATTGTTAAGTTAAATATCGAGATATGTGGTCGTTTAGTAGGCGACTTGAGACGTTTGTATATAAGTGAAAAACTTGAAAATATTTCTAAGTCTTTGGCAGTTTTTATTCGCTTTAAACATGGTTCAAAAGTAAATAAAACGATGCATGTAACGTAAAAATAAACGTGAAAGGTGTGTGTAACGTGACTTCTATGACTTCCAAGATGGAGTCGTGTCACGTTTGATGTTCTAGATAAATATGTAAACGTAAATAAACATGTATGAAGATACGTTCGAGTAGATTTAAAAAAAAAACGGTGCATGTTTAAGATAATGAACGAGACGAATTTACAAGAGTTACAAGACACTTACAACGCTTCTAAAGATGTTATAGGGTCGAATGGAATGTTTAGAACACAAGTTAAAATCCACGTTAACTTTAACAAAGTATACGTTTATACTTTAAAACCCGATTTCCTCCAATAACTTCCAACAAATCGTACGTATGATTCTGACTTTCAAGGATAATATTATGGAGGAATAATAGTTTGTTAGGATAAGATATGATGTATGAAGAAAGGTGACAAAGGAGTTAATATATATAGAAACGTTTAAATGTATACGTATAGATATCAATAAGTCATAACACTAGTCTTAGCTCTTGTCAGTGATTGAAGACTTCTATTTGATATTTGCTTACATGCCTAGATGTCTAGAAAAACATATGAGAGCTTAAAACATGGAGGTTTGTCTTGTGACTCACATATATGTCGACCCATACATTTATTTCCATACACGATTCGCAAAATCGTGTAGCTTTCAATATTTGATGATGAAGTCCGACTTTTAACATAGAAACATGCTAGAAATATTTTTAGGATCACGTATGTTGACATAAATAAATGCCTAAAAACATTATCAATATTTATTCATGTCTCTATGTTTTGATGATCACAAAATGTAAACTCATTAAAACATAAACTTATAAATTAAACAAGTACTTAGTTGTAAATATTCACTTCTACAACTAAAATCACTTAAGGTATGAATGAACTAATGCTTAATGCATTATATGATCAAAGGAACATTTTCTTAATAACTAGATTTTTTATAAAACATCAAAAACATTTTATATATTTTTGAAAAACATTTTTGGTATTAAATAAAAATGTTTAATCTTTTATAAAAATATGAATTCAAATTTTTAACCAAAATCAGTTAAAATATTCCAGAAAAACCTTCCCCATAAAAGGACAAATCTGGGCAACGGACACCTAGGGCAGCCCCCTTAATTTTACTAGGCGGCCCCCTTAAAATTAAGGGGACCGCCCCCTATTTAAGGGGGCCAGCCACGCTCCAGTAGGGTCCAGCTGTCCAGATTTTTCTCCTATAAATACCAGCCTTCCCCTGGATTTTTACAAAACCTTTTGCACTAAAACTTTCTGTTGTAGATCTCATTTCATATCTTAAAAAAACCTTTGATCATGTAATTTTAAGCATTGGTTTCCAAGTGATCCAAGCTTCCACCATCCAAGTGCAAAAGAAGAATACTTCTATCAATCAAGATTAGAAGTATTACAACTTAGTATCATCTTGTTACTTAAGTTGTCTGTTTAACAAAGTTTGTAAATCATTCATTCATTTGTATGTAAGGTGTGTGTTGTAGATTAGTGTTGTGTGTAAGTAGTGAAGATGTTGTATAAGTAGTTGTGGTATAGAAGTTGTGAGGTCAAAGTGTAGAAGTCGTGAAGCCATTGTGTAGAAGTCGTGAACCCGTGGTGTAGAAGTTGTGAAGCCGTAGCTTAGAAGACGTGAAGTCCTTGTGTTGAAGTCATGAAGCCGTAGCATAGAAGCTGTGAAGCGGTCGTGTTGAAGTAATGAAGTCCTAGTCGTGAAGTCCTAGTGTTGAAGTCGTGAAGCCGTAGCATAGAAGCTGTGTAGCGGTCGTGTTGAAGCCGTGAAGTCCTAGTCGTGAAGTCCTAGTGTTGAAGTCGTGAAGCCGTAGCATAGAGGTTGTGTAGCGGTCATGTTGAAGTCGTGAAGTCTTAGTCATGAAGACATGGTGTTGAAGTCGTGAAGCCGCATCATAGAAGTTGTGTAGCGGTCGTGTTGAAGTCGTGGAGAAGTCGTGAAGAAGTCGTGAAGCAGTCGTGAAGCCGTTGTGAAGTAGTCGTGAATAAGTTGTGTTGTGAAGTTGTGAGATTGGTTCTAGCTATGATTAGAACTCGACATTTAGCTTTGTGTTGTTAAACCCGTGTAAGCCAAAGTTGTGTACGGTTTTCTCCGCCATAAGGGAGCTTATTGAAGTTGTGAAGAAAACTCTCGAGCAAGGTGTGCTCGGGGAGTGGAGTAGGGCAAGGAAGGTGTCCTTGTAGCCGAACCACTATAAATCCCTCGTGTCTCGGTTTGATCTTTCCATCTCTTACTTATTTCTTTATATCGTCTTTACTTTCATACATATAGGCATATATAACTATTAGTATTAAGTAGAAGTTGATTTCACATAAAGATCAATTTAAAACTCCATTCATAAAAAGAAAACTTTTATAACAAATCTAAAAGGATACACATATAATTAATAATATTGTTCAAGTATCATTTTTCATATAAACTCAAATCTAAGGTTTTAAAAAGAAACAAAGTTTTCATAATAAAATTAAAAAGACGTAAAACTATTCAACCCCCCCCCCTTTCTAGTTTTCCACAATTGGTATCAGAGCCAGGTTAATCAAGATCTTTAAAATATACTATATTTTAAAACTTGAATCGATCTATGGAATTCGAAAAATATCTAGAAGGGGAATCTTTGCTAAAACCACCACTATTTGAAAACTATACTTTTCTTGAATGGAAAATTAAATTTGAAACTTATGTGAAATCAATTGATCTAGATCTTTGGCATGTCATTTCGATTGGTGATTTTCAACCAACAAAAACAGATTTTGAAAGTCAAACAAAAACGGATTTTGAAACTCAAAATGATTATTTAAAAACAAAGAATAACAAAAATAATGAAGCTAAAATAATTATTTACAAAACCTTGCCGAAAGTTGAATATGAAAGAATATCTTTCTGTAAAATGGCAAATGATATTTGGAAAAATCTCTTAAACTTTCATCAAGAAAAATGTCAAGCCAAAGATGAGGATTTTGATCTTGCACATGAATTAGTTATCTTAGAAAATTTAATAGATAAACATTTAGATAAAATAGATAAATGTGCTACTAGTTCAAATGTTGTTAATGTAGGTATTAACGACGAAGACTACATGAATCAACTCCAAAGTGAACTCAATCCAAAATCATGGAGTGACACAGACGAAGGAGAAGATCATCATCCGTACAAGACATGTTCGGGTCAAGCCACTTCGGTTTAAATAAGACATTACGAAGAAAAGCTAGGACGTGAGGTAAGTTCTCTTTTTAAAATTTCATAAGTAATTACTTCATGCATATAATCTTATTAATGCCTTAGGATACACTTAGTCTGATAGGTTGCTTTGCCTTTACACTTTAGTTATATTCGTTCTGTGGCTTAATGAACTAGAAACCCTTTAGTTAGCCCCCCTAAGTATTAGTAAACCAAGCAATCTTCATATTTGGTACTCTTCGATAGGTAAATTTAGGAACTTAATTTCTTCTAAAAAGAGAATGACTACTGGAGAATCTATTGACTAGAAACTCAATTTGACCTAACGGTTGAATTGCTTCTATGTGAGAAGTTGAGTGTGTGTAACCCGTAAAAACGGTCGTGTTTAGCCTGAATTGAGCACCACTAGTAATAGTCTCATACTCATTCTCCAACTTGAATACATTATTCTTCTTAAATATACCTAACGATAGTTTACTGTTATGAACTTCGCTTTTCACTAGAACTTTTCATTCCTAGATTTATGTCATCTTGCATATATAAAATTTCTAGATGTTTACTTGCTCCTATGTGATTTGACTGCATGCCTTCGTAATTATTTGTTTAGTTGTTGAATGCATTGTCATTATAATAGCTTTTGTTTTTCTCTAACTACTCTGACATGATGTATTTTTGTATTTAGTCATAATACATGCTTAAATGCTATAGGATATGTAGAAAGAGGTAGCATGTGACAATAGACTTAACCAATGCCCTTGAGCATGAGATCTTTTATAAACCACTATTTTTAAACCTATAATTAATGGGACTTATTTTTAAATTTTCAAAAACTTCACATTTTGGAAAAATGATTTTTCAAAAGATTATGACACATTTCTATTAAACATGTTTCACCATCCTACCTTTCTTCCAAACTTGTGTCCATAATTACGTGTTTATCAAAAACCAAAGATTGGAAAAATATGTTTTCTTTCCTCATAAAAACATTTTGAAATAAAGCCAAAACTATTTCATTAATATATTTTTCACATCCACATAAAACCTACTTTCAAACATTGTTGAATAATGCCAAAAATATTTCTTTAAATCATGCATGGTGATCTCATATCTTTCATCTATATTTATGTATGTGACATTTATAAGTGAACTAAATTTGATAATAACCATAATTTATTCACTAAGACCTCACTTGGTACAAGTCTAGAAGTCCATGCTATCATAACTCTACATTTCCATGCACATAGATATTCATTAGGATTATTTAACTAGCTTATTAATCTTCCTAAATATGATACTATGAATTACTTGGTGCTATGTAGTGTTTTCTTGTCTAACATATATATGTTACATGCTAAATGAGTTGTTTGCATGCTAGATAATAATGTCTAATGAATATGCTTAGCATACATAAGTTATTAAATCCTAAATTGCCTCAAAAGAAGTTGGACTTGCTTGAAACTAAACCCAAAAACACAACCCTTTCAACAATTTTCTGCCAAAAACCCATTTCCAGTAACCTGGAAATCAGCAGATGGGCGGCCCCCTTAATTCATTAGGCGGCCCCCCTTAATATTTAAAGGGATCGGCCCCTTAATTAAGGGGACCGGCCATCTGATGGTCGAATGTGCTGCTCCCTTTTTCTATTTTTAAACCCATTTTATCCTATACTTCCCAAAATTCACAAACACATTTTGTCACAAACCACCCTCCAAAATTTACCTTCCACAATCACATCATCACTACACCATAAATACCCATTTGGAGGAGGAATCTTGACATTTGCCATAACCCAACAAATGATGTTGTTCAAACTCAACCAACACCTAAACCTCATCCTAATGAACCCTTTCACACACATAACCTATCATCCATATGTCCACCTTCATTCACTCATAATTACCCAAGTTCACAAATGTCTCCACCACCAAAAGTGTCATCACCACTTCCACCAAATAACAACCACTCTCCATTATCATCACCTTCCACTCAACACTTGAAGTTCATTGAAGAACTCAAGGAAGCCCATGAGCTTAATGCTCTCCTTGCTTTGCACCTTGCTCAAAGCAACTTAAACCCATCACCATCCATCTCACCATCATTACCATCATCACCACATCACTTGAGTCAAATTGAGAAACATGTCAACAATTGTCCTTGTTGCATCTTTCTCCAAAATCAAACCATCGCCTTAAATGAGCGTCTCACTTGGATTGAGTATCTTCTCACTAGATCTAATCCAACACCACCACTTGAACAACATCAAAACCCTCATTCAACATGGTCAAGTCCAAGCTCTCCACCTCCAATTCCTCCATCAACACTCTCTCCAACATCCATACACCCATACTTACAACCCCATTAATCCAATTTTTTTTACCCCCTCTTTACCATCATCCATCCAAAATAATTCAAGTTTTTCATGTCTCAAGCAAGTCAAATGGATCTCTTAGGCAATTCAAAATTTTCTACTTATTGTATGCTATAAGCAAAATATGTGTTGTATCAATAATTATGTTTTTAACATAATTATTTTCAACTAATGAATGCTTTATTTCTTGTCTTTAATATATGATTGTTATGCTTATTGCTTGTATACTTGATATCATGATATATATACATGCTTGATGATTAATAACATGCTTATTCCATAATATGTTTTAAATGTATGCATGCGTATTTAACATGTTTATGCCATTATTTAATCATTCTTGATGTACATGATTCAAATGGAGCTTGCTGCAAAAACACCCTAAAAATGACCTTTTTCTGGAAATTTTTCAAATTTGGTCGCCTGGAAAAACACCATATGGGCGGCCCCCTTAATTCCCTAGGCGGTCCTCTTAATTTTAAGGGGGCCGGCCTACAATTAAGGGGACCGGCCATCTGGGCAGTAAAATTTACTGTTTTCTTTTGCATCTTGCGACCCCTTTTATCTAGCCCAAACCTTACCTAAATCAACCATCACCTCCATCAAACACCCATTTTCATTCACCATGCTATCACCAAAATCATCTCTAAGACACCAAAACTCCATCACCACCACCTCAATGTTAATCCCGAAGTGCACCAAATGCACTATCAAAAACACCCTTCACTCATGGCACAACATCTTCATCCATACCTTCCACTTCATCCATCAATAACTACATCAACTCACACCTTTCATCACCACCATCAAGAGCATCAACTCCACCTCCTACTCAAGAACCTCCATTCACCCAACTTGTCATTTCCATATCACCAATAACACCTCTTGATGCTCATCTCTCATCATCACCAATACCACCACACCCACAAACGAACCATCATTTTTGGTCTTAGAGATGAGATACACTACATGTTTTCATCCCTTGAACACATGCTTAACAACCAACCTCCACCACAACCTCCATCATTTTCACCCACTACACTACCACCACCTTCATTCTCATCAAATTAAGCATATGCAATGCTTAATCAAAAATAATTTTTCAAACCATTTTGTGTGCAAGCCCCATGGAAGATCATGTACTCCTAGAATGATTATGTAGATTGCATTACTTACTAGCTAATGTATGATTGAATATAATCTTGGATGGTTGTGTATTGATACACAACATTTTTAATGAATGTCTTTATATGCATGCTTATTTTTGCTATATATATGCTTGTGCTTCTAATATTTTTCTTGCAAGTATTCCATATATCGATTCCTTGGTGCCCCCAAACGAGGGGGAGTACACATCAAGGGGGAGTTTTCGTCCCGACAAATTTCACGTTTGAATTTTGTCGGCTTAACCTTTTTGATTCTACAAAAAGGGGGAGAAGTGAATGTAAACTCACTAAATACTTGTCCAAAAATAAACTTTTTGGTTTAATGAGTTTAGGTTTTGTAATCATCAAAAAGGGGGAGATTGTTGACATAAATAAATGCCTAAAAATATTATCAATATTTATTCATATCTCTATGTTTTGATGATCACAAAATGTAAACTCATTAAAACATAAACTTATAAATTAAACAAGTACTTAGTTGTAAATATTCACTTCTACAACTAAAATCACTTAAGGTATGAATGAACTAATGCTTAATGCATTATATGATCAAAGGAACATTTTCTTAATAACTAGATTTTTTATAAAACATCAAAAACAATTTTATATATTTTTGAAAAACATTTTTGGTATTAAATAAAAATGTTTAATCTTTTATAAAAATATGAATTCAAATTTTTAACCAAAATCAGTTAAAATGTTCCAGAAAAACCTTCCCCACAAAAGGACAAAATTGGCCAACGGACACTCACCCTTTTGCACTAAAACTTTCTGTTGTAGATCTCATTTCATATCTTAAAAAAACCTTTGATCATGTAATCTTAAGCATTGGTTTCCAAGTGATCCAAGCTTCCACCATCCAAGTGCAAAAGAAGAATACTTCTATCAATCAAGATTAGAAGTATTACAACTTAGTATCATCTTGTTACTTAAGTTGTGTGTTTAACAAAGTTTGTAAATCATTCATTCATTTGTATGTAAGGTGTGTGTTGTAGATTAGTGTTGTGTGTAAGTAGTGAAGATGTTGTATAAGTAGTTGTGGTATAGAAGTTGTGAGGTCAAAGTGTAGAAGTCGTGAAGCCGTTGTGTAGAAGTCGTGAACCCGTGGTGTAGAAGTTGTGAAGCCGTAGCTTAGAAGACGTGAAGTCCTTGTGTTGAAGTCATGAAGCCGTAGCATAGAAGCTGTGAAGCGGTCGTGTTGAAGTAATGAAGTCCTAGTCGTGAAGTCCTAGTGTTGAAGTCGTGAAGCCGTAGCATAGAAGCTATGTAGCGGTCGTGTTGAAGCCGTGAAGTCCTAGTCGTGAAGTCCTAGTGTTAAAGTCGTGAAGCCGTAGCATAGAGGTTGTGTAGCGGTCATGTTGAAGTCGTGAAGTCTTAGTCATGAAGACATGGTGTTGAAGTCGTGAAGCCGCATCATAGAAGTTGTGTAGCGGTCGTGTTGAAGTCGTGGAGAAGTCGTGAAGAAGTCGTGAAGCAGTCGTGAAGCCGTTGTGAAGTAGTCGTGAATAAGTTGTGTTGTGAAGTTGTGAGATTGGTTCTAGCTACGATTAGAACTCGACATTTAGCTTTGTGTTGTTAAACCCGTGTAAGCCAAAGTTGTGTACGGTTTTCTCCGCCATAAGGGAGCTTATTGAAGTTGTGAAGAAAACTCTCGAGCAAGGTGTGCTCGGGGAGTGGAGTAGGGCAAGGAAGGTGTCCTTGTAGCCGAACCACTATAAATCCCTCGTGTCTCGGTTTGATCTTTCCATCTCTTACTTATTTCTTTATATCGTCTTTACTTTCATACATATAGGCATATATAACTATTAGTATTAAGTAGAAGTTGATTTCACATAAAGATCAATTTAAAACTCCATTCATAAAAAGAAAACTTTTATAACAAATCTAAAAGGATACACATATAATTAATAATATTGTTCAAGTATCATTTTTCATATAAACTCAAATATAAGGTTTTAAAAAGAAACAAAGTTTTCATAATAAAATTAAAAAGACGTAAAACTATTCAACCCCCCTTCTAGTTTTCCACAACGTAGAAACGAACGGGAGTCAAAATGGTTTAGTTTTGAATAATAAACTTTAGATCGAATTGGGTATAAAGTTATGACAATTAGCACGTTTAGAGTTGGCTAGGCGAGAAACGAGATGGCATAAAAATATATATATGTCATGTTTAAGATTTGAGAGAACGAATGGTGTTTTGGAGCTACATTCAACTCGATATACACATAAAATCATAATTTGATTTTTGGGCTTTTATACTTGGGCTTAGGAAATAGTGTGGATCAAATTAGAGATGGGCTGAAAAATAATTAAGGCCCGGTCGTTTAATTTGAGTTTAATTAAGATTAGTGAATTAATTAATTTTCGTTAAACGCGTCGAGAACTTGTTACGTCATTTGGTGAATGTTGTGATTTTGTAATCACGACCAAATAGGATAATAAGGAAAATTTCAAATTTCCCCGTAAAAATGGTGATTAAAATATTGATAGAGATTAATATATAATTACCCGTTGTTAATTATAAGGAATTTTTGTGGTTTGTTACAGTATCCACCTCTAACTTTTGAACTTCGTCCCGAAGTTCAGGTTTAAAATGATTACTAGGGTAAAGGATTATGGACAAAGGGTTGTCGAGAGATTTTCATTCGAAATTTAGGAAACGAAATTTCGTTAGATTTATCCGTACTAGATGAAGTAAACTTAAATGTTGCAACTAATGAATCCAAGGGCTGTAATTATAGAAAGTAACGGTCAGGAATAGTAAAATAACGGCTAGTGAATAGTACCTACCAACGGTCGTGAATAGTGAAATTCAAACGGCCGTAAGTAGTAATCTAACGGCTAGATTTTTAGCCTATAAATACCCAATTTAATTTCCTATTCTTCCACCAACCATTTCCTCTCAATTATTACTTCCAAAAATGCCGAGCCTAATTACTAGTATCGCGATTGTATTTATCGTTGTTGTCGTCACCTATTTGACTTTCGTCCCGGATGAAGATTATGAAGTTGTTGTCGGGCTTTTGGTGTTCCTTATACCACTCACGGTGCTATCATATGTTGTGGATAAGATATGGAGGCACTAGTCTCGAGCTAGGGTTGTTTAAAATGTATCCTTGTTATGTTTCTATGTAATCTTCAATAAATGTGAAATAAAACTTATTTGTCTTTATGCTTATGATCTATTGGTGATTTTATGTCTTTTATTGTAATCCTTGTAACATTAGCACTTCCGATGCTAATTATATCTCTATGTATTAACTTCCGTGGTTTCTAATAAAATTCTCGCTATTTGAGTTTTTCCATAACTTCTTGTGAATTCTTAGGATTTTTCTTAATTGTACCTTTGTCGACTTCTTATCATAAAGGTGATGGGATAGGGTAGGTATTTATTGTGGTTTGTCAAAAGTGATGTTTATGAACAGTTTATTTTATCTCAAAATCTTGCTTTTGTATGAAAATTGTTATTAGAAAATCTGAAAAGATAACTGCTCCATTTATGACATGATTCAGATCAAAAGTCCTTTTCAGAAGTTTCTATCAAAAGTCCATTTCAACAATCCTTTAATTCTTGATTTTTATAAAACGATCCTTTAAAGTAGTTTTCTTAAAAATAGTCCTTCAAAACGGTTTTTCATAAAGCTAGTCTTCAAAATATAGTGTTCATAAAAGTTAGTAACCTTTCATATAAAAGTAGTTTCGCATCCTTTAAAACATCTTTTTAAATCGGTTTTTCTCAAATCATTTCCATGGTATAATTAAAAAGGTTTTCATAACATAGATTCATAACAGAGGTCATATCAAATGGGATCAACAGAGAAGGTTCAAGCAAAGGGAATCATAGCAATGGCATCAGTTCAGAAACTAACGGATCAGAAAATGAAAGAGGTCATGAGAAACCTTATAAGAAAGGTCAGAATATCTGTACCTTATACAGCAAATGAAAACACAATAGAAAATATCAAGGTCGGAAGCAAACTCCATCTTCGGCGAATCTACACGAATTCATAACTAACTTATTAAAAGCTTATTTAATTCAGACTACTTATTAAAAGCTTATTTAATAAGTTAGTTATGACATGATTCTTCCTAAATTATACATAGGTAGCTAGGCTATGTATAATTGAGGACCAAATGATGTGATGTTTGGCTCAGTCACAGTGGTATTTATTCTTTTAAAAAAATTTAGATTACTCAGTCACAATGGTTCAATCACAACGTTGAACACTATCTAATTATTTTCAAAAGAGTTAGAAAATTTTTGTTCATACTCGAGGATGAGTCAGGAATTTCTAGGGTGATAATAAGATATCCTTGATATAAACTTAAAGTTTTGGGTGAGAATTCTTACAAAGTAATAATCTATTATTGTTAGACCCGTTTCCCGGGTGTTGGGACCCCACTCTAGATGAAAATAGATTATGGCCTCATGTGATTGGCCAGTCAACATTTGTTGCGTAAGGGTCAAACCCGATAGTCAATTTATAGTCAAAATATGACTAAAGTGGTAATGTAAATATGATGTATAACTAAAGGGGCCTAAGTTGCTATTGTGATAAGTATGTTGTAAGTTGGTTGTGGCCAAATTAGAAGGAATGGAACTAGAAGGGCCATTCTTTCCATAAGCCCAAAGATGCCACCTAACTATCTATATCTAGGATTATCTAGACAATTCTCTCATTATGGAGAGAGTGTGAGAAGGCCAGATCTATATAGAGAAAAAGGGAGGGAAAGAGAAGTCTTGGTGGCTTAAGAGAGAAGATGATCAAGTCTTGATGTTTATAGTCTCCCCTAGCTATGATCATTGCAAGTAAGTGTCTATGATCTTGTTTTAGTGAAGTTATAGTTTATGAGTAAAGTGGGTTTTCACCATATGATCAAGATATGATCATATGATGATATGATTAGCAAGATGAATATGTTTTGATGGGTTTTGATAACCCTTGTTATGTATTTGATTATTATGTTGTTAGGTTGTGGTTATTTATGAAGGATGATGATGATGGATCATTGTGTTGATAATGATGTTCTTGATGTGCTTAGCTTGGAGCTAAGGTAAGTAAAATGATAATAGCATATGTATATGGATTTCTATCATTATGTGTTATGTATGTTTATGTTGAGAAGATGAGCTTGGTCTATGCTTATGTGATGCCATGTTTATGGCTTATGTGATGAGATGATTCTATGGATATTTTGATGTTATGTGCTAGTTGAGATTTGAGTAGTGAGCCTTGATGTAAGTGTTTTATGTATATGATGCATCATGTGGATTGAAGTATATTGTATGTTATAGTCGTTTTACTTACTAAGCCGTTGTGCTTACGGTTTAGATGTTTAACTGTTTTGTAGGTTGGCGTGTTGTTAAGGATGGCTTGGATATGTGAGATAAGGATTTGGATATATGGGTTAAGGCATGGTTATGCAATATGGGTAGATTTGGTAAGAATCTAGAGCTTAGGTAGATACCGAGCTCAAGTGTATAAGTTTGTACCCCGTGAGTCAAGTGTTGTTTTGTAACGAGAAAACAAGTGGCAAAGTGTATGTAAAGAGTTGTGTAACGATTTGGAAGTCATTTGATGGGTCTAAGCATGTTTTATGTGTTTTTGAGTAAAGTTTAAAGGGGCGTTTGGTTTATGTATGAAATTACCCATTTTGGGATGTAAACGGGTCAGGTACCTTTAAAACGTGTTTGTTATGCTAATATTATGCTTTTGGTCAAGTTTGGTGTTAAACGGAAGTCATATGGGTCGTTTATAGCGAAAACGGGATGGAAACAAAATGTATTTGGGAAGTTGCAGGGCCATGCCGGCGGTTTAGGAAGCCAAACCCACGGCATGGAAGAGTTTGGGAACTCCCATTTGATCAGAAGCCTCATACCGCCCGGTATGGCTTTATGCCGGCGGTATGGGAGGGTTTTTGGGGCCATGCCGGCGGCCAAGGCCCCTTTGGCCGGCGGTATGAGCCCAATTTCAGATTTTGTCAATTTTCAAAGTTTTGTATCTTTTAATCCGTAAGTCGTCACGGGTCGTATCATCTATCGTTTTGAAGGTAATTGAGTGTACTTTCATTTAAAAATAGCCTCAAGGGCTGAATGTTTATAGATTTTTTGTCAGATGTCAAAAGAGTGATCAGATGTCCGTAAAAGTCAATCGTTTCCGCGTGTAAAGTTCAAATTTTTAGTATAAGCGGGCACGGGGCGTTACAAATTGGTATCAGAGCTTCGGTTTAAGTGAATTAGGTTTTCTTTAGGATTGCCTAGACTTAAACCACTCGTAGAAGCATTTAACGTAAGTGTTAGTTGCGCGGAAATTAATTGCTAAGTATTAAATGGATTATGTTTTATGCTAGTTGAGCCTATTGATGATAGGTGATATATGCTTGTGATGGTGTTGTGTATGAGATACAAGTCCATGGGGACTTGAGAGGTATAAGTGAAATGTTAGTCGTGCACCTTGGTTGGTACCGGTGTCGGTATGATGATTATGTGAAGTAAGTCCATGGGGACTTGAAGTGTTTGATTAATAGTTAGCCGAGCACCTTGGTTGGTGCTGGGGATTGTATTGCGATATGTGAATGTATGATAGAGTTAGAGTTATGAATGCGAGTAGCAAGGCTAAGTGGTATTAGAGACGGGATTGGTAAGTGGACTAAGGTTTATGAGGCCTTAGTTATAAGGTAGGCTATTGCTTGCGGCTAGTTAGATGTTGATGCCTAGACATAGATTGCTTGTGCAACGTGATATATGATGCCATAGACTATGTAAGTTGATTTTGATTATGAATGTTTTAACACTTGTCGGATAAGTGTTAAGCGTTATGATATGATTGCTTATATGATGTTAAGTGTTGTCGTTTATGCGATGATAAGTCTATGGTAAGTTATGGTATGTTTAAGTTTTATGTGAAATGCTTGAGAGCACGATTGCGTAGAAGTGTATGAGTTGAGATAGATGCATTGGAATGCATGTTATGTGTGACCTAGTTGTGGTCGGTAAAGCTAAAAAGGAAATATTGATATGTGAGAAGAGTTAAGAAGCGTGTTAATTATTTGAAAAGCATAAGTTCTTAAAAAGATTTAGATCAGTAAGAAGTGAAGAATGAAATATGTTTGTAGCTTAATGATAAGAAAGACATGATTGTTATAATAACGAATAGAAGCTTGAAGGCATAAAATCTTTATATGGGTAACTAAAATGAGAAAGTTAAAGAGTATAGTTAAGTCGTGATGAGATCATGTGCAAATAAAACATGATAATTAAAACGTGTTAGTAATAAAGGAATAGAAGTGATGAATGAGATGCCGATTGTGCTAGAAGTCATAAGTGACTTGAAGCGTGCTAGAAAGAATTGTAAAACACGTATATAATCATGCTAATCTGTATATTGAAATGTGTATGATGAGATTTGTGAAAGAGTTATGGAATAAACCTATGTAAGGTTCATATGCATACAAGTTGAATAAACCATATGAAGCGATAGTGTAAGTTGAGAGAATATGGTCAACAAGGGGTTGACGGGTATTAGTAAGAGTGTGTTGAAAGAACACGTGGAGATGTGTAAATTGGAATAGACAAGCAATTACTTATATATAGAACTTGTCTAAATAAAAATGGCACATAGTTAGTGTATGAGTCAACTTGGGGTTGACGGATGAAAGATAAGTTGCATTGTGAGAATGCAAATTTAATAAATGGGCAAGTGTTATATAGAAACTTGTCAAGATGATAGTAAGCGTGTTAGTGAATATTGAGATTGCTTAAGGCAATGAAAATTTAATAAATGATAGTGTGTGCCTAATTATAAAAGTGCATGAAAGATAAGGTGAGTAAAGATGATAAGACAGATATAGCTTGGATCCAATGCTCTAGTTTTGGCATCCTTTGGGATGGCCTAGCTTGCCTTTTATGGCATGATTGTTAGCTTGCCTTCACCGGCATGGTTTGCCTACATCCTTGGCATGTGTTAAAGATCCTTCGGGATGAATGTTAAAGATGGTATCCTTCGAGGTGGCCATGTGATATAGTATGGTATCCTTCGGGATAGCCTAGCTTGCCTTTGGGCATGGATGTTAGTTTGCCTTTGGGCATGGATGTTAAGATGCCTTTATGGCATGATGTTAAGATGCCTTTATGGCATGATGTTAAGATGTCTTTATGGCATGGTGATAGCTTGCCTTTATGGCATGGATGAAAGTTAGTGAGATTGGATCCAAGGCTAGTAAATATGGAAAGTAAAGTATGTACGAGTGTTATGTCGGAAGCGTATAAGTAGGATGGTTTATGGTCTCTTGATTTAGATGGATTGGGACGCCTTTTCATTTAAATGAAGAAATTGTAAATCGCCGAACCATAAGTTTATAATTCCTTGTTTACATAGAATGGGACGCCTTTTTATGTAAATAAAGAGTTATAAATGAATGGACTTATGTGTAGCCGATATGACGTGAGTACGGATAGTGATATGAGAAAGTGAAAAAAAAATGTTAGACGTCATAAGAAAATATAGATATGAATAAAACTGATAGCAGTGTTAAGGTAATGTGTGAAACCTTAAGTTAGACGTCTAAATTAAATTATGTTTTAATTTGATAAGTTAATTTGTGAGCATTTCCCAAGAATTAATAAGAAAGTTTGTTTAAGTAATGCGTGAGTAAGAAATTTTGAAGGTGCCGTTTGTATGGTACCTTGTGTATTTTTGAGATAAGTTGCCGGTTTCTAGTATAGATGCGTATTTGGTATTATGTGGAATGTGAGATTTGCCGGTATAAGATGTTATGTCGTGTTAGTGCATGGGCGTATGTTGTGTTTATAGTGATGAAGTTTGACTCATATAGAGTCAAAGTAGTAGATTTTCCATGTGACAAGTAGTCATTGTTGGAAATTTTAGACAAGTTGCGATGAGAAGCGTGTTTTTAGTAGATTTTGAGTTATGATTATGTATAGTAAGTTTAGAACTTGCAAGATCATTTAGATCGTTGCAAGGAATTGGCTTAGAAAGCGTGAGAACAAGGACATGTATATGTCGTGAATTTAGTTTTGGATAGTTTTAGACGAGAGATTTCGGGGACGAAATCTAAATAAGGGGGTAGAATTGTTAGACCCGTTTCCCGGGTGTTGGGACCCCACCCTAGATGAAAATAGATTATGGCCTCATGTGATTGGCCAGTCAACATTTGTTGCGTAAGGGTCAAACCCGATAGTCAATTTATAGTCAAAATATGACTAAAGTGGTAATGTAAATATGATGTATAACTAAAGGGGCCTAAGTTGCTATTGTGATAAGTATGTTATAAGTTGGTTGTGGCCAAATTAGAAGGAATGGAACTAGAAGGGCCATTCTTGCCATAAGCCCAAAGATGCCACCTAACTATCTATATCTAGGATTATCTAGACAATTCTCTCATTATTGAGAGAGAGTGAGAAGGCCGGATCTATAGAGAGAAAAAGGGAGGGAAAGAGAAGTCTTGGTGGCTTAAGAAAGAAGATGATCAAGTCTTGATGTTTATAATCTCCCCTAGCTATGATCATTGCAAGTAAGTGTCTATGATCTTGTTTTAGTGAGGTTATAGTTTATGAGTAAAGTGGGTTTTCACCATATGATCAAGATATGATCATATGATGATTTGATTAGCAAGATGAATATGTTTTGATGGGTTTTGATAACCCTTGTTATGTATTTGATTATTATGTTGTTAGGTTGTGGTTATTTATGAAGGATGATGATGATGGATCATTGTGTTGATGATGATGTTCTTGATGTGCTTAGCTTGGAGCTAAGGTAAGTAAAATGATGATAGCATATGTATATGGATTTCCATCATTATGTGTTATGTATGTTTATGATGAGAAGATGAGCTTGGACTATGCTTATGTGATGCCATGTTTATGGCTTATGTGATGAGATGATGCTATGGATATTTTGATGTTATGTGCTAGTTGAGATTTGAGTAGTGAGCCTTGATGTAAGTGTTTTATGTATATGATGCATCATGTGGATTGAAGTATATTGTATGTTATAGTCGTTTTACTTACTAAGTAGTTGTGCTTACGGTTTAGATGTTTAACCGTTTTGTAGGTTGGCGTGTTGTTAAGGATGGTTTGGATATGTGAGATAAGGATTTGGATATATGGGTTAAGGCATGGTTATGCAATATGGGTAGATTTGGTAAGAATCTAGAGCTTAGGTAGATACCGAGCTCAAGTGTATAAGTTTGTACCCCCGCGAGTCAAGTGTTGTTTTGTAATGAGAAAACAAGTGGTAAAGTGTATGTCAAGAGTTGTGTAACGATTTGGAAGTCATTTGATGGGTCTAAGCATGTTTTATGTGTTTTTGAGTAAAGTTTAAAGGGGCGTTTGGTTTATGTATGAAATTACCCATTTTGGGATGTAAACGGGTCAGGTACCTTTAAAACATGTTTGTTATGCTAATATTATGCTTTTGGTCAAGTTTGGTGTTAAACGGAAGTCATATGGGTCGTTTATAGCGAAAACGGGATGGAAACGAAATGTATTTGGGAAGTTGCAGGGCCATGCCGGCGGTTTGGGAAGCCAAACCCACGGCATGGAAGAGTTTGGGAACTCCCATTTGATCAGAAGCCTCATACCGCCCGGTATGGCTTTATGCCGGCGGTATGGGAGGGTTTTGGGGCCATGCCGGCGGCCAAGGCCCCTTTGGCCGGCGGTATGAGCCCAGTTTCAGATTTTGTCGATTTTCAAAGTTTTGTATCTTTTAATCCGTAAGTCTTCACGGGTCGTACCACCTATCGTTTTGAAGGTAATTGAGTGTACTTTCATTTAAAAATAGCCTCAAGGGCTGAATATTTATAGATTTTTTTTCAGATGTCAAAAGAGTGATCAGATGTCCGTAAAAGTCAATCGTTTTCGCGTGTAAAGTTCAAATTTTTAGTATAAGCGGGCACGGGGTGTTACAAAGTAATAATCTATTATTTGGTCAGAATTTATGTTTATCAAATTCCTATGGTGATAACAGCGTATTGTTATTTGGCAATTGGAATAGAAATTGAAATTGACGTAGATTATGATTATTACGGAAATATTACAAGATAGAGTTCTTATACGATAGAAAGATAACTGTTACGCTTAGGCTACTTGAAATTGACGTAGATTATGATTATTACGGAAATATTACAAGATAGAGTTCTTATACGATAGAAAGATAACTGTTACGCTTAGGCTACATCCATCGTACCTAAGGTAAAGTACAAAAGGGAATACAACTCTAGAGGGTTTGAACTATGGTTTATTTATTACAACAGGAATTTCTCTTCTGTTTAAACATTAAAGTCATCTTTTTGACATTGTTGAGGTTATAAAGAGCTTCCTTTCTCTTCCTCTGGTATTTTTGTCCTAAGTGGTATTCTGGGTTGGTCACTGATTCTTGAAGTGTCGCGTTTAACTTTTTGGTCTAAAATCCTTTGGTATTGGTGATGGTAGTTTCAATCACTCCTATTGTTCTCTTAAGGTGAGTTGGTCTACATTCCATGAAACTTTCATGGTTATGCTTACAAGGTATAGCCGTCTTCTTTTCTTCTCTTGCCATGTCGTTGCAGATCGGAGGAACTATGATTACTTCTAGTATTACTGCAATGATGTTGGTTACTATCTTCTGGATATCTTCAGTACTTCGTTAGGCTTTTTAGTGAAAAGAACGGAGCTAATTATTTCATTGATGATAGACTGAATTGAATCCCTACTGTAATCTAACTTCAAGATATGTCTGGGTAGTATCGTAGATACATGATCAACTCTAGGTATGGGATTGCTAAGGAACAAACGATTCATCTACAAACGCTGGAATTTAGCAACTTTCTCTTCATTCATCAAGTTTTCTTCCGATATTTTGTCTTATAGAATTCTATGGTTTTATCCTGGTTATGGTATGTATAAGGAATCATAATAATCATAGGTAATATCATGGTAAGTCTGGATATAATCACTAAAATCAACATGATATTAACAACTTGATTGATTGTTTTTGCAAAACAAACGATACAAGGTCTTTTATTAATGCTCCATTGATTTGAGTGGAGTCATTTGTCTACTAAAGAGAGTAACAAATGATGAGATTTTTCATGAGATCATGAGAAGTCATTACATGCATGCATAGCATCATGATAGAGGGAGTTTATTCACACAGAGAGATATAACAAAAGGAGGTTGTTATAGATTAAAGGTCGGTTACAAGTTCTGAGAGTTTTCGGATTATTGGAAAATACGTCAACACTAACCAAAAATTATTTGGTTTATTGGGTACAACAATGATACACATGAACTTAAGATCAGTTATGTCTCTGACGTAAACGTCTAATTTCTGCTTCAAGTTCCAGTTGTGTAGTCTTGTTGATAAAGAAGATTCCATATTGAATCACGAGGGTTTATATTATAGTCAGGGGAATTAAGTAAAGGTACATCATACAGAATGTATGGTATTAAGGAATCTGGAGCGTCAGGAAATGGAGAATTTGGCTCAACATCTTTCCAAATTGTTTCTTGATGTAAATTCTGTCCAACCTCGAATGTTGTCGGACCACCAATCAACTCTTTATCTGAATAAGATTCAGTAGTTCTCCTGAGTCTCTTGGGTCGGTCTGAAGTTCCTCAAAAGATCAAATATGATACAAATGCAAATCAAACCATTTTCCTCGTTATCAGTCGTGAGAACGTGCATTGTCACTTTTAAAAGCTCTTGAACAAACGACCTTAGCGCTTCACTGTGAGGAAGGCGGTTAAAGATTTCAATAATGATGTTCCGCATTATGCTGGGTTTGAGATATTAATATATAGGAATTCTTCAGGATCAGAAGTGATCTGATAAGTAGGTGATACATGAGTATCACAAAGGGTAAGTTTGGTAATATTAACTGATTTGGAAGTCATGGTACTATAGTACCCGTAAATATTAATTATAAGTAATTCATACGTTAAAGATGTAACGGTAAGTGGGAAATAATGAAGTATATGAGAGTAATTTATCAAGCATGAAAAAATAATCTTGACAGATAACTTATTAAGCACGGCAGACTGCAGACACGGAGGGCGTAAAATGGTATGGTGTAAAATCATTTATTTTGAAATTGTAGTTATAGTTTAATGTTTGAAAACATTTAGTTCTCTATAACTTTGGCTCTGATACCAATCTGTAACACCCCCTAATTTGAGATATAGCAGCGGAAAAGTAATTAGGGTGTTACGGGGAGGATCGAAGTCAAAATCACAGAAAACGGCTCGTAAGAGGCGTTTTGAAAGTTATTTGTCATTCAAGTAAATATTTTTGATACAAAGATGAAACATTTGATTTAAAAATCCCATAAAAGATATAAAGGCTTGAAAGAATGACATATTTGATTTTTACACCATTTTAATTTATCAGAGTAATAAATGCCCGCTCCGTGTCTTGTCCTGCTCCGTTAATTACCTGAGATACACATGCTTAAAAGTGTCAACACAAAGGTTGGTGAGTTCATAGAGTTTAATGGAAAACCATTTAGTTTATTGAATTCAAAAGTATATAGTAACATTTGAGATAATTTCAGGTATGATTAAACAATCAATTTTTAATAATTTCAGAGATAATATGATTATCCAAATTAAGTTCCAAGAACTGATAAACAGTTCATCAAAATAATTTCAAGAACTAAGTAATAATTGTAATAAATACTAACAGTGATGAAACAAGTAATGAGTGATGTTGTATATAATCACAAATAAATCATATATGTATACAGTCAAGTTCAAATACTAGATCATAATCCATAACACGAGATGGAACCAATGATGTTATGCCTTAAGATCTATAATCAAGGTCTGATGAAATTCTTATATATGAAGACATATATATTCATGTATTTATATTGTTCTAAGGCTCATGTCATTCGAATGTTAACAAGGTATCACACAAACAACATGTGATGTACCGTACACTTATTTGTGTTGGTTGGGTGGTTGAGACCACCTAACGATTTTTTTATTTTTTATTTTTTTATTTTATGAGTGTGTATTAGGTATATTATGATTTTTTTATTATTTTTTTAATAATAAATAAGATATTTTTATGTGATTGGTTAAAAAAGTGATGTGTTGAAAAGGTGATGTAACGTTGTGGGTGCATGTGATGGTCAAGTGACCATTACACGAGCCTTACAACACATAAGACACACCTTAGTCACTTTGATATAAAGAAGCATACAATATTAAATTTAAAAACTAGTAAATTTGGGAAATGAATAAATTGGGTTATCAAATCATAATTTTTCAGTTTTTTATCTTTATTCCATTCCTAGGCTAGGAATACGAAATAACTTCGGCCAAATGACAACAATAATTTGGGCCACACAAATCTAAATCTGCAACGATTCTAAAACATCAATGGTCATAGAAATTACAAATATGACAATCGAGCGATCAAAAGACCCAAACCTAACAAACATGCTCATAACCACTAAAGGGAAATCACTCGGTTGACATAAAACCGGTCGAAATATTTGTCTATAAAGAATACCTTTTGCTTCGTTATAAAAAATAACCCTTTTACTAATAAGTTATGGGTCATTATTAGATCAAATAATAACTTTTCATATTTTAAAATGAAGAAAATAATCTCATCTAAACTAAGTAGCTCCGTTTGAATACATTAACTTCAAGCTTTTATTTCAAACAAATAGCTCCTAAATGAAAAGCTGATTCATGAAGCTTTTTAAACATCTTGGAGCTGTTAAAACTTTAAATTACTGATATACCCTCAAAACATTTGTTTACAATTATAGGTATGTCATTTTATGTCATTTTACATCTTATAATTACATTTAACAGCTAACTTACCAAACACTTTTATTAAAAAATATATACAGTTTGTAGCTCATGTTAACATCTTTGCAGCTTACAACTTACAATTTTTGATGGTAGCTGCTGATTCGAAAATTTTTAGGTGGTCGTCAGGATCACCTGTCCCATCATAAGTTTTAACATTAGCGGGCATGCGCCTTCTCTTATCTTCTGAAAAATCACTGATGCGCCGAGTGAATGCGTCAACCTTTTGGCGGCGCCAGGGACAAGACATATCTTCGTCCTCCTGGTCGTGGTATCTTCTCCTGGACTTCCAGTGTCCTGTTTCTTTGTCCTCGTTGTCCGAGGAGTCACTTGAGGATGAGCTTACTTTTTTGCGGCGCTTGCGCCGACTATCCTCGAAATCCGAGCTTGAAGGGCTTTCGCTTGGGGAGCATCGTCGCCCAAGTCTATCGTGAATCCTGCGACTGCCAAGCCTAGTGTGGACATTGGCGCGCCGTCCATCGTCTTCATGCTCCTCCAGATACTCTAAGTCGGCTGCTTCATCATCCACAACTTTCCTTCCGATCCTAGTAAACACTGGGTGTCGGCGGCTATCCTTCTCGCGCCTTTCCTTTCGGTAACGCGGTGGGGATGCTTCATGCTCAGGGTCGAAGTTGAGCCGGGCTTGCAGACTCTGGCTTGACCTCTTTTTTGCTTCCTCTCGCATAAGCGCAGCCAAGGTTTCATAGTTTTGAGATACGAAATCACTTGGCGCTAGTTCAGGCGTGACTCCTTCTAGCGCGAGGATGTCTGTTTCCAAATCAGGACCCTTGTTTCGGATGGGCGCATTTGGCGGCTTAGTGAGATCTAATTCTGGCATGGTGAAAGGAGTGTGCTGTAGATCTTCCGCGCTAGTGGTTGTTGTAGTAGCATGGGTAGTCTTTGTGAGCGGTTCTACTGCAGTAAAGGCCAGATCTGAGTATGATCCTCGGTTTTTGGGCGCACTGGTTGTTCCAGAGGCCTGCTTAGTGGCTGAATCAATTTGCTGCTTCTCCCCCTGTAGGTCACCATGCGTTTTCTTCGCCTGCGGAGTCCGCTGGTTTAGGTTTCCGTGCTTTGTCATTCTAGTTCTTAGTAAAGTTCTTAGTGTATGGTCCCACGGATGGCGCCACTTGTTGATACAAAAGTTGGGCGTTCCTTGTTTGGATTCCTGTTCCCGTATCAATTAGATCTTAATGCTTGAGACCTGCGCACTAAGAGAACAAAAAACACCGTTAGGCTTATCGTGGGATTGTCTCCCACGATTATCCTCCGGCGTGAGAGTAAGTAATCGGTTTTAGGGTTTTAGTGAAGAGTTAGGGTTATAATGTCGTACCTTTAATGAGAGCCGAGATGCCCTATATATACATACGAAATCCTTGTTGGTTTTGTGTTCCTTACCCTTCGGCGTATCCCGCCTTAGTCGGCCCATTGATCCTTATCCCATAAATAAGAGATCCTATATCAAGGCTAATAATAGATTTCGGATTTGGGCCGTTGTAAGCCCAAATCTTTATCGTGATAGCCCATGCGTGATGGGCTTTGAGTATTGGTCGGGTTCGTGACCCGAATGCGGACTATACGTCATCACCTACAGTTTACAGTTTTCAGCTTACAGTATACAGCTAGTTTTGCCAAACATACCCAAGAAAAGCAATTTGAGATAGAATGACTTAAAATTTAATGATGGATTTATATGGTACGTGAATGAATGCAATAAAAATGAAAGGATCAAATGAAGTTAAAAAGAGTAAAGACAAGTGGGTTGACTCCATGTCAACTTAGATTCACTTTCAGTCCCTCGGTTTCTGATAAGTTGGCAAAGTTGCATGTAACTAGTATTTTCCAGGTATTGTTGAGGATATTTCCTCATATTTGTTTTTTTAATTACTCGGTTTACCTCTTTTAACAAGACCTGAACTCTTGTCATGTATGCTACATGGAATCATAATCGGTATGACAATGATTAGAGGGTAGTATGAGATTAAAGATACCGATTCCATTTCTATTGTTTGGTGTAAAATTTAAGCTATGTTTTTCACATGTTAGTGGTGGGACCCAAAAAAATAAAATGTTAAAATGAACAAAGAGAAGGAGGTGATTTTTGCATTGTAAAAATAATTCCACATCTTAGTGGTGGGTCCCACCGGAATCAATTAGAAAAGGTGTCTACTCCCCTTACTATGAATCTATGGGTATGAAGTGATAGTTTGATTCCCCAACTTTGCTACCAAACACTTGCAATGATAATCATTGTGATTGATTGATTCCCATAGTCGTGTAACAAATGCACCCTTTGTTTTTTTATAACTTTATCTTTCATCAAGTATTCAAGGCTTTTTATAACACAACAACAAAAATATAAAAATAAATATTTTAATTTCTTAAGTAATCATTTAAATGGGTAAAAGTTGTAGCCACAATATATAAAAAACATAAGACAAAATAATTGGGTATCAATAACCAAAGTTACGGGGGGTAATACAATAATAAAACACAAGTCGATGACAAACTAAATAAAAAAAATAAGAGAAACGATAAATAAATAAAGGGAAATTTTCATTTTCAACTTAACTTAACTTTTTCATGTATTGCTAAAACTAGGACACTAATCACTCAGAATGTCCTTCATGTGGCTGTCTTTTTAGCGCTACTTTCACACATTCTAATCTGACCTCAAATCCAGTTTAGTGAAATACATGTATCCTTGCAACTCACCATTAATGGCCCGTTTGGTTCGCATAATTTTTTTTGAAGGAATTGTAATCAGCCAAGAGAATTGTAATTTAAAATTGAATGAATTGTAATTTGGTAAAGGAATTGTAATAGTAATTTGAATTACTTGTAACGTGAATGAATTGTATTGTGAATAGATTGTAATCTGAAGAAGAAAAAGTTTTACCTGTAATTTGAATTACTTGTTCATTCATGGCTATATCTATAAACATAGACCTGTTAAACCTGATCTGTAGGTGTGTACGTCGTATACTCATCCTGGTGTATACGTCATATACACCTATACTGGTGCATATGATGTTTACAATGGATCGATACACCGTATCGCAAATTGCAGATATGCCGTATCCCAAATTGGGGATACATCGTGTCCCTAATTTTGGATACACCGTGTCGCTACTGGTCTGCACTTTATGATGCAATAACAAAGATCAATGATTGCTACAGGTGAGAATGAAAGAATGAGAAAATGATGGCGTGACCGTTGTGAATGAAAGAAACCACACAAGAACAAAGAACAAAGGAATTCTATAAACCCTCAAAGGGTGCCCAACCGGGACTTCAAGAGAAACACTCTTTTTAATTCAATTCATCATAACTTCTTCAAGACCTAAAACTATTACAATTATTTATAGTCTAAGGAAGTCTTAAAGAGAAAGCTAAGAATCTCTACTAAAACAAAATTAAGGAAACAAAATAATTCTTATAAGTCTAAACAAATCTCTAGCAAAAATTAGAAAAATGCATATATTAAAAGATAGATTACGACAATTATAAATTGTCGTTTTTAACCCTTTAATTTTCTTGAATCAGTTAAACACTTGACTTCACATGTTACCCAAGAATCGGCGGCTAAGCCAGAGGAGCGGGAGCTCGAACATGCCCTGCATCATTCTCATCCTCTTGGAAAAGACTCATCCTCGAGTCTTATCTTTCCAAGTCTCGAACTCTGAAACTTTCTAACCCCTCTCCATTTCATTAACACGGCTTCTCTATGGAGAATCACGTTCCATCATGCCAACCATTCGATAAGATCATACAGGTGAAGTGACATCATCCTCACTCACATGACCGTTGCCTCATTCGGCGACTCTACGGTCAGCTTGTTTTTAGAGTCCGTCTAAACTTTCTTCACTTGTTAAAGGAGGTCTTCATTCTTTACAACACGTGGTCCTTGTTGGTTTGATGTATCATTGCCTCGATCGACGAATCTACAAATTACATAACCATTAGATCTTCCACGTCCAAAAAATTGTAGGGATAAACATAGCCATATGTATCAAATTTAGGCAGAAAAATCAGCAACTTCAGACTAGTGTATCGTCTTGTAGAAACCTCAAATAGCATATCCGAACAGTGAGATTCTAGATTTGTGACTTTTGTACCCCCGTCCCCGTAAATCAAACCGATCTAACAATTAACGAATCTGTGACGTCAATTCTCCCGCAGCTGCGCAGGATGTGACGAGCTGAAACGAATAACTCGTTTCTCTCTATTTGTCTTCTCCAAGTATTTTGATTTCTTCTCCCCCGAACCTAGGCTCTTGATACCAAATGATGCAATAACAAAGATCAACGATTGCTACAGGTGAGAATGAAAGAATGAGCAAAAACCAAACAAGAATTCTTATACAGAGACAATGGTCCTCTGTTCTTCTTTTATTACTTCAAAATAAAACGTGTCTTGCCCTCAAAGTAAAAGGCTTCATATATAGCCTTAGAAACATGTAAAAATGGAAAATATTCTTAGCCATACAATGACTAAAGATATAAGGAAAATAGTTGGCGAAAATCTTTAGCACTTATTGACAGAATCATGAAAAATAAATAAATAAATAAATAAATAAATAAATAAATAAATAAACTTTAAACTTATAATACTCCAATGCACCACTTTACCAAAATACCACTTGGGACTAAACCTGAACTATGCTGCCGAATTTTAACATATACATGTTCTATTACTTCTGCTAAAACATTCATACCTATCCATTTTGCGCCAAACTTGGTAAATTCGTATAAATGAAATAATACTAAAACGTTACTCACCTTGGTTGGTTTAGGCACTCCTCGGGCATTCTTGGACTTCCAAGACCACCTGAACATGTGAATAACATTCTAATATCATAAACATCTGCTGTAACACCATTTGCATAAGGGCTATATCAAAATTTACTAATTTTAACAATAGTTTGGCCTTTTACCAAACATCCCTTTATGGCTATATTTAAGCATTAACATCATCTTTAACATACATTAGCTAATGGTTTCTAACCATTAACATCATAATATGAGTAGCATAATTAACGCTAATCCAAAATCATGCTAATATCATATATGTTCATCAAACATGTGAAAAACTTTATAAACTTGACTAAAATCATCACAATATACTAATTAAGCAAAACCCTCAAATTTTCACCATTTATCATGAAACTAAACTGAATTAAATCACATACCTTTGATGGGGATAATTTATTGAAGCTTAGATCATCTTGTTACTATCATAACTACTTTAAAATCCATCCTAAATTACTATAAAAGTGATTTCTTCAACATGAAGCTATCTAGATTTTCCCCTCCATGAAAAACACACAAACACGTGTGATTGTGAGAAAGTTTATGGACATTTTGAGTTATTAATATAGAAGGGCAATTCTATAATTTCAGTCCGTAAACTTTACTTTGCACCATTAGTCCTTTCCGTTAAGTCCTTTACATCGTTAGTTCTTTTTCGTTAAATATTTGCATTACAAGTCCTTATTTCTATTAGAAACTAACGAAAGGACTTTTTCTAATATGTTAAAAGCAATGTAATATGTTTCTGACTAATCTATGAAATTTGGGGTGTTACAAAACATGCAAAAAAAAAAAAAAAAAAAAAAAAAAAAAAAAAAAAAAAAAGATCAGAACGGTTGTAGTGATTTCGGTATAACCACAGGGACTAACAACTTAATTTACTCTATATATTTTCTTCGAGTGTGTCTATTTTTGCCTATAAAAAATATTTTTGAGACAAAAAGAAAATTTAAATATAAAAAGACTTAAATAAGAGGGAAGTTTAAAAAAATATATAAAAAAAGAAAAAAAAAAGGAAAAAAGCAAAAAGAAAAAGGTGGATTGCTTGTGCTTAGTTAAATTGTTTAACTACTTTTTGTAATATTATGGAGTAACACAAAAGAAAAGTTTAGAATATATGTGATTTAAATTGTGATTATTTTTATTTTTTATTTTTTTTTTTTTTTTAAGTTTTACAATAACAAGCTGTAAATTCAATTAACTTAACATAAATATTTTCTATAAAAAAAAACTCCAGCTTTCAGCTTATATTACAAGTTCTAGCTCCACCTTGACTTCCAACTCTAGCTCCTACACCAATCACAATTTTAATATACTAGCTTATGAAAGGTTGAGCTTTTTTAAGGAGGCAATCTCATATGGCATCTTTATACTCCCTGGACGTTGAGTGATGGATTCGTGAAGGCTTGGTGTTAAGGAGTTCATCTTTTCCGGTTGTCTCTAGTTTTGTTATAGTTGTTTATTTGTAACTAGAGGTGTTGGGGATTATGGCATGTCATAACATCCCATTATAGGTGTTTATCAAGTGTTTATCAAGCTGTTTGCTTGAGGTTAATGTGGCATCTCAGCCACATTCTATTTGTACTTAACTTTTTCATTTTATTTAATATTTTACCTTAAAAAAAATGAGCTAAAATAATTTTTGTTTTGTCACATGGGTTTTAAACTTTTATTATTTTTATATATATATATCATAAAGGGTAAACTTTTATTAGATGAGAGTTTTTACAAGATCAAGCGAACAAGGATGGTTTGTTAGAGTAAGTAACACATGTAAAGAGAAAATAGTCAAATTGCATAAAGAGTACTATGCAAAAATGAACTAAGCAAAAGAAATGAGCTATGATTCACTTTATGGTTTAGGTCATTAAATATTAACGTACATTCTCCAAAATAGCGTTTTGGTACGTGATTTAGAAAAGTTTCAATAACTGTTACAAACTTTCAGAATGTGTTCCACTATGTATAGGGGTGTAAACGAGACGAGACAGCTCGCGAGCTATTCGAGATCGACTCGTAAACTACTCGAACTCGACTCGATATAGACGAGTCGAGCTCGAGCTTGAGCTACTCGAGTACAATTTCGAGTTGAGTTCGAGCTTGAAATACTCGGCTCGTGAGGCTTGCGAGCCCTTATCAAGCTTCAATGATATTACATTTTTATCCTTTTATATACATGTACTTACGTAAATGTCATAAAATCGAGTCAAGTCGAGCATGATATGCTGATTTTTCATCAAGTTTGAACTTTAAATGTGGAAATAATCAAGCTCGAGTCGAGTTTCGAGCTCGAGTTTGAGATGACGAGCCGAGCTCGAGCTTGAAATCCAAAGCTCGACCGAGCTCGAGTCAAGTTTCAAGCTCGAGTTTTAGTAATCGAGTCGAGTTCGAGTTCGAGCTTGACAGTACTTGGCTTGTTTACATCCATAACTATGTACATTTCCGTGACGTGTCACATTTTGAAGTATGACACGTCATCCAAACGTGCATGTTAAAACACTTTTTAAAATTTGGAACATTTATTCGAATTCACGTACCCAAACGATACTTTAAAGAAAGTTAATTGTGCTTTACGGCCTTAACTTTACTCTTTGCTATTATTTAAAATAGAGTAAAGTTCAAACTACATCCCTGAAGTTTGCCCATTGTCCCGCAATACATCCCCATGTTTTTTTTTTTTTTTTTTTTTTGCACACAAACATCCCTTCGTTAGTAAAGTTAGCCGTCATACATCCCTTTTGTCAGTAAAGTCAGTCAATGAGGACTAACGGTGTAAATAATTTCTCCGTTATATCCTAACGAAGGTGAAAATATTTGCGTTAGTCCTCAGGACTAACGGTGCAATTTTTTCTTTTCGAAATAAATTAAAAGGGGGCACAGTAGGCTCGAACTCGGGTCTGTTCGCCCAAAAATCAACTCCCTAACCACTGGACTAAGCGTCCAGTGTTGTTATTATACCAAAATAAATTTTATTTAACATTTATTTGATTGAATTTATAGTATATTAACCGATTTATAAGTTTCATCCGTTTTTATATATTTTCGTCCATTTTCATACGTTATCATCCATTTTTATACGTTTTCGTCCGTTTTTACACGCTTTTATCCGTTTTTATACGTTTTCGTATGTTTTCATGCATTTTTATCCGTTTTCGTCCGTTTTTATACATTTTTGTCCGTTTTCATAAATTTTAATCTGTTTTATTCCGTTTTTATACGGTTTCGTCCGGTTTTATACTTTTTCGTACGTTTCACCCGTTTTTATACGTTTTGGTCAATTTTTATACAATTTCATCCGTTTTTCTTATGTTTTTATCCGTTTTTGGACGTTCTTATACGTTTTGTACGCTTTTGTATGTTTTTGTACGGTTTTGTACATTCTTATGCGTTTTTATACGTTTTAGTACATTTTTATACGTTTTGTACAATTTCTTGCGTTTTCATACGTTTTTATCCGTTAATTAACCATTTTCATTCGTTTTTCTTATGTTTTCATCTGTTTTTATTTGTTTTTGTATTTTATTATACGTTTTCGTTCGCGTTTTTATACATTTTTGTACGTCGTCGTTCGTTTTTATACGATCTTATACATATAAAAACGTATAAAATGTACAAAACTGTACAAAACGTACAAAACAGATAAAAATGTAAGTAAAACGGATGAAAAAGTTTAATAACGGATAAAAACGTACAAAAGGTATAAAAACGCATAAATCGTATAAAAATGTACTAAAACGTATGTGAACGTACAAAAACAGATGAAAACGTATAAAAACGGAAGAAAACGGACGAAAACGTATAAAAACATATGAAAACGTATAAAAATGGACGAAAACGTATAAAAACGGATGAAAACGTATAAAAACAGACGAAAACGTATAAAAAACGGACGAAAACGTATAAAAACGGATGAAAAAGTATAAAAATGGACGAAAACGTATAAAAACGGATGAAAACGTATGAAAACAGATGAAAACGTATAAAAATGGACGAAACGTATAAAACTATTGAAAACATATAAATTGATTAATATACTATAAATTCGAACAAAAAAAGGTTACATAAAATTTATTTTGGTTTAATTACACCACTGGACGCTTAGTGGGCGTTGATTTTTGGGCGAACAGACCCGAGTTTGATCATACTGTGCCCCCTTTTAATGTATTTCCAAAAAAAACAATTTGCACCTTTAGTCTGGAGGACCAAAGATGCAAATATTTTCTATATCGTTAGGAGACAACGGAGTATATATTTGCACCGTTAGTCCTCATTGACTGACTTTACTAACGGAAGTATGTATGGTGTCTAACTTTACTAACGGATGGATGTTTGTGTGTAAAAAAAAACTACGGGGATGTGATTCGGGATAGTGGGCAAACAATAGGGATGTATACGAGTTTTCGAAAGTACCCCTACTTTGGATCACAAATTACAAAAAAGCATAAACCCTCCTCTTTTTTTTACTAGGTCTAACATTTCTTCTCCTTCATTATTTGTCTTCACCCAAATCATAAAACCTCGACCCCCATTTATACAGGTACTTCTATTCTCTCATATAAAGTTATTGTATTATATTTTTATTTATGCTAATTTTATATACCATATACTTTATAGCTCAATTAATTATAACCCTGACAAACTGGCCATCTTTTGTACGCTGATGCACATAACATGTTCGATGAAATGGCTCAATGAAAATATATTAGAAATTATTATACATTATTGAAAATGTGTTTCTAGAAAAGGCCTTTTTTTATGATGCACATAAGGTGTTTGATGTTATGCTGTCATTTTTGGAGCATTATGATTCGATGGAAGAGATTAATTCCGCTGTTACATAAAGCTAAGAAATTATTTTTAAGTGTCAAATATGTTGTTTTAAATTTACTTCAGTCTTTACTAAAGAAGATGTTGTAAGGTGAAAATAACAAGGCTTCGGAACTTACTTTAATTTTTCGTTAATGGAGTAGGCATCAATTTAGTGATCTTATGTGCGGGTTCAAGTTAAACTGAATTTTAATAGTTTTTTTCTTAATCTTATCTGCGCCACTCTCTTTTATTGGGTGGTAAAGAATAGCTGGAATAATGGGGATGTCTGCTATGATGTTTGCAGGTAGGAAAAGGAACGTGTGAGTAGCTCAAGATGGCAACGAATTCTGTTTCTAATTGCTTTCGTGGTATGTTCTTTTAGGTTCATTTGCTTGAGTAATTTCAACTTGTTTTCCAGTAGCATGCTAGTAAGTTGCAACTGCTACACTTTTACAAGGTCAATGCTCGAATATCCTACTTCTTTTGTATCTGCCTTTCTGGCTATTAAAAGTCAGAAATATAGGGTTTACTTGTAAGAAAGCTAATTGTTCGTAACCAATGATCACGCGTCTATATCAAGCTACACTGTTAATTCTTTGACTGTTCTCATTGCTGGCATGTAGGTGTTATTCTGTAAGTTTATGAAATAATCGAGGGCTGTCTCATTCTACATTGACTTTTATTTGTGGCACTATGTAAATTTCTTAATTTAATAATGCATATTGATTGGTCACAAAATTCGTCATATTTTCACTTAAATAGATCAAAGTTATTGGCTCCGTTAAGCCAAATAATACATATGAGCACAGATCAAATGCACCGACCAAACATTATAGTGAGAAGTCTAAACACGCTCATATCTAGTTATTTATATGAAGGATACTAATAAAAAACTTATGCTTACATGAATCATAAATATAAGATATAGCATGTGTTGACTTGTCTCTGTAGTAATGATCATCCCTTATATAGATGGTTCGAAAGTCTGCGTACTTCATTTCGATATCCACGTGTTTTTTTGTCATACAAGGATCTAGGAAATCTCATTGTTCCAATATTAAATATGCAATCCCAAAAGTTGCGTCTTCTGTTTTTGTGGTTGTTTCTGTCACTTGCGAGTTCGAGCACTGTTTCCATGTTACTTGATGTTCATCATACATCCCCTTCAAGTCTCTGATTAATTATGGTGCCAACTTTGGAATTCGTACCTAAACAAACTCTCAGTCTTTGTAACTAGTGGTTGCTTGTATAACTTAAGATTTGCTATTCTATCAATAATAAATCTCTATTTGGCAAGCATAGTCTCTGTTTATTCTTTGATTTCTGTTATCAGTTTTTCGTGTTCTGAGTTTTGTTCTATTATATGCATGAAACAAAATCAAACTAGTTGGACGTACACTGTTGCGAGGCCTAAGCAATGTGTCGTCAGGAATGCTAAGATCACAACAGGAGACTCCCTGCAATAGTTTGTTGGCTCAGGTCTGCTCTTTTATAATCTATTTGAGGAAGTGTTGACCCATTTGTTCATATGGACCATTTGTTCATGAATGGGACAAATGGGTATGTTAAAAGAATCAACTTGAAAAGAAACAGGTCAAATGGGTAGAAAGTCACAAAATGTGTAAACCTTATGCATTAAACATCCAAAATTATTCTATTTAAAAAAATATAATTTTGTTACTACAGTATTAATTATGTTTTATAATCATATTGCCACTTATACATTTGCGTTGCGTTAGCCAACTTAATTGGTTTACTTCACTGTACAACATTTCTTTATTTTGTTTCTGTTACAGCAAATAAGGACTTTCATACAAATGAGATCCAATCTGAAAGTGGTCGACAACTCAGGGGCAAAGCGAGTTATGTGCATACAAGCTTTGAAGGGGAAGAAAGGAGCCAGATTAGGGGATACGATAGTAGCATCAGTGAAGGAAGCCCAACCAGGCGGAAAGGTAAAGAAAGGACAGGTGGTGTATGGTGTGGTTGTACGAGCTGCCATGCAGAAGGGTCGGTGTGATGGGAGTGAGGTTAAGTTTGATGATAATGCTGTTGTACTTGTCAACAAGCAAGGTGAACCAATTGGGACCAGAGTTTTCGGCCCAGTTCCACATGAGCTAAGGAAGAAAAAGCATGTCAAGATACTCAGTCTTGCTCAGCATATTGCATGAGGTATGGATCCTTCTAAGCTTGTTGTTTTCGCCCTCTTTCCTTCAAGTTTACTATTCAAGACACAAGTAACATCAGAATTTAGAGTTGGCAATTTTAACCTCTTGACCATTTTACTTATGAATTGTTGATCTCTAGTAGGTTTAAGTGTCTGAGAGCTAACTGATAAAGACAGCTTAATGGAAAACAGGGCAACGGGTCAAACAGGTCGAAAGTTTCCTAAATGTAAAATAAATGCATAAACCTTCTCATTCATTTAATTCAAAAACTTAGATCATTACGGAAGTAGTCTAATTATTATAATCTCGCAAGACACTATTTTTTTATTGAAAGCTGAACAATCTTTGCTAACTTGATTATTTTAACACTTACGGTTTTACCGAAAAAGGAGTCTGTTTGACCAGTTGCACAACAAGACCATTCTTCCACTTCAATTAAAACTAGAATGAAAATGGCCAAAACAATTCAGTTTATGACAAACTAGCAAAGAATCCTGCAAGATTCCTTGCGGATTGGTCTGCTAGAAAATCTTCAAACCATGCGTGTTTGGTTTAATTTGCAGCGGATGTGGGATTCACAACTTTGATAACAAGAGTTCACAAAGAAAAGCATATCCATATTAAATAGTTTTAGTACGTTGTTCACGAAACACAACTTAATGTGTGCTTTTTTCGTGACCTTTGCTTTGGACTTTTTCTTGACTGCAAAATTGTTCTCCTTTCAGGTTTGAGTTGGCAGCAGTGACCAGAGTAGCTCAAGTTTGATGCAGAATTTAAGATTTCTAGAGTTGTCATTTGGACCTCTCAAGTAAAGATTTTGAGTTCATGATCTTATGATTCTCTGAATGGTGTTTTTATATTGTAGAAAGATTCTTTCGGTTTAGTATGTCATTGCACATTTATAAGTGATAACCTTTTGGCAATGCTGGAAGGGAGAGAATGTGTAATCTTTGAATGTGTTGTGGTTAGTGACTTCATGTTTGCTTGTTGGGATATCAATCTTCAGAAGTATACCTTGTGCTCAGAGACCCGGATGTTATTTCATCTGAGATGTTTAGTTATCGCTTCTATTGAATATATAAATGTGAAATCGTGTTGCAGGCGAGGTTGTTTGCAGCAACTTGGGAGATCCAGATTATAAACTAGGTTGTATGATGTTGCAGTCCCAAATAATAAGAGTTTAAAATTACACGGGTTGCGTTTAGTTGATAATCAAGTCAGAATATCTATATTCATGACACATAGCCCTGATATTCTTAAAAAATGTATAATTTCCCACACAATTCCTCTTATTTTAAATGCAAGTACAGGTTTATTCTTCGTTTTGCTACAACTGTACTAAAGTGGCAATCTCTCTTTTTTTTTTGTTGCATTTCGGTGGATCGGATATGGTTCGGGTGAAGCCGAATCCATATCAATATCCATTTAATTTTTTATCATTCATATTTATATCTATATACATGTACGTTTGATTCATCCATGAAGAAGTGTACAAATATATGAATATAAAATCATATCTACAGAACTAACAACAGTAACTAACAAAAGAATGTGGGAGCCTATATCACAGTTATGTGCATTACAAGACACTAATCGATTTTAGCTCTAGCATGACCTTGAGACACATACTCACTGATGCCCAAATGTGCCACCAGTAGCCAAACATGAGTCAAAAACTCGCCATGTTTCCTAAGCTGTTGCTCATGGTGAAATCCTCTTCAGTGAGTAGCAGCATAAGTTAACGCGACTTTCCACATACGCTCTTTTTCCATCTTTTTCAAAGTTACCGCGAGCCTGCAACCATCAAACAGTGCAAATTTGCATCGATCCCCCTTCACTTTACTAGGCAACACTTCAAGAGAATCAACTTCCAGCAGCTTTAGACATGCTTCAACTTTTTCGGTAGTAAGACCCTTTTCTTTTAAAAAAAAAATGCACTGCTTCAGTAAAGGTGTCGCGATACCTGATCATGCCAATATCTAATGGAAACATAACAGGGTATGTCACGAGAAGATACATCAGATAGTCAGATATGTGCTTGCTTTCCATACGACATATATCAATATCAGAACCATCTTGATTGTCAACATTGCTGATACTCCATAGAATAGCGTCACACTCATTCTTTTGTAGCGAAAAACTACTTTTGTGAGTACATAACTCTTTCAGATTGGAGTGGACAACCATATACTCACGAAACTGACTGTAAATCAATTCTTTTTGGTTGTCAGAAACTTTGTTGTATGTCTTGTAACTATGCTGTTCAGGATTATTGACTGTAAGGGCGAGTTCAGCGACCTCCTCCACATTTACATCAAGCCCCTGTGACTTTGTTTTATGTCTTTTTAACAAGAAGCTGACAAAATACCAGTTGACATTTATCCAATGATTTTCTACGAAATAACAATAATTGCAAATGAATGAAGAATGTAAGAAAGAAATAAGTCCATATTTCTACTTTGAATAGTCTCAAAATACTTTGTCCACATTTATATTTAACCAACCAAAAGAGACTTGGTAGAGAAAATCTTCTTTGTGGTCATTATTTTCCACTTCACTTTCTTCTTCCACAATGATTCTTCGACTGGGGCAATCTGATGCAATATGACCATATCCTTGGCACTTAAAGCACTTCCGAGAACTTGTATTAGATGACCCTTGTGGTTTTGAAGCTGTAGAAGATTCAGCTTTCATTTGGTGCTTAGAAATTGAAGGTTTCACAGTTGCAAAAGGTTTAGAGGCTGAGAAACGTCCCTGGTTAAAATAACCATCTTTACGAGAATTACGAGCTTCCTTTTGTTGCTTTTCTACTTTGACAGCAAGTTTACACACATCATTATAAGTCCAATATGGCTGCAATTGGACAACATTGCTAATCTCTGGCCTTAATCCTCCAAGGTAGCGAGCTATAGTTTGTTCTTCAGGCTCCACAATATCACATTTGATCATAAGGTGATCAAACTCAGCCGTGTAATCCTCTGAAGACAGCTCACCACAAACTAGCGTACTTCCTTAACTTTAAGGCAACTAACTTCACCTTTCTTTCATCACTAACTTCTTTGAAATCAAAAATTCTCTCGACCGTGTGAAGCCAATCAAGGAACTCATCGGGTTGCATTCTTCCTTCAAATTCTGGAATATCAACCTTAATATCAAACTCCCTTGGTTGATTTCTTCGTCCACGATTCTGAAAATTATAACCTTCAACTTCCTCAGAACTCGAGGAATGGAAAAATGGATTGAGTTCTTCATCATCGTTACTGTGTTCATTATTTGGTTGGCTACTACATCTCGAATGATATTCATCTTGTGGTTTCTGTGGAAAATTAGAAGGAGGGTTGAATAGTTTATCCTTTTTTTTTTTTTAATTTTTTTTTCTTTGTTATGTTTGTATGAAATGACTTAATGTATGCAAACAAAATAACAAATAAGTAAAGTTGCAAGAAAGAAACGATCAAACCACAACACGAGTGTTTATAGTGGTTCGGTCTGCAAGGACTCTTTTTCCTTGCCCTACTCCACTCCCCGAGTATCCAACTCGAGAGTTTTTTTCACTAGTCAACAAGCTCCTTTATCTGGCGGAGAAAACCTTTACACGTCGCTTACACAATATTTTCGACACAAAGCTAGATGTCGAGTTCTTTTACAAGGTACAACCACTCCCGTCACACTAAGTATTTTGAGGACTAAAATACTAATTGATCACTATCAGAGGGTTTATGATGGTTTGGTACAAACAATTATGTATGAATAATAATAATTCACACTATGATGAACAAACAAGACTTTGCAACATACTCTTGAAGCTTGTATATCTTTAAGTAATGCTTTGACCTTCTTGCTACAAAAGAAGCTCACTAAAATGAAATATGAATGAGTTAGATATAAAGAATGATGAGTGAGAGAATGTATGTTGTTTTTATGCTTGTAAGTAATGATCAAACAACATGGAGTGGCTTTCTATTTATAGGCAAAAAGCCTCAGCAAACCACGGATGGGACGGAACCAAAATGAGGGTTGCGTCCGTGTATGGATTTGGTTCCGCAGGGACCTGACAGAAGATCATCCAAATCTTTATCAAATCTAACCAAAATATTTACCATATCTTTCCATGATTCTAGAGTGACAATCTAAACAAGATATTCACCATATCTTCCAAAGATCTCAAAGAGATATGCAATCTTAGAATAGGATGATGCATGCCATGATGTAAAAATACATTTTCATTTTAGATTAACATGTTTATGAAAGTATACTTGTAAAATGTATATACTAGCTAAGTAATGTTTAATTTGTGTTTATGAAAGACTTGTGACTATATATGTAAAAGACTTAACTAATAAAGTTTATATTTGTCGTTAACAAAATATAGCAAAGTTCGTAAAATATAAATAACGTTTTTTAGACGATATTTGTATTAACAATCTCCCCCTTTTTGTTGAGGACAAAACATAAAATTTATTTTTAAGCAATGAGATAAATAAAGTGCAAGTCTTTTTAAAAATATAGATTAAACTTGTTTTATGCAACATTTAGATTTTTAAGTTGTATAAAATGTGAGTTAGTTTGAGTTTAATATTTTCTCCCCCTTTTTGTCGAAACAAAAAGAAGAGAAGCGTAGCGGAATGTAGTGCAAGCCCGAGCTTGATTAGCTCCCCCTTGGTCAATACTCCCCGTTGATGGGGTGTCAAGTAATGGTTAGTGATAAATAATCCAAACTAACCATCCAAATAATGTACAAAATAAATAAATAACACAACCAACACACAAATGTAATAAACAACATACATTAGTAAAATTCTTATGAGAAAATTCATAAGTGGAAACAATAATGAAGATGCTTTAAAAGAAATGCAAAAATAGAAAATAACTTAGAAAATAAAAATAAAAATATCCTAGAAAAATAAAATCCTAAAACTATAAAAAGTCCTAATATTATTATTTCATCCATCCTAGTTTTTCTGTTGAGGAGGAGGATGGGAAAGAGCATTTAAACGTTCGAGGATGTGTTGGAGGATAAACCTCATTTCATCCTGTAGTTCATGGACCATTATGTTGGTCCTTTTGCTCCTCGCAGCTCGTTCACACATGGAACAACCATGGCGAGGGAAGCCAGGTGGAAGTGGTAAGGCTTGATTGTCATTTGGTGGTGGTGGTGGATTTGATTGAGTGTTATGTGCTTGAGAGGTGTTTGGTGGTGGTATGTTGGTTGCATTTGAGAACAAGACTTCTTGTAAATGCATAGCTTCTTGAATGTGGGAACCTATCATGTTTTTGAAGGTGATGAGACCATTCATTTCATTGTGGATATTATGGATTTCTTGTGAGCTTGGAGGGTCAATCCACATGGACTCATCAATGTCCTCAAAAGTAGGGAAAAAGGATTGAGGTTGTTGAGTTTGAGGTTGTGATGGAGCGGGAGGTGGTGTGGTTGCTATTGGAGTTTTAGTTGGTGGTGGAGTGGTTACTATGATAGGTGATCTTGGTGGAGGTGTTGGAGTACTTAGACTCAAGAAATTTTCATCTCTGATGGGTGATGAGATGGTTATTGGTGAAGAGTCTGATGATGATGAGTTTAGGTTAACGAAACAACAAGGCTTGACACTAATCCTTGCGGTTCTTCTAGGTGGCCTAGTGGAGGGTGATGAGTTGGTGGATTTTGTCATTGTGGTTTTGCTTAAGAGATGCTAAGATTCAAAAGAAGTTGTGGTGAAGGTGTGAAGAATGATCATCCTGGAGGTGCTAATTTATAGAAGTCAAGATTCATGGAGAAATGTGTTTTAATTTGATGTTAATCCATACAAAAGTGGTCTTTCCTAATGATATTGAAGTGTTAAAGAACAAGTCTAATCAACTAAAGTCAATCCAATGGAGTTGTGTTGAGTGAAACAAGTAAGATATGCAGTAAATGAGTTTCAATCATTGTAAAATCTTTGATGTCAGACACCCACGAATTCCATGGAACCAAATTCAGGGTTCCTTCCTTTATAGAGAAAGGTTCCTTGAGGTGTTTATGAGAATTTTCAAATTTTGGTGGGAAATGCTTATCCTATTGGTGAAAGTGAGATGATTTGATCCTAGTGTGATTTAATATTGGTGAAAAGTATCCTAGTAACAGAAATGAGTGATCTAAAGTGCGGGATTAAATGATTTTTTTTTAAGTTACTGTTGGCTGGCGGAACCAAAAAACTGAACGGGCGGAACCCTGATTTTGGCTCCGCCTGATCCGTCAAGCCAATTTTGGCAGTACCAAAATTTTGAACGGACGGAACCCATTATTTGGTTCCGTCCCATCCGCCAGGCCAAAAAAGTAAACAGAGTGAAAAATTGACCCCCCGAAACTCGTTCAAATCCCCTAATTTTTCTTAAAACATGTGTAATTAATTAGTTGTGATTAGAAAATAACAATAAAATATGTATTAACACACGTACGGGTATAAATCAAGCAGGGGCTAATAATTTCACTAATAATTACCAAAAAATGAAAGATTGATAACATCAAGATGTTATCTACCTGCAAGACAAGGTTAGTTCACATAATCGTCCAAAGTCAAGTTATCATCCTAAGAAAATACAAATACATCAAACATCAAAGTAAACCAACATGACTTCAACATTCCCGCACAAGTCAAAATATTCAAAGCTCTAGGAAAACGTTACTTTGATGGACGATTATGTTATTTTGACTTGTGCGGGAGTAAGACCCTTAGTCTTATGGAAAATATTCAAAGCTCTAGGAAAACGTTACCTTCATGGAAGTAACGTTTTCCTAGAGCTTTGAATATTTTGACTTGTGCGGGAGTAAGACCCTTAGTCTTATGGTGTTTGGGAATGTAGTTGAGAGTGTCTTTGTGGTCATAGTGAGTTGCGGGAGGCATGATTGATCCTAGATACAAAGATTACACACTTTAGTCGAAACTAACGAGAATTTTGATATAATGTTCTAGTGTGTGCCTATATGAGGACAATGTGGAGGTGCGGTTATCTTGACTCTTTTTAATGCATAAAAAGAATTTCTTTAGCAATTTTGTAATAAAACGAAAGATAACCCAAACGCTCCTAATTCAATGTAGCTTCGATTGAATGTACCCGAAAATACATATTAGTTATGTACTTCCTTTAACATTCAAGAGACATTATGCAAGTGATGTTTTAAACATAACGTTTTTATTTGTATGAACAATGTGAAAATTATTTGTCCTAATTGTGAGAAGCTTTTTACAAAAATTTGACATGGGTTTTTTAGCAAATCGTGATAATGTCTTACAAGATGCAATTCCTAACTAAGGGAAACATGATTAGTTATGTAATTTACAATTGTACTTCATGATCTACCTAAGAAAATGCATAATCCCCAAGTTTTGTTTTGTGCATAAATTAGAAGCCCTAGACTCAGAATTGAGAGAAGAAAAGTGGTAAGGAAGCTTACAATATTGATTTGAGCCAAGATTGGTTGAAGAAGATGCCTTAATTGTGAGAGTGATATACTATGGAATGAGTTTGAGTCGTTTGTGTGTTTTGGTTATGTTAAAAAGGAGTGTTTGTTTAAGTTATTTTATTTCTGGCCCTAGGAACCACGGATGGGACGGAACCAAATTCAGGGTTCCGTCCCTTATGTCGAAGGGTTCCTTGGGACCAGAACATAGTTTTGTCAGTTTTGTCGTTTGAACAAATGAAGGTTTAAGCTAAGATTATAACTACAAATTAGGTTCCATTAGTCCTAATACAAGTCTAAGAAGATTAAATGGTTCTCATTTAAGGGGTTTGGCTAGGATATCGGCAATGTTATCTTCTGAGGATACTTTCTCGATTGAGATGTTTCCTTTTTGAACATTGTCGTGAAGGAAGTGATGACGGATTTCAATGTGTTTAGTTCGAGCATGTTGAACTTGATTTTTACTAAGGTCGATAGCTCCTTTGTTGTCGCAAAGGATGGAGATGTCGTTAAGTAGAATTCCGTACTCGACAAGAGCTTGCTTCATCCATAGAGCTTGTTGACATGCTTTTCCTACTGATACGTATTCGGCTTCGATTGTTGAGATGGCAAGAGCCGTTTGTTTCTTTGAAAACCATTAGGTGAGACAATGTCAAACAAAAGTACAAATAACACTTGTACTTTTTCTATCAACATAGCACCGGCATGATCTGAGTCGGCATACACTATGGTTTTAACTCCCATTTCTTTGGGATACCATAATCCTAGGTGTGTGGTGCCTTTTATGTATCTAAAGATTCATTTTACGGCTTCAAGATGTGATGTTTTAGGATCCTCTTAAAAGCGAGCACATAGACAAACACTAATCATAATGTCGGGTCTACTAGCCGTGAGATAGAGTAGACTACCAATCATTCCTTATATTTAGTGTTATCTACGGATTCATCTTCTTCATCCTTGGTGAGTTTAGTTTTCGAAGACATGGGTGTTTTCATAGGTTTGGAGTCTTCAAGACCAAATTTCTTAAGCATATCCTTTATATACTTAGATTGGTTAAAGAATATCCCATCTTCTAATTGTTTTATTTGAAGTCCTAAGAAAAAATTAAGTTCTCCCATCATACTCATTTCAAACTCGTCATGCATGATTTTTGAGACATCATCACATAGTTCTTGACAAGTTGATTCGAATATGATGTCATCCACATATATTTGAACAATGATAATATGTGAATTCTTTTTCTTGGTAAAGAGAGTGTTATCTACTAAAACCATGGTGTACTTATGTTCAACTAAGAATGTTTTAAGTCGATCACCAAGTTTTGTGTTTGTTGTCTATAAATTAGATAGCCCTGATCAGGATTCAAAAGAAAACGTAGGTAGAGCGTACAATATTTTATTTGAACCAAATTTTAAGAAGATGCCTTAAATCATTGAATTTTGATATACATGGAATGATTGAAGTTTGTCTATGATCTTGGCTAGTGAAAAAAGAGTGTTTTGTCTAAGCTTTTTTGATTTACCTGGCTCCTAGACCTACGGTTGGTACTAACACACAATTTCATTCCGTTTATTTCGAAAGGATCCTTTTGTCCAAATTTAGTTTTGACTTTTGGTTTGAGCAAATAAGGTTCAAAGCTAAATTATACTAACAATTAGATTCAATTAGTCCTTCATCCAAATGAAGATTAACTTTTCTCATTTAATTTTGGTTAGGATTGCAATGTTTCTTTGAGGAAACTTGTGTCTTAGGTATTGAATTTTTTTCCTATTTAACACTTCTGAAGGAATGATTAGGTTATTGATATTGATTTAGTTCGTAATGTTGAACTTGATTTTTCATAAGTTTCATTCCTTTGTTTTTAGCAAGTGATTCAATCTTAAGTATCAATTCCGTATGTCAAGGAGTTGGACTTCGTCCAAGAGCGTTTACACTTTCCTACTCAAGTATTCTTCTGTTTAAAGGCAATAAGCTTTGTTTTTGTTCGAAATACCATCTTATAGACTATGGTCAAATAAATCAAATAAAACATTTACTTCCAACTTTAGTATCCTAGCGTAGCTTTTTACCTTGTATAATATTTCATTGGTGTATTGTTCATAAATCCAATGTAATACCTTTTAAATGTATCTAAGATGTCAATTTTTACAGCCAAGATGTGATGTTTTGTTCAAAAGCGATGCACTATCTCAAACCTAATTTTAATTCGGTTCTACTACCGTTGACTAGAGTAGAAACCAATCAATTTTATTTTAGTCGTTGCATCAAATTACGGATTCATCTTCTTCATACCTTGTGATTAGTTTTTCGAAACAAGGTATTTCTAATAGGTTTGGAATCTTCTGCCCTAAATTTCATTAATCAAAGCTTCCTTTTAAAACTTGTAAGGTTTTAATGAATATCACATACCATTTAATTGTATTTTTGAAGCGTGAAGAATAAAATTAGAGTTCTCCCATCATACTCATATTTTTAAACTCGTCATGCATGATTTTTGAGACATCATCACATAGTTCTTGACAAGTTGATTCGAATATGATGTCATCCACATATATTTGAACAATGATAATATGTGAATTCTTTTTCTTGGTAAAGAGAGTGTTATCTACTAAAACCATGGTGTACTTATGTTCAACTAAGAATGTTTTAAGTCGATCATACCAAGCTTTTGGTGCTTGCTTAAGTCCGTATAAATCCTTTTTAAGTTTATAGACATGATTAGGTTTTTCAAAATCGACGAAACCCGGAGGTTGTGCGACATATACTTCTTCATTTATAAATCCATTTAGAAATGCACTTTTAACATCCATTTGAATTTTTTTGAAATCATGTGCACATGCATATGCAAGTAATATTCTAATAGACTCGAGCCTAGCAACCGAAGAAAAAGTTTCATCGTAGTCAATGCCTTCTTGTTGATTATAACCTTGTGCTACTAGCCTAGCTTTGTTTCTAGACACTACACCATTTTCATCCATTTTATTTCGAAAGACCCATTTTGTTCCAATTATTGTTTGACTTTTTGGTTGAGGAACTAATGTCCAAACATCATTTCTAATGAATTGATTTAATTCTTCTTGCATCGCTATGACCCAAGATTCATCTTTTATAGCTTCATTTATATTTTTGGGTTCAATGGTTGATACAAAAAAAAGTTGCTTTGATTTTGGACTTGTGATCTTAAGGTTCATTCATTTATTTTTTCTATAACACTATCTAATGGATGACCTTTAGGTTATTTGATATTGAAAATTTATTTGTTTAATAGTTCATCTTCATTGTCATTATTTACATTCCATTTGTTTTTAACAAGTTGACTTTCAACTAAGTCATCATCTACCAAAGGTGATGTCTTAGAGGGAGGTGGACTTTCGTCAAATGTTACGTTTAACGATTCCTCGACTCTCAAGGTTTCTTTGTTTAAAACAATATAAGCTTTGCTATTTTGAGAATATCCAAGAAATACACCTTCATAAGACTTTGGGTCAAATTTGGTGAGGTAATCCTTAGTGTTTAAAATAAAACATTTACTTCCAAACACTTTAAAGTATCCTAGCGTAGGCTTTTTACCTTTATATAGTTCATATGGTGTTTTGTTCAAAAATGGCCGAATTAATACTCTATTTAAAATATAGGTTGAAGTGTCAATGGCGTTACACCAAAACTTTTGTAGTATGTTTTGTTCATTAAGCATTGTTCTACTCATCTCTTGAAGAGTCCAGTTTTTACGTTCTACTACACCATTTGACTGAGGAGTACGAGGAACCGAAAAATTATGTGTTATGCCGTTGGCATCACAAAAGTTTCCAAATTGTGTTTCATTATCAAATTCACGACCATGATCCGTTCTTATTGACACAATACACCTTATCTAATTGGTTTTGAATTTTCTTACTAAGAATTTCAAATTAATCAAAAGCTTCATTTTTACTTTTCAAAAACTTTGTCCAAGTGTATCTTGAATAATCATCTACTATGACCAAAGTGTAGAAGTTGCCTCCATAACTTTGTATAGCGGATGGACCAAATAAATCCATATGCAAGAGTTCTAGACACCTAGATGTAGACACCATATTTTTAAACTCGTCATGCATGATTTTTGAGACATCATCACATAGTTCTTGACAAGTTGATTCGAATATGATGTCATCCACATATATTTGAACAATGATAATATGTGAATTCTTTTTCTTGGTAAAGAGAGTGTTATCTACTAAAAACCATGGTGTACTTATGTTCAACTAAGAATGTTTTAAGTCGATCATACCAAGCTTTTGGTGCTTGCTTAAGTCCGTATAAATCCTTTTTAAGTTTATAGACATGATTAGGTTTTTCAAAATCGACGAAACCCGGAGGTTGTGCGACATATACTTCTTCATTTATAAATCCATTTAGAAATGCACTTTTAACATCCATTTGAATTTTTTTGAAATCATGTGCACATGCATATGCAAGTAATATTCTAATAGACTCGAGCCTAGCAACCGAAGAAAAAGTTTCATCGTAGTCAATGCCTTCTTGTTGATTATAACCTTGTGCTACTAGCCTAGCTTTGTTTCTAGACACTACACCATTTTCATCCATTTTATTTCGAAAGACCCATTTTGTTCCAATTATTGTTTGACTTTTTGGTTGAGGAACTAATGTCCAAACATCATTTCTAATGAATTGATTTAATTATTCTTGCATCGCTATGACCCAAGATTCATCTTTTATAGCTACATTTATATTTTTGGGTTCAATGGTTGATACAAAAAAAAGTTGCTTTGATTTTGGACTTGTGATCTTAAGGTTCATTCATTTATTTTTTCTATAACACTATCTAATGGATGACCTTTAGGTTATTTGATATTGAAAATTTATTTGTTTAATAGTTCATCTTCATTGTCATTATTTACATTCCATTTGTTTTTAACAAGTTGACTTTCAACTAAGTCATCATCTACCAAAGGTGATGTCTTAGAGGGAGGTGGACTTTCGTCAAATGTTACGTTTAACGATTCCTCGACTCTCAAGATTTCTTTGTTTAAAACAATATAAGCTTTGCTATTTTGAGAATATCCAAGAAATACATCTTCATAAGACTTTGGGTCAAATTTGGTGAGGTAATCCTTACTGTTTAAAATAAAACATTTACTTCCAAACACTTTAAAGTATCCTAGCGTAGGCTTTTTACCTTTATATAGTTCATATGGTGTTTTGTTCAAAAATGGCCGAATTAATACTCTATTTAAAATATAGGTTGAAGTGTCAATGGCGTTACACCAAAACTTTTGTAGTATGTTTTGTTCATTAAGCATTGTTCTACTCATCTCTTGAAGAGTCCAGTTTTTACGTTCTACTACACCATTTGACTGAGGAGTACGAGGAACCGAAAAATTATGTGTTATGCCGTTGGCATCACAAAAGTTTCCAAATTGTGTTTCATTATCAAATTCACGACCATGATCCGTTCTTATTGACACAATACACCTTATCTAATTGGTTTTGAATTTTCTTACTAAGAATTTCAAATTAATCAAAAGCTTCATTTTTACTTTTCAAAAACTTTGTCCAAGTGTATCTTGAATAATCATCTACTATGACCAAAGTGTAGAAGTTGCCTCCATAACTTTGTATAGCGGATGGACCAAATAAATCCATATGCAAGAGTTCTAGACACCTAGATGTAGACACCATATTTTTAAACTCGTCATGCATGATTTTTGAGACATCATCACATAGTTCTTGACAAGTTGATTCGAATATGATGTCATCCACATATATTTGAACAATGATAATATGTGAATTCTTTTTCTTGGTAAAGAGAGTGTTATCTACTAAAACCATGGTGTACTTATGTTCAACTAAGAATGTTTTAAGTCGATCATACCAAGCTTTTGGTGCTTGCTTAAGTCCGTATAAATCCTTTTTAAGTTTATAGACATGATTAGGTTTTTCAAAATCGACGAAACCCGGAGGTTGTGCGACATATACTTCTTCATTTATAAATCCATTTAGAAATGCACTTTTAACATCCATTTGAAATTTTTTGAAATCATGTGCACATGCATATGCAAGTAATATTCTAATAGACTCGAGCCTAGCAACCGAAGAAAAAGTTTCATCGTAGTCAATGCCTTCTTGTTGATTATAACCTTGTGCTACTAGCCTAGCTTTGTTTCTAGACACTACACCATTTTCATCCATTTTATTTCGAAAGACCCATTTTGTTCCAATTATTGTTTGACTTTTTGGTTGAGGAACTAATGTCCAAACATCATTTCTAACGAATTGATTTAATTCTTCTTGCATCGCTATGACCCAAGATTCATCTTTTATAGCTACATTTATATTTTTGGGTTCAATGGTTGATACAAAAAAAAGTTGCTTTGATTTTGGACTTGTGATCTTAAGGTTCATTCATTTATTTTTTCTATAACACTATCTAATGGATGACCTTTAGGTTATTTGATATTGAAAATTTATTTGTTTAATAGTTCATCTTCATTGTCATTATTTACATTCCATTTGTTTTTAACAAGTTGACTTTCAACTAAGTCATCATCTACCAAAGGTGATGTCTTAGAGGGAGGTGGACTTTCGTCAAATGTTACGTTTAACGATTCCTCGACTCTCAAGATTTCTTTGTTTAAAACAATATAAGCTTTGCTATTTTGAGAATATCCAAGAAATACATCTTCATAAGACTTTGGGTCAAATTTGGTGAGGTAATCCTTACTGTTTAAAATAAAACATTTACTTCCAAACACTTTAAAGTATCCTAGCGTAGGCTTTTTACCTTTATATAGTTCATATGGTGTTTTGTTCAAAAATGGCCGAATTAATACTCTATTTAAAATATAGGTTGAAGTGTCAATGGCGTTACACCAAAACTTTTGTAGTATGTTTTGTTCATTAAGCATTGTTCTACTCATCTCTTGAAGAGTCCAGTTTTTTACGTTCTACTACACCATTTGACTGAGGAGTACGAGGAACCGAAAATTATGTGTTATGCCGTTGGCATCACAAAAGTTTCCAAATTGTGTTTCATTATCAAATTCACTACCCTGATCGTTCTTATTGACACAATACACCTTATCTAATTGGTTTTGAATTTTCTTACTAAGAATTTCAAATTAATCAAAAGCTTCATTTTTACTTTTCAAAAACTTTGTCCAAGTGTATCTTGAATAATCATCTACTATGACCAAAGTGTAGAAGTTGCCTCCATAACTTTGTATAGCGGATGGACCAAATAAATCCATATGCAAGAGTTCTAGACACCTAGATGTAGACACCATATTTTTAAACTCGTCATGCATGATTTTTGAGACATCATCACATAGTTCTTGACAAGTTGATTCGAATATGATGTCATCCACATATATTTGAACAATGATAATATGTGAATTCTTTTTCTTGGTAAAGAGAGTGTTATCTACTAAAACCATGGTGTACTTATGTTCAACTAAGAATGTTTTAAGTCGATCATACCAAGCTTTTGGTGCTTGCTTAAGTCCGTATAAATCCTTTTTAAGTTTATAGACATGATTAGGTTTTTCAAAATCGACGAAACCCGGAGGTTGTGCGACATATACTTCTTCATTTATAAATCCATTTAGAAATGCACTTTTAACATCCATTTGAAATTTTTTGAAATCATGTGCACATGCATATGCAAGTAATATTCTAATAGACTCGAGCCTAGCAACCGAAGAAAAAGTTTCATCGTAGTCAATGCCTTCTTGTTGATTATAACCTTGTGCTACTAGCCTAGCTTTGTTTCTAGACACTACACCATTTTCATCCATTTTATTTCGAAAGACCCATTTTGTTCCAATTATTGTTTGACTTTTTGGTTGAGGAACTAATGTCCAAACATCATTTCTAACGAATTGATTTAATTATTCTTGCATCGCTATGACCCAAGATTCATCTTTTATAGCTACATTTATATTTTTGGGTTCAATGGTTGATACAAAAAAAAGTTGCTTTGATTTTGGACTTGTGATCTTAAGGTTCATTCATTTATTTTTTCTATAACACTATCTAATGGATGACCTTTAGGTTATTTGATATTGAAAATTTATTTGTTTAATAGTTCATCTTCATTGTCATTATTTACATTCCATTTGTTTTTAACAAGTTGACTTTCAACTAAGTCATCATCTACCAAAGGTGATGTCTTAGAGGGAGGTGGACTTTCGTCAAATGTTACGTTTAACGATTCCTCGACTCTCAAGATTTCTTTGTTTAAAACAATATAAGCTTTGCTATTTTGAGAATATCCAAGAAATACATCTTCATAAGACTTTGGGTCAAATTTGGTGAGGTAATCCTTACTGTTTAAAATAAAACATTTACTTCCAAACACTTTAAAGTATCCTAGCGTAGGCTTTTTACCTTTATATAGTTCATATGGTGTTTTGTTCAAAAATGGCCGAATTAATACTCTATTTAAAATATAGGTTGAAGTGTCAATGGCGTTACACCAAAACTTTTGTAGTATGTTTTGTTCATTAAGCATTGTTCTACTCATCTCTTGAAGAGTCCAGTTTTTACGTTCTACTACACCATTTGACTGAGGAGTACGAGGAGCCGAAAAATTATGTGTTATGCCGTTGGCATCACAAAAGTTTCCAAATTGTGTTTCATTATCAAATTCACGACCATGATCCGTTCTTATTGACACAATACACCTTATCTAATTGGTTTTGAATTTTCTTACTAAGAATTTCAAATTAATCAAAAGCTTCATTTTTACTTTTCAAAAACTTTGTCCAAGTGTATCTTGAATAATCATCTACTATGACCAAAGTGTAGAAGTTGCCTCCATAACTTTGTATAGCGGATGGACCAAATAAATCCATATGCAAGAGTTCTAGACACCTAGATGTAGACACCATATTTTTAGCCTTATGGCTACTATGAACTTGTTTTCCAATTTTGCAAGCATCACAAAAGTGTTTGTCATATTTCAACTTAGGTAAGTTCCTAACGAGATCTTTTGAGGATAGAGATTGGATAAGTCTCATATTAGCGTGCCCTAAGCATATATGCCAAAGATTTGAGGAATCATCTAACGAAGTTAAGCAAAGTTTATCTCTAGGGGTTTTATCAATTTTCATGACGTATACGTTGTTTTTCAAAACTCCTCTTGCTACGGTTATTCCATCTTTTAGTATTTTACTTTCGTTTTCACTAAATAGAATATTATACTTCTTACGGCATAGTTAACTAATACTAAGTAGGTTGAATTCTCGATTATCAACATGAGCAACATTATCAATAGAGAGAGAGAGTCACGAGAGATAGTACATTTTCTGATGATTTTGATTTTTAATTTGCTACCAAAAGTGACATTACCTCTGTCATATTCTTGGTAGGTTGATTAGAGACTCATGTTTCCCATCATATGCCTTGAACAACCGCTATCTTTTATCCACTCGTGTGGTTCCAATCTGACTTTCAAGCATACCTAAGTTATATAAAAACTCAAGCATTTGGTCTCCAATATCTCATGGGTCCATTTTGGTTAAACATCCCATTTACTTGGTTCATGTATGGGAATGGTGGATATGAGTTCCATGGCATGTAGTTAGGAGTTTGATAATGCCTTGGAAAGTTTTGATTCCAACCATTTTGTTGATAGTTGGGTTGTGTGTTGTAGTTGCTCTTTGGAAAGGGGCGTTTGGGAATAGGTGTTTTAGGCCTCTGTTGAGTGATTTTGGATCTATAATCTTGTTTAGAAAGTCATAATCCTATTGTAACAGCTGGTTTTTGTCCTATTGTAACAGCTGGTTTTTGTTTAGTTCATTTGTGGTAGTGTTAGGTTTCTTTGTGACTTTAATTTACTCGGTACGAGCCGATGTACGAACTTTCTGTTCTACTGTGGTACCCACGGAACCAAACTGTTCCACAGGCGGAACCAAATTTTTGGTTTCGTCTGATCCATGGGTCCCTGAGGCAGTTGGAAAAGTTTCTTGTACTTTTTCGGCTTGTTTATTTAGACTACTTAAATCTCCAAATTTTATAAAACCTAGTCTAGTTTTATCATGTGGTAATTTTTTGATTCTCGTTATTTCATCTGCACAACAAATATTTTTATCAAACTTTTTGAACTTAGAGTTTTGTTTGATAAGTGCATCCTGTGTGATTTTAAGTTTCTCTAATTCAAGTCTAAGCTCTTGACATGATGTACATACCTTGTCAATAGTTTTACTCTTTTCTAAACGTTTTGCTTTTTCTTTTAATTCATAAACTTCATTTTCTAAGAATTCCTTTTTGGTTTTCAAAAATTTGTTTTTGTTTATGATTTTTAAGCTAAGTTCACACAGTTTATTATATTCCTTTTGTAAGGTGTCATCATCAATAGATGAATAAAAAGAGTCAGAGTGTACCTCATTTGAGTCTTGAGCCATGAGAGCAATTTCTTCATTCTTTGGCTCCTCTTCATCATCTTCACTTTCACTCCAAGCACCACTCACAAAAGCTCGTTGAGTTTTGTTTTTAGGTGGCTTTGGACAATCTCCTATGAGATGGCTTGTGTCACCACATCTAAAGCATTTTCTTTCAACCTTCCCTTTCTTATCATCACGATCTTTTCGAAAGGGTTTCTTGTCATCTCTAGGTTGTCTTACAAACTTTCCTCGTCTTCGAAAGAACTTTTTGAAATCTCTTACGGCCATGGCATATTCCTCATCTTCACTTCCCGAGCTAGATTCTTCATCATCACTTGCCTCCGTTCTTGCTTTTAAGGCAATGGACTTGATCTTTTCCTTTTTGCCTTTAACGATCTCTGAGTCATTCACCATTACCATTTCATGAACTTTTAGGTTTCCAATTAGCTCGTCAAGTGCTAGCTTTGAGATATCTTTAGATTCTTCAATAGCCGTCACTTTTGCTCTCCATTTTGGATGAAGTGCTCTAAGAAATTTCCTGACAAAGTTCTTACTACAAAAGAATTCATCAAGTGCTTTGAGAGAAGTAATAATAGTATTAAAGCGAGCAAATGCACTATCATTGACTTCATCTTCAGGAATACTAAATTGTTCATATTGTTGAACAAGAAGATCAATTTTGTTATTCTTGACTTGTGAATTTCCTTGATGAGTAATTATTAAAGATTGCAAAATTTCTTTAGCGGTTTGGTACATAAAGACTCTTTCAAATTCCTTTTTAGTTAGAGCATTGTAAAGCATCATTTTTTGCTTCATTAATTTTTGCAATTAACTTCTTTTGCTCATCACTATGACGAGTAAGTGAAGTATCCTCATCCCAACCACTTTCAATATCTTTTATAATAGGTTTATGATCACCTTCTATAATTATATACCATAGATCTATATCTTTTGATTTCACATATGTTTCAAAACCGATTTTCCAATAAATAAATCCATTTGGTTCAAAAAGTGGTAGTCTTTGCATAGATTGCCCTTCTTTAAAGTTTCAAAATTCATGGATCATTTCAAGTTTTAAAATACAATAAATTTTAAAAATCTTGAGTAACGTAGCTCTTGATGCCAATTGTGAAAAACTAGAAGGGGGGTTGAATAGTTTTACGGTTTTTTTTTTTTTTTTTTTTTTTTTTTTGTTATGTTTGTATGAAATGACTTGATGTATGCAAATAAAATAACAAATAAGTAAAGTGCAAGAAAGAAACGATCAAACCACAACACGAGTGTTTATAGTGGTTCGGTCTACAAGGACTCTTTTTCCTTACCCTGCTCCACTCCCCGAGTATCCAACTAGAGAGTTTTCTTCACTAGTCAACAAGCTTCTTTATCTGGCGGACAAAACCTTTACACATCGCTTACACAATATTTTTGACACAAAGCTAGATGTCAATTTCTTTTACAAGGGTACAACCACTCCCATCACACTAAGTATTTTGAGGACTAAAATACTAACCGATCACTATCAGAGGTTTATGATGGTTTGGTACAAACAATGATGTATGAATAACAGCAATTCACACTATGATGAAAAAACAAGACTTTGCAACACACTGTTGAAGCTTGTATGTCTTTAAGTAATGCTTTGATCTTCTTGCTACAAAGAAGCTCACTAAAATGAAATATGAATGAGTTAGATATAAGGAATGATGAGTGAGAGAATGTATGTTGTTTTTATGCTTGTAATGATGATCAAACAACATGGAGTGGCTTGCTATTTATAGGCAAAAAGCCTGAGCAAACCACAGATGAGACGGAACCAAAATGAGGGTTGCGTCCGTGTATGGATTTGGTTCCGCGGGGACCTGACAGAAGATCATCCAAATCTTTATAAAATCTAACCAAAATATTTACCATATCGTTCCATGATTCTAGATTGACAATCTAAACAAGATATTCACCATATCTTCCAAAGATCTCAAAGAGATATGCAATCTTAGAATAGAATGATGCATGCCATGATGTAAAAATACATTTTCGTTTTAGATTAACATGTTTATGAAAGTATACTTGTAAAATGTATATAATAGCTAAGTAATGTTTAATTTGTATTTATGAAAGAATTGTGACTATATATGTAAAAGAATTAACTATATTTTTGTTTTGCTAAAATAGAGTTTATATTTTTTGTTAACAAAATATAGCAAAGATCGTAAAATATAAATAACGTTTTTTAGACGATATTTGTATTAACAGTTTCAAACGCTGAAGTTGCTCCTGAAGTTGTTGCACTTGTCTCCGCAAATCATCAATCTGAATGTCACGAATATCCCTCTCACGAACTGGGGTTCCTTCGACATTAAGACCACAACGGCGTCGACCCACCATTGATTTTAGAACCTAAGCTTTGATACCACTTGATACGGGGATAGTTCTAGACAAAGAAAATTTCCAACACCTAACATAACTCCACCGAAAGGATACAGGAAGAGAATCAACTCACCACCTTAGGAATCCACCTAAGACATACATAATTGATATAAGTTTACCATTCAAAGGAAAAGAACCAAATGAAATACATAACACAGTAAGTTATAAAGATTCAAATAATATTACTTCAATTACCAGTGTGTTTCCAAAACATGACTTAGGGGGATTTTATAGGCACTTGGAACATCCCTTCAAGGATAAGAAAAACGAAAATTACTGCAATAATTAGTGTAACTAACTTCAGTACAGAATGAAAACAAACATGGTCAAAATTCGCATTCAAACTGTCCTTTTTACTACCTTGTATTCGAACTACCATAACTTCCTCTAGAAACATCCGGTTAACTATCCGTTTGATGTTCCAGAAACTAGAAAACTGCATCTTTCCAACCATGTATGGTACATAATTTTTGGACTTCAGAATTGTTCCATAAACTTGAATTAGTCTGACCAAAATCCATAATCTTCTATTCTGCTCCTACTGTGGTATTTTTTATTCGTGTTGTTTCTGTATCAAGGTTCTTCTGTATCAACATCAGTCCGTCATACTAATGGACATTTGCAATGTTAGTCATTTATACCATAGATCGTTTGCAACTTTGCCACATTAGTCCTTTATACAAATAATCGTTTGCAACATTAGTCATTTCTACCAACGTTCGTTTGCAACGTTAGTCCTTTAGTATACGTATTTATTTATGTTTATATATACATTTTTAGACACGTTTTTACACGCGTTTTCACACGCGTTTTTACACGCGTTTTCACACACATTTTCACACACGTTTTTTTTAAACGTTTTTACACGCGTTTTTACAAGTGTAAAAAAATTGAAAAAAAAAACATTCTAAAAAAATTCGAAAAAACATTGAAAAAAATTATTCAGAAAAAGAAAAGTTCAAAAAAAAATGAAAAAAAAATCGAAAAAAAATCTTCGGAATAGAAGTTTTTCGAACAAAATTATTCAGACAAAAAAAAATCGAAAAAATTTTTTTTTGAAAAAAAATCTAAAAGAAATTTCTAAAAAAAACGTATATAAAAACGTGTATAAAAAAATGTATAAAAACGTATATAAAAATGTGTATGAAACGTGTGTGAAAACATGTGTAAAAACGTGTATAAAAACGTGTATAAAAACGCTTGTAAAACGAGTGTAAAAACGTGTCTAAAAATGTGTATAAAAACATAAATAAAGACATATATAAAAGGATTAACGTTGCAAACGATCGTTGGTAGAAAGGACTAATGTTGCAAACAATTATTGGTATAAAGGACTAACGTGGCAAAGTTGCAAACGATCTATGGTATAAAGGACTAACGTTGCAAACGACCATTAGTATGAAGGACTGATGTTGCCACTTTATGATTAAACTTAACTAACTGAACTAACTTCGTTATCAAAATGGACTGGAAGTGGAACGAAACTAACGGTTTTAGACTAAAACCAATTTTTTGAAAAAATTGACCAAAAATGAAATACGCATCAAACCAAAAGGACCAAAAATTTAGTTAACTCAAATAATATATTTAACTTAGATTTAAACTTCGATTTGGATTTAAATCTATTTTGTTATGTACTTTATATGACACTTAATTAAATTATAGTTGGGTTATTATTGAAATTGTTATATAGTTATATATATGTTATTTTTAGAGTTATTTTCTAAATATTTATATCATTTTTAAATTTACACCACTTAAATGGGTCACAACGGGTTACACGTATTATGTAGGTCTGTGTTAGGATTGAGTTTCTAGACACGATTAGTGAACGGGTCGTGTTCGTGTAGATGTATACTGTTGGGAATGCTTCTAACACGAAAATGTGACAACATATTTGGGATTACAATAGTTATCTTGTTGTGCACAAACACATGGACTGAAACCGTCATTTATGTAAAGTCATGTGTATGTTAGCTTTTATATACCCTCCTAGACTTTCTATCAAAAATTAATCCTGCGGATACCAAATTAATTTTCCTACATACTAAATGACAAAAGAAAATTTTAGAAAAAAGAAGTGCATTTTTTTTGACTTTTTACTAATTAAATACGAATTTAAAACTAATTAAAAGTAAATAAATGATTTAAAAATACTAAATGAAATGAGAAAATTCTGAAATTTTTTGTGAAAATACTTTAAGGCATACTGAAACTAGGAAAAATGACAAGACGGTCACAGCTTATTGGAATAAGCTGTGATTAAGCAAAACAGTTTGATTAAGCTAAATGGAAACTAGGTTAAAAGAAATAAAGTGCAAGGATATAATGAAGAAATCCCAAGGGTGCAGTGGTAAGGTGTGTGTGTTATGAGTTAGCAGACCTGGGTTCGAGTCCCAGAGGTCACCATTTTTGCTATTTTTTTTCACTTTCAATAATAAGAAAACCAGGTTTCCACTTTCTCTCTCTATACTCTCTCTCTTTAACATCTAACCATGGAGATGATATTCTTCCATCATCCCCGACCTCCCGATTCACAATATTCACACCAAAACACGATCTATCAATTGGTATCAAGAGCCATGGTACTAGTTTTGGTTGATGTTTGTTAATTTTTTTCTTGTCAAAAACTTATCTTGAAGCTGTTTTTTACCATAATCTTTTGAAGCTGTCATATTTTTTTTCTGGGTAAACAGTTCATACATCCTCTTGTGTATCCTTAATAGTCATACAGGTCTAATACATACCTTTGTCATATTTTTTATGACTGTTTGAACCAACCCGTTAATTTAAGGTCAAATACTGGGTCAGAATGGTCGTCTGAAAGCTTGTCGAATACTGGTCAGAAAAGTAGTCTGATAATACTGGTCATTTTATAGTGGTCAGAAACATGATCTAATGGTGGTCGATAAGCTGGTCTGTGTTTTAAGGTTGATAACTGGTCGGAAATTTTGGCCGGAAAAGTCATCGGAAAGTTTTATCGAAATTGCTTGTATAAGTAATTTCGACAAACCCTTGTCTATCGAAATTGTGGTCGAATTGCGATAAAAACGGGTTTATCGCAATTGTGGCTTATCGCAATTCTTTATGTCAAACGGTCAAACCTATCAAAATTGCATTATATCGCAATTCCTCGGGTCAAACGGTCAAACCTTTCGCAATTGTCAGTCTATTACCAGTTATCGAAATTAAAAGAAAAGATTGAGATGAAGCAGATGGACCACTAACCAAACATAACATTGACTCGTTGACTTCATCTTTTAAACATCAACAGTCAACACTTAGAGTCAAACAGTTATAACAAAAGTTAAAACAACAACAGAAACCACTAAGACCAAGACCAAGACCAGAAACCACAAAATCCTAACCCATCATCGACAACAACAAATCCAACAGCAGTTTGTTAATCCCATCTCAATTAATACCACATCACAAATCCATCTCCAGAATCAATTAGACACAAAGACTCGAATTAAATTTAAACAAAAGAAAAAAACGGAATCTTTAATAGATTTTTGTTGTTGAATAACTCATCATCGATCGTGTAGAAGCCTTAGCTCCTTTCTCAATATCCGAATCGAAAATAACTGTAAAACCCAAAAATCCTAAAACATGTAAAAGACCAAAATGCCCCTACAATCTTAAACTTTGATTAATAAGCTTATAAATGTACCAAATGAATTCCAAGCTTTGAGAAATGATCAAGACATGAAGTAAAATTAATTCCTTTACCACATTTGACATTTGTGAAGAACCAAAATTATTTTGTACATATTATATGAGCCGAAAATGTAATAGGGATATTATATAATTATTATAAACTTATTAACTAATTCAAAAACCCTTTTAAATGATAAGATATTTGTGGAAATTATATAAATTTGATTTAGTCATTTATGGGCCGTGATTTTGGCCAGCCATTTCCCTTAAGTCTCGGCAATTTACCTTTTTTATTTTAACAACCCATTAAACCCTATTTACCACAATACCGATTAGATCAAAACACACACAAAAATACATTACGACTTCATACGATTTTTTGGAGCTCAAGGAACATTTTTATGGTGTTGTTCGTGGCCTAAGGAAGATTAGAAAAATTGGTTTAGGTCGTGGGTCTCGCTCGTTTGATCGTTAGCAATTATTTTACATTCGATAGGTAAAATCCCAAATCAATTCATACGAATTTCTAAAATCCATTTATCATTTTTCTCATGTTCCTTACGTCATATATGCTTTGTATAAAATGGCTCTAAGGTCGTGGAGGCTGTGGTTGATCGCTAGGGATTTTTGGTTCACAAGTTCATTCGATAAGGTGTAATTTGTTTTCGACTCATTCACACGTTCAATCCTTGATTTGGTATTTTTCCTATGATCCTTTCATCTCATATAACTCATATAAAATACGAAAACCAAATCATGCAACCTAAAATAAATCGTGTGAATTAAAATGGTAAAAATACGTATAATTCATAATATATACCATGCGAATTTTCCAGGTCTTGTTATCATATATTTTGGACTTTATACGAATTGTGTGACCTAGGATAAATAATACTTCGATTATTAGAAGCTTGGTTTGATCATGGTTAATTTTTGTACATGTCGCATAATTTGGAAAAGTTTGATCGAATGGGTTTTAAGACCCTAGCTGCGATTAGGGTTAGGGTTTGGGGCTTTAATCTGATGTATTTAATGCGACATAATGATGGTCTCATGATGAAGGAATGATTTGCACATTATTTGTTAAATTTGGTTTAGGGTTTCGAATTATATAATGTATACGATTGGATTTTTAAAATTTAAAGGGGATGTTTTGTAGATATTGAAACTTGTGGGTCATTTCTGTCATATGCTATAAATCAGGGCTGATGTGAGTAAAATATAACATGTGGGTCATTTGTGTAAAATATAGGACTTAGGGATTTAAATTGGAATTTGTTAATCATATATATGTCGAATTAAAAAAAATAAATAAATAGAGGGACTTGTTATGTAATTTTGGGAACTTTATGGTAGCTTCGTATAATACATGAGATGAGGTACTTAATGTGTAAAATTGGATGAGAAAGGGTTTGATATGTAAACATGATAAATATAATAACGAATTGTGGTTTTATTAACTTAAAGGACTAAAAGTGTAATTTATGAAAAGATAAGGGTGTGATTCGTACCATATTTAATTTAAGGGATATGTTTTGTAATTTCACTAAGATGATGGTTCGTTATGTATATATTGATATGTTAAGGGTCAAAATGTAAATTAATGAAATATAAGGTTTAATATGCAACTTATGTAACTAAAGGGGTGTAAAGTGTAATATTGGTAAACTTGAGGGACTGAAATCGTTAACATGATAAATATGGATTCAAAACAGATTATTTGTAATACTTTCATGTTTAACCCTTAACTTTGGTTTAATTACATTTAAAACCCTAAATTATGTAAAGTTATCATAATTAACCCTAAACTATTGAAACTTGCTAAAACTTACCCTATATCCATAACATGCTTATTTAATGACTTCACCTAAGTAATAATGCTTTAATCTTTCTAATTGTGGAAACCTTCTAAATAAGGAAACTTTCTAAAAAATGGAAACTTACTAAAATGGAAGGGCTGTTAAAAAAAAAAACCCATTATAATACTCTTCTTTTCCTTTAGGTGTGAAGAAGGAGAGGTCCTGATCCATTCCTATACTTGCTATCTTTTGTCTTTGTTTGCATTCGTAATAAGGTACAGATATTCTACCCTTTTTCAGTAAGGGTGTCTTCTTCCTCATGATTCATTGATCTTGATTCGTTTTAAGATCCCCTAAGCCAATGCTATGTTCCCTTACACTTTGGTTCATTTGTTTGATTCATTTTGACTTTGAAGTTCGATATGACCCTTTTGCTTTGAGCCTCTATAATGATCCATTTGATATTCGTTCGTGACCTTGTGATATTAGTGTTCGAATCACTTGATGCTTCAAAGGTTCATTTGATCTTGGTAAACAGATGTGAAAACCCTTCTCAATTATGTCATGGAAATGTTTTGAGGAAAACTTACTTTAAAATGATGTTTATGAAATATGCGATGCCACTTTATGTGGAATTTTACTAAACTTTTAATGAAAACCATTTGATAAAGATTTCTTAAAATGAACCAGTTGATGATGAACCTTTGATCAGTTCGTTGGACTCATTTGACTTTGATATTGGATTTGAACCTTTGACATGAACCTTTGGCAATTGAACCTTTGATATGAACCTTTGATATTTGGACTCCGATTATGAGTCAAGGACTTAGACCATTTGAACCTTTGCTATGATTTGGACTTTGACCTTTGACCCTTCAGTTTGATACCCGAGCCAAGTTCGTTTCCTAGCCATGAAGGTAACATGGCTGTGTCATTGATGCACCTTTGGCATGACTCATGTGTGGGTGAGTGATTTCTCACACCGTCCCCATATTGTTCGTTGCATGCATATTATATTTGTTATGGCCTATATTAGTGTTCGGGGGCGAATGGGTTGCAATCCTAGGTTCGTGTCCGTGTTCGTGGACTTATTATGATTTGATATGATATATTGTTCGGTGACTGATGCTGGGTGCAATCCACGTCTTTCACAAGTTCGGGAGCTGATCACTCCATTTGATACATGAGGACACCCCTCATATTATCTGGTTACTAAAGAGGTATCCCCTCTAGATTGTTTGCAGGATTTTGATATTTGGTTCGTGTTTGGGCTCGTGGTGGATTACTGACCTAACCTGTTGGGAATAAAATGTCCAAGACAAAGGAACTGTTAGAGGAAGCAAAGGGACGGTTAGAAGAAATACCTGAGCAGTTAGGACTGCTAGTGTATTTATGAAGAACAATGAAGATACACTAACCATACCTTCTGGGAGAGAAGGTACGACTAGTTATAGAAGGCACTGCTGGTTCATTAACGTAAGAGTTGGACGATTTATTACTTTTGTATACTTTAATTACACTTGTATTAGTTTAGTATAAGTCTCTGTAACCCATGTGTTGTACAGTAAGCGTGGCTTGCTTTGTATGGGTACAATAGTATTAGTATTAGTTGTAAAGTGAATATTAGTTGTAAAGTAGAATGGGTCTTAGTATTAGTTTATTCATTGTCGAACAACTCTCAATATTGTAATAAGGATTCCTTAGTGTATAAAAGGAATCCTTAGATAGCAGTTTAGACATATCTTTTCCGCCTCCCTCACTCATAATCTCACAACCCTTATAGTAACTTAGTTACTCGTTAAGATTCAAGCTTAAGTTGTAACCCTGGTGATAGTTTAGATCACCCGTATTATTATCAATAATATTGAATCGTTGTTTGTTAAATTGTGTTGTGTTCATTATCATTTACACGTTACTGTTACATTAAACAAACCATCGTTCCTCTGAGTGTGCTTAAGTAGATTCCGCATACTCAACCACATTAACTCAAAATATCTCAAACACGTTACTAGGAATAACATCCTAAGTGTTTGTATAATCCTCACAAGTGGTATCAGAGCGGGCTGATATTTCGATTTAGAAGAACAATGATGGACGCAGAAAACATTCAAACTAATATTGGTGCTAAACTACCAATGCTCAAACCTAACGAGTTTGACATGTGGAAGTTAAGAGTGGAACAATATTTTCAAGTGCAAGACTATGCATTATGGGAAATTATTGAAGATGGAAACTCATTCAAACCAGGAACCGTCACCAGACTCGTAAATGAAGTACCAGTAACAGAACTACAAACAATCCCAACAACTGCAGAAGAAAGAATCAAGAAGAGGAATGATCATAAGGCAAGAAGTATGTTGCTTATGACCGTTCCAAATGACCAGCTCTTAGTCTTCAATAAGTACAGATGTGCCAAGACACTTTTTGAAGCCATTATTGCTAGATATGGTGGGAATGATGCCACCAAAAAGACTCAGAAAACTCTTCTCAAACAATTTTTTTCAAACTTCTCAGGAACAGCCAATGAATCCTTGGACAACATGTTCAACAGACTTCAAAAGCTTGCAAGTCAACTTGCCATTCATGAAGTTGATATTCCACAAGAAGACTTGAACTCCAAGTTCCTCAGAAGTTTGCCCTCAGAATGGGATGTGCATGTTATTGTCTGGAAGAACAAGCCAGATATTGACACTATGAGTTTAAATGATCTTTACAATAATTTCAAGATCATTGAGCAAGATTTGAAGAAACCTACTAGGTCAAGTACTGGAAATTTGGCCTTTGTGTCAACTCCCAGTACTTCAAGATTTGCAGATGAAGGACAACATGGGAATGAAGAAGGTACGGCCAATACAAATTTTGGTACTGCCAGTTCATTTAGCAGTACCAAAAGCATTTTGGATGAATCCATTGGCTGTGCTTTCCTAACTTCTCTACACAATGGTGAAGTGTTGACTTATGATGACCTAGCAGAGATTAATGATGATGACCTTGAAGCAATGGACATCAAGTGGCAGGTATCTCTTCTTAGCATGAGAGCTAAGAAATATTTCAAGAGAACAGGAAAGAAAATTATCATAAATGGCAGTGAACCTGCTGGTTATGATAAATCTAAGATAGAGTGCTTCAACTGCCACCAGATGGGCCATTACTCAAAGGAGTGTAGAAGACCAAGACAGCAAGATGGGAAAGAAAGAAGCTTTGGGAACAAGTCCAAGGCTGTGGAAGTAGTTGAACCAAAAGCTATGGTAGCCATTGATGGCTTGGGCTTTGATTGGAGTTTCTTGGGAGAAGAGGAATCCACATCCTCTGAAATGGCACTTATGGCTCTCTCTAATCCTGAGGTACAAATTTCACCATGTTCTACATCATGTGAAGCTTTCATAGAATTAGAAATTCTTAAAAAACAGTATGATAATATTAAAACAGAACAAAGTGAACAGAAACAAACCCTAATAAATTATAGATTTGGCCTAGCTGCTCTAGAAAAACAGGTCTTACACTATAAAGAAAATGAGCTTACCTTTACTAATACAAAAGCAGTTCTTGAAAGAGAAATCTCTTATAGAGATTCTGAATTAATCTTATTAAGAAATGAATTTGCTAAAGTAAAATTAGAAAGAGATAACATTCAAATAACTATTACAGAATTAAAAATTGCTTCTGATTGCACAAGGAAAATAGTTGAATGTCAAATGGACAGAAGGATAAAATCAGGGATAGGATACAATAATTGCTCACCTCCTTACAGAGGAATCCCATGTCCCCAAGTAGAGACTATGCTGAATCAGGATTACATGAACATATTCACAAACCAGTAGAAAATGTAAAACCTGTAAAGAAAAGTGATTCTTTTGAGAGTGCAAGTAATGCTTCACTCTCTGAAGAAAAGGTGCTCTCTGATGAGAGCTCAGATGGTCCAACTGTTGAAGATTGGACATCTGATGAAGATGATAAGGTTGTCAAGAAAGTAGATACAACTGTGCCTAAAACTGATGAGCCTGAGAAATATATTGCACCACATAGGAGAACAGTTCTAAACTGTGAGAAATGTGCTTCCACAGAAAAATCAAAAGGCAATAAAAGAAATTGGAACAACCTCAAGTCACATCAACTTAGTGATGACTTTGTTATGTACAATAAAGCTTGCTATACTTTTGGTAGTTTTAATCATACACATGCTTATTGTAACCAAAGGGAAACTGGGAATACTTCAAGGATGAGTTCAAAAACTCACCCTAATGCTTATAAAACATTTCCCAAAACAGGTTTAAAGAAGTCTAACCCAACAAAAGTTAGGACTGCTCAAAAAGCAGTTAACACTGTTAGACCAGAAATTAGCACTGCTAGACCAAACAGGCCTATTTACCCAAATTCAACAATTAAGGGTGCAAGAAAACCTTTCAGATATGCACAAAATATTGTTAAAAGGCCATTTCAAAAGAAATTAGTAGTTGAAAACCAAACTTGGAAACCAAAAACTAAAACTACAACTAGCACTGCTAGTACAAGTGTTAGTACGGGTAGACCAAAAACCACTAATAGGGCAAAAAGGGAAAATGCTGTTAAGACCTCAGCATGTTGGATATGGAGACCTCTCCAAGCCAATGGTGCATCAGCAATTTTGAAAAGATTAGATTTCATTGATGCACGAGGCAAACCCAAGTCAGTAATGGCTTGGGTACCCCAAGGAAACTAATTTCCTTATTTATGTGCAGGAACATTCAACAGATCATGGACCAGAAGATGAAGGATTTGTAGATAGTGGATGTTCCAGGCACATGACAGGCAAAAAATCCTACCTCTCAGATTTCATAGCCTATGAGGGAGGATCTGTTACCTTTGGGGGAGGAATCAAAGGAAAGATTACTGGTAAAGGCACCATCAAAATCGGTAAACTAGATTTTGAAAATGTATACTTTGTGAAAGAACTTCAGTTTAACCTCATTAGTGTCTCACAAATGTGTGACAAAAAGAACTTTGTTCTTTTTACTGATACTGAGTGTCTCATTCTTTCTCCTGATTTTAAGATACCTGATGAAAATCAAATACTTCTTAAGATCCCAAGAAAGAATGATATGTACAGTGTCAATTTAAAGAAAATTGATCCTAATGAGTCTCTAACTTGTTTGGTAGCAAAGGCATCATTGGATGAATCTATGCTTTGGCATAGAAGGCTTGGTCATGTAAACTTCAAAACCATCAACCAAATTGCAAAATTTGACTTGGTTAGAGGTTTACCCAAAAAGATTTTCCAAAATGATCAAACTTGTGTTTCTTGTCTTAGGGGCAAACAACGCAGATCTTCTTGTAAGCCCAAGACCCATAACTCTATTTCACAGGCTTTATTCATGTTACATATGGACTTGTTTGGTCCTACTTCTGTTAACAGCATGAATTTCAAGAGATATTGTCTTGTTGTCACTGATGATTATACTAGATTTACTTGGGTTCACTTTTTAGGGGCTAAGGATGAAACTGCAGAGATCCTTAAAACTCTGATAATTGAATTTTAAAAATCAATATGATAAGAAGGTGAAAGTAATCAGATGTGACAATGGGACAGAGTTTAAAAATAAGGTTATGGATGATTTTTGCAAAGAAAAGGGTATTAAGAGAGAATTCAGTGTAGCTAGAACCCCACAACAAAATGGAGTAGCTGAAAGGAAAAATAGAACCTTAATAGAAGCTGCTAGGACCATGCTAGTAGACTCTAAGTTACCTATTTCATTTTGGGCTGAGGCAGTTGGGACTGCTTGTTATGTACAAAACAGGGTTCTAGTAATACAACCACATAATAAAACTGCTTATGAACTTCTTCATGGGAGAACTCCCTATTTGAATTTTATGAGACCTTTTGGTTGTCATGTCACTATTCTCAATACCAAAGACCACTTAGGAAAATTTGAAGGAAAAGCTGATGTAGGCTTTTTGATTGGGTATTCTTTGCAAAGTAAAGGTTATAGAGTATATAATACATGCTCTGAGAAGATAGAGGAAAACCTACACATTGAGTTTCTAGAAAACCTTCCAAATGTTGTAGGCATTGGCCCAGATTGGATTTATGACAATGATAGTCTTTCAGAATCTATGAATTATGTACCTGTCACAGGTACCAATACTAATGAAAATGCAGGTTTTGAAGACAATGTGGAAACTGATGAAGAACAAGATTTTGTCTTCATGCCAATGTGGAAAGACATGGATTCATCTTCTAATATAGGAGAACCTTCAAATGAAGGTACTGAAGATGAAAGTGGAACTCAGAATCAAGGAAATCAAGAGAGCAGTACCAATAGTACTGCTAGTTCACAAGTTCAGACGGCTAGGCCAATTCAAACGACTGGGCCTTCAGATGACAATTCTGGTGATTTCCTACAAGATGATGTGGGGATTGGCAATCTCCCACTTGATTATGCAGTTCCAAATACAACACACACAAGGATTCTCAAAGATCACACCCTTGATAATGTGATTTGATGAAGCAAAAAGTGTACCGCTTTTAGGGGGTCATTTAAGCCCTAAATCGTATTTATTTGATCAAATATTGCCCTAAATCATTCCTTTTGTCATTTTAGGTACTTTGGAGGAGAAATCTGGAAAAAGGAAGCATTTTGGATGTTTTTGGAGCATAAAAGTGAAGAATTCGACAAAATACCAAAGCTGCTGGAAAAGTACACGTGACGGCGTCAAGGATTGCTCCTGACGGCGTCACGGCTTGGCAAAAGAGGTGGATATGACAAATACACGTGACGCGCCAGAAAGTTTTACAAAGAAAGTCTGACGGCGTCACCCTTTAAGGTGATCAAGGCCGTCTCGTGCTAAGACAAAGAGAGATGGCCATCAGGATTAAAGAGTGATGGCATCAAGAAGGTCGTCAACCCTTGACGCGCCAGAGAGGATTTTGGAGGATTAAAAGGGGACGGCGTCAAGAAGGCCATCAAGAAACCCTAACCGCGGCGAGGTGACGGCGTCACGCTCTATAACGTGACGCCGTCAGATCTGTTTTCCTATATATATTTTCATAATTTTTAGTCATTAGTGTGAAACTTTGTGAGGAGAAACCCTAAGACGATTTTTCTGCCATTTTTAAGGGTTTTATACCCTTGGATCTCCCATGTTCAATTGAAGATAAGTAATCAATTAATCATTCAATATGTCTATGTGTTGTTTGATTATATCTTGTTCTTGTCTTTTATTTAACATGCTAGGCTAGATTTATCTTGTGTTTGCTTAGATCTAATGAAACCTAACTATTGATTATTGGTTGTTGGTGTGTTATTAATTGTATTGGATGATTGTTTATCGATGTTAGGCTTAAGAAAACTGGCTAACCTCCTTTACGGTAACTTGCTTGAACGTCTTAAGAAACATGAACCAATGCGTACTAAGGTTATTATGGTTGTATTTAATGCATGAGCGAATTCTAGTGATCCTATGTTAGGAGCTTCTTAGCCGGCTCGACATAGGAGTGAAGTAGGAGCTTGTAGAGTTGGGGAAGTACGTACGCCACCCCACGATTGGTATTAAGGAATACACCCGTCATCCATGCAATTAATACACACTAATTAACCGGTAAAAGATAGTTAGGGAGTAAGGAAATCTAAGTAAACACATTTCTCTCCATATAAGTTCCACAACCTTTTTATTTTCAGTTATTTTATTTTATTTGCAATTGTAGTTATTTGGGTTAGTTGACTAGCAACTAATTCCGCCCACTCCTTCAAACCCGAGATTTTACTTGCTTTTATAAAAATATAAAAATACAAAAAGAATCTTCTCTCACCCTTAGACCTATTAGAGTAGTTTTTCAATCCTAACGACACTATTCCCCTAGAGAACGATCAATCCCCCGGTACTTGCCACTACACTATACTACATCGGTCAGGTACACTGCCTGGTGGGGATTGCAAGCCTCTTGAGATCCCTCGAGAGGTAAAACCTGTTGTAAGGTCGCAAAACCACGCATCATGATTGGAGACATTCAGTCTGGAGTGAAGACAAGAACTCAAGTCTTGACATCAGATCAAGAAGGGTTCATTTCAAACATCTATCAAGAAAAACTCCATGATACTGCAAACACATGCTTGTTTGCATGTTTCCTCTCACAAGAAGAACCCAAAAACATTATCAAAGCCTTAAAAGAATCAAGTTGGGTGGAAGCTATGCAAGAGGAGCTTCTTCAATTTAAACTTCAGAAGGTTTGGTCTCTAGTTGATTTTCCCAAAGGAGAGAGGGCAATTGGAACTAAATGGGTTTTCAGAAACAAGAAAGATGAAAGGGGTATAGTGATAAGAAACAAAGCCAGACTTGTAGCCCAAGGATACACTCAAGAAGAAGGGGTAGACTATGAAGAAGTCTTTGCACCAGTTGCAAGACTTGAAGCAATTAGGCTATTTTTGGCCTATGCTTCTTTCATGGGATTCACAGTTTACCAAATGGATGTCAAAAGTGCCTTCTTGTATGGTACTCTTGAAGATGAAGTGTATGTATCTCAGCCTCCAGGCTTCACTAATGTTGAATATCCAGATAGGGTGTACAAGGTTACTAAAGCTCTTTATGGTCTACATCAAGCTCCCAGGGCATGGTATGAAACACTGGCTTCTTATCTGATTCAGAATGGATATCAAAGGGGCAAGATTGATCAGACCTTGTTTATTAAAAGAAACAAGAATGACATCCTGCTAGTGCAGGTTTATGTTGATGATATTATCTTTGGATCCACAAAGAAGAAGATGTGTGTGGAGTTTGAAAAACTTATGCATAATAAGTTTGAGATGAGTTCCATGGGGGAACTTACTTTCTTTTTGGGTCTGCAAGTGAAGCAATCAGAAGAAGGCATATTTATCAGCCAAGATAAATATGTGGCAGATATCCTAAGGAAGTTTCAAGTTACTGATTCCAAGATTGCAAGCACACCTATGGACTCAGAAAAGTCATTGGTCAAAGATGAGGATGGTATAGATGTGGATACTCACACATACAGGTCTATGATTGGGTCTTTGATGTATCTCACTTCATCTAGACCAGATATCATGTTCCCTGTATGTGCTTGTGCCAGATATCAAGTTAATCCCAAAGTATCACATCTCACAGCAGTCAAAAGGATTTTCAGATACCTCAAGGGTCAACCTAAGTTGGGCCTATGGTATCCAAGAGAATCACCTTTTGACTTGATTGCTTTCTCAGACAGTGACTATGCTGGTGCAAATCAAGACAGAAAATCCACAACTGGTGGATGTCAATTTCTTGGAAGCAGGCTTATATCATGGCAATGCAAAAAGCAAACAATGGTAGCAACCTCTACAACTGAAGCTGAATATGTAGCTGCTGCAAATTGTTGTGGTCAAGTGCTCTGGATTCAAAATCAAATGCTTGACTATGGGTATAATTTTCTAAACACCATGATATACATTGACAATAGCAGTACCATATGCATTATTAAAAATCCAGTTCAACATTCTAAAACAAAACACATAGAAATAAGACACCATTTCATTAGAGACTGCAATGAGAAAAAGTTAATACAAGTTCAAAAAATTGATTCAGAACATAACTTTTCTGACCTTCTCACTAAACCTTTTGATTTAGGAAGGTTTAAATTTTTAGTTGCAGGCATTGGAATGATTAATCTTTAAAATACTCATACATATGTGTTTTGTACATAAACTGGGGTGGTACTGCTAGTTGTTAAAATAGCACGGTTATTTATAACTTGGTACTGTTAGTCCATATGTGCTATGTTTTGTTCATCTTGATATGTTCAGGTTTACAAGACCACAAAGCAAGTGCTTTGCACTTTGTTTATTTTGGTCTAGAACTAACAATTTCAGGTTCTCAAGTTGACAACAAAGCAAAGATCATGACATGCTATTGAAAGACAAATTTCTGGTCTTGATCTTGGATATGGAGCACCATCAATGGTCATCAGTTCATCATGTTTTACAAACAAAAAGAACTGGCTAGTCCAAAGCAAACGGCTCTTGGTAAAGACACATCAAATCCGTTGATGGTTGATAGTTTACCTAAAACTATATGGTATTTAACTAACCATACTTGACAACAAATAGTTAACTAGTCCACGTATCAAGTTTTTGGCGCCGCTGACGGGAATAGTTATTGTTTAGGTTGAATTTTTATTTTATTAGGTCTACTCACTAGATTCCTTTCTAGTGAGATTTTTATTTTATTTTTCTAGGTTTTCTTTAGTCTATCTTTTTTTCTTCGTTTCTTTGTTCGTAACCGTTACCATCCTACATCATGGAAGGTGGTAATATCCTCGATCCCAATAACCCACCACCACAACAACACCCACCTCCTAGAGCCCGTACCTTAGGAGACTACTCCCGTCCTAGCCACCATGGCTATCGAAACACCATTGAGCTCACTCAAGGAGCCAATGTCACTCCCTTGCGATCCGACACCATCCGGTTGGTGCAAAGCGGATGCACATTCCATGGACTTCGTTCCGAAGATCCTAATCAACATCTCAAGGACTTTCTCAAAATCATTGATTCTATATACCTTGATGTTGCCACTCGAGAGATGACCCGACTGCGTCTCTTTCAATTCTCTCTGCGGGACCAAGCTAGTCAATGGCTAGAGCGTCTACCCGCAGGATCCATCACCTCTTGGGATGATCTCACCACTCGTTTCCTCGCTCAGTTTTTTCCACCAGGAAGAACTACCAAGCTAAGGAATGATATCTTGATGTTCCAACAACGTCAAGGCGAAACCCTCTACGAGGCATGGACTCGATTCAAGGACTTACTCCAAAAAGTCCCTCACCATGGCATAGAACTTTGGCTCCAAGTCCAAATCTTCTATGACCACATCAATCTCTCCACGAGGCAAACCATTGACCAATCGGCCGGTGGTAAGCTACGTGATCTAAGTGCGGAACAATCATGGGCTCTCCTGGAAGATCTTGCTCTTTATGACAACGAAAGTTGGAATGATCCCCGTGATTTGAATAAAACGGTCAAGGCAATATCTTTGCCTTCGAGCAATTCAAGCACTTCCGACCGTAGGATCATAGAACTTGAAGACCAAGTCAAGTTTCTTATGAAATCCTACGAGGCTCCTAAACCTTCAAGCCAAGTGAACAAAATCACTTCTTTGTGTGAATTATGTAGTGGTCCCCACGACACTCGTGATTGTGTGGAACTCCCCGAACAAGCTTTTGCGGACTACGCATCCTCGCGTACCGACGGAGCGGGAGACAAGTGGTACACTTTCAAACCCGAGCCAAACCCCTACGGTGATTCATACAACCCCTCATGGAAAAATCACCCTAACCTTAGGCGGAAACAAAACCAAAACGCACAACAAACCAATTCTTCCAACCCACCTAATCGTTTTCAATCAAGCGGTTCATCCCCAAACCGTAATTTCAATAACAATCCTTCCAACAATTATGGTAGTACCAATAATCTTGAAGGATTAATGTCCAAATTTATGGCATCTCAAGAAGCTCGGATAGCTAGATTCGAATCCGAATTCAATCAACAACAAACGGAGATGACCAATAAAATTGACAACTTATTGAAAGCCCTCAATAACCAAGTGCTATCACCTCCACATAAGGATGCTAGGAACATAAATAGCGGACCCCAAGTAAAAGACCCCTCTTCATCCAAACATGTCCACTTCGTCAACATTGTCACTATTAAACCAATTGATAGGAATGAGGATAATAGTGAACCTGAGGATGAGGTTAAGAAAGTCGAGGTTGATAAAGAAGTTAGGAAAAGTGAGATTGAAAAAGTAGATGATGATGAGGACTACTTGAATAGGCTACCCACTAAGGAAGAACGCGCATATCATACAGACTTATTCGATGACCCCGAGACACCATACTTCCTAGGTAGACCAATTATAGAAATGGGCGACCCTTCTAATCTCAACATACCATGCAACATCGGACATTTACATGTGTGGAAAGCTTACATCGACCTTAGATCGCCCATAAACATCATGACTAGAGCCCACTACAACTTGATAATGAAAAATCAACTTGGGTATAGGATGCTCCCTGATAAGGGTTGGATGAGTAACTTCACGGGAAGAGTTAAGGGATTACCGGTTTATGTAGGAAACTTCACCTATGCCACCGACTTTGTAATTGTAGAAGATATCCGCCCAATAGTCGATGCATGCTTAACTCAAGTAGTTTTTGGAAAACCATTTGTTGAGGTCTCTAGAATGACTTATGAACCTTTCTTAGGGATAGTTAGATTTAAGGATGAGACCGATGAGGTAAACTACCAAATGCCATATAAGATAGAGCAATTCCAACACTTGTCAAATGTTGAGAAGGAGCTTAAGCAAGCAGTCTACTATAGGAATGATGGAGATAGAAGTAAAGGAGTAGACTATGTTATGGAAAGGATATCCGGTTTCTACAAGGATTGTTTGAAATTAGGACCGGAATATAAAACCGGACATGAGAATGGCCTAGAAACCGTGACCAATGATGGAGTCACGTAATGTACGGTGACTTTGAGTCTAGCTACAAGACTCGTTAATAAAGAAAAGCGCTTCTTGGGAGGCAACCCAAGCTTTATTTGCTTTGTGTGTTTATTTATTTGTTTGTTTGATTTTATTTGCTTCCGTATGTATGTTTAATTTTTATTATTATTGATTCATGTTTGAAACTAAATTGTGAAAATGCTTTATCTTGTTTTTAACTTCGTCTTAACTACATATAAAGGTATTTTGCAAAAGATAAGTGTAAGTGAAATCCAAATCGGTTTATTAGAACAAATGAACATGAATCATAACAATATTAAATTAACATACATATTAGTAATTATTTGAGTCAAATGCTTGTATCGAGTCATAATGATATTTTGCAGGATTTCCAGGAAGTAAGGTATAGGTTTTTCCAGAAATTTTCCGAAAACTTAACATGAGAAATCTGTCAGATCATTTCTGACGGCGTCAGACCCCAACCTGACTGCGTCAGGTTTTAATTTTCTGAAATTTTTGAAAGTTTTGTTTTTCTACCGGAATCATAAAAAGTTTTTATTAAATCTCTAACTTATAAACTCCAGGAATCTGCAAAATAATCATTCCACAAGCATTATATCCTTATACAGATTTATCCCGCCGATGTTATGCAGGTTTTCGTGTTTGTTTTCTCAGGTTTAACAGGTTATTTTGGACAAGGAGATGTATGTGGAATCTAGCTTTTGGCGCTGCTTTAGTCTTGAAACTTCAACATTACCTTGGAAGAAGATCTAACCATGTTACCTCTTTATCCACCGAACGAATCAGGGGAGTATTTGATTTCATTCTTTTACCTTATTTACTTTTACATCTTGTTATTTGAACACTGGGGACAATGTTCAGCTTAAGTGTAAGGGGGGGGGGGGGTAAAGTACGATACTTTAGAGAATGCAATTACGCTTGATTTTTCGTTTGTTTAATGGTAGATGTGTAATAAAACTGAGAGAAATACCTGTTAAGGCAATTTTAGTGCCAAATTTAAAATTTTTTACAACATATAGGAGTGAAACTTTGGTCTTAATGAGCGTCTCATGGATAGGAGTTATATGACTAGCACAAAACCGTACCACTAAAAAAAATTTCCACCCCCAAATATATGTGAGGTTCGCCCCTAGAATTGGTAGGAAAAACATTTATGCTATGATGTGTGTACCGGTAGCACTTAGATTCTAGAACTTGCGTTAGGACCATTCCGAGGCCACAAGTGAGACTACATTCGTGTAGTTAGATTTACTACATGATAAGAGGCATTAGGATTAACCCATTGTTTTACACCTGTGTTTTTGTTATAATTACATTGGCTACAGTGGTCAAGTAATTCTCCCACACCCTTTGCGTTGTACTCATTTTTAGTACACGATACCCCTAGTACACCCCTCAGAGCCTATCTTTTCGTTTCTAACTTTAAGCATTTTACTTAAAGGAAGAATTTGTTTACACCCCACTTAAATGTACACCCAAATCGCCTTAGCCTACCTTGTATGCACTCATTTTTAGTGCATTATTGTGACAACATTTATTTAAACCCCAAGTTAATTATCTAATTGATTACATGGTTGCTAAGTCGAGTCATATCCTTGTACATATTGTTTTGGGATGATTGGGACTCATGGGTAAAGTACTAGTGTAATGGAGTAATGGGGAAGAACAACATTATTACCCCCATATGTGCTAAATATTTTAAAAGTACTCCAAGTGTTTCGATTATCTTAATTCGAGTCATTAGAATAGTTAATTGTAAAGTTATGTAAAAATTCAAGTGTAAGGGGGATACAACCCCCCTACGATGTATTATTTTGGATGGTAGGGCAAGAGTGTATGAAAAAAAAATCAAGAAAAATACAAAAAAATAAGAAAAAGAAAAGTAGAAAAAACATACGGACTACCATCCCGTTTCATTTTATGTTTATTTTATCTTTTTGTTATTTTTTTTCATTAGCTTAAGTCGAGTCTAGTCTTGGCTTAGCAACGCCATATTGTACATGTAATTAATCAAGATCTTTAACTCGCCACCAGTAAAATATCCTTTATCCAACAAAACCGTGTTTATCATATCCCTACACCTAACGTTATAACCCGTTTAAAAGCCCTCTTTGATAGTTTATCTTAGGTGCTTACGCCTAGTGGAGGAGGTTTTTGATCCTTTCCCAAGCCTATGGTAATCTATTTGCTATGACAGGTAGTGAGAGATATTATTCATTTTCATTTATGAGATATACTTTTATGACACCTGAGAGATGTGAGTATCTAAACACTACTTGTGAGGTGCTAGTTTGTAATCTCCGTGCTTATTATGATTAAAGTGGAACGACTATTTGTTGTAATTACTTTTATATTAGCGTTAAATGACCCCTAACTTGTATTTTGATTAGAATAAAAGCGCATTTGCTTGAGGACAAGCAAATCTCAAGTGTAAGGGTATTTGATGAAGCAAAAAGTGTACCGCTTTTAGGGGGTCATTTAAGCCCTAAATCGTATTTATTTGATCAAATATTGCCCTAAATCGTTCCTTTTGTCATTTTAGGTACTTTGGAGGAGAAATCTGGAAAAGGAAGCATTTTGGACGTTTTTGGAGCATAAAAGTGAAGAATTCGACAAAATACCAAAGCTGCTGGAAAAGTACACGTGACGGCGTCAAGGATTGCTCCTGACGGCGTCACGGCTTGGCAAAAGAGGTGGATATGACAAATACACGTGACGCGCCAGAAAGTTTTACAAAGAAAGTCTGACGGCGTCACCCTTTAAGGTGATCAAGGCCGTCTCGTGCTAAGACAAAGAGAGATGGCCATCAGGATTAAAGAGTGACGGCGTCAAGAAGGTCGTCAACCCTTGACGCGCCAGAGAGGATTTTGGAGGATTAAAAGGGGACGGCGTCAAGAAGGCCATCAAGAAACCCTAACCGCGGCGAGGTGACGGCGTCACGCTCTATAACGTGACGCCGTCAGATCTGTTTTCCTATATATATTTTCATAATTTTTAGTCATTAGTGTGAAACTTTGTGAGGAGAAACCCTAAGACGATTTTCTACCATTTTTAAGGGTTTTATACCCTTGGATCTCCCATGTTCAATTGAAGATAAGTAATCAATTAATCATTCAATATGTCTATGTGTTGTTTGATTATATCTTGTTCTTGTCTTTTATTTAACATGCTAGGCTAGATTTATCTTGTGTTTGCTTAGATCTAATGAAACCTAACTATTGATTATTGGTTGTTGGTGTGTTATTAATTGTATTGGATGATTGTTTATCGATGTTAGGCTTAAGAAAACTGGCTAACCTCCTTTACGGTAACTTGCTTGAACGTCTTAAGAAACATGAACCAATGCGTACTAAGGTTATTATGGTTGTATTTAATGCATGAGCGAATTCTAGTGATCCCATGTTAGGAGCTTCTTAGCCGGCTCGACATAGGAGTGAAGTAGGAGCTTGTAGAGTTGGGGAAGTACGTACGCCACCCCACGATTGGTATTAAGGAATACACCCGTCATCCACGCAATTAATACACACTAATTAATCGGTAAAAGATAGTTAGGGAGTAAGGAAATCTAAGTAAACACATTTCTCTCCATATAAGTTCCACAACCTTTTTATTTTCAGTTATTTTATTTTATTTGCAATTGTAGTTATTTGGGTTAGTTGACTAGCAACTAATTCCGCCCACTCCTTCAAACCCGAGATTTTACTTGCTTTTATAAAAATATAAAAATACAAAAAGAATCTTCTCTCACCCTTAGACCTATTAGAGTAGTTTTTCAATCCTAACGACACTATTCCCCTAGAGAACGATCAATCCCCCGGTACTTGCCACTACACTATACTACATCGGTCAGGTACACTGCCTGGTGGGGATTGCAAGCCTCTTGAGATCCCTCGAGAGGTAAAACCTGTTGTAAGGTCGCAAAACCACGCATCATGATTGGAGACATTCAGTCTGGAGTGAAGACAAGAACTCAAGTCTTGACATCAGATCAAGAAGGGTTCATTTCAAGCATCTATCAAGAAAAACTCCATGATACTGCAAACACATGCTTGTTTGCATGTTTCCTCTCACAAGAAGAACCCAAAAACATTATCAAAGCCTTAAAAGAATCAAGTTGGGTGGAAGCTATGCAAGAGGAGCTTCTTCAATTTAAACTTCAGAAGGTTTGGTCTCTAGTTGATTTTCCCAAAGGAGAGAGGGCAATTGGAACTAAATGGGTTTTCAGAAACAAGAAAGATGAAAGGGGTATAGTGATTCGAAACAAAGCCAGACTTGTAGCCCAAGGATACACTCAAGAAGAAGGGGTAGACTATGAAGAAGTCTTTGCACCAGTTGCAAGACTTGAAGCAATTAGGCTATTTTTGGCCTATGCTTCTTTCATGGGATTCACAGTTTACCAAATGGATGTCAAAAGTGCCTTCTTGTATGGTACTCTTGAAGATGAAGTGTATGTATCTCAGCCTCCAGGCTTCACTGATGTTGAATATCCAGATAGGGTGTACAAGGTTACTAAAGCTCTTTATGGTCTACATCAAGCTCCCAGGGCATGGTATGAAACACTGGCTTCTTATCTGATTCAGAATGGATATCAAAGGGGCAAGATTGATCAGACCTTGTTTATTAAAAGAAACAAGAATGACATCCTGCTAGTGCAAGTTTATGTTGATGATATTATCTTTGGATCCACAAAGAAGAAGATGTGTGTGGAGTTTGAAAAACTTATGCATAATAAGTTTGAGATGAGTTCCATGGGGGAACTTACTTTCTTTTTGGGTCTGCAAGTGAAGCAATCAGAAGAAGGCATATTTATCAGCCAAGATAAATATGTGGCAGATATCCTAAGGAAGTTTCAAGTTACTGATTCCAAGATTGCAAGCACACCTATGGACTCAGAAAAGTCATTGGTCAAAGATGAGGATGGTATAGATGTGGATACTCACACATACAGGTCTATGATTGGGTCTTTGATGTATCTCACTTCATCTAGACCAGATATCATGTTCCCTGTATGTGCTTGTGCCAGATATCAAGTTAATCCTAAAGTATCACATCTCACAGCAGTCAAAAGGATTTTCAGATACCTCAAGGGTCAACCTAAGTTGGGCCTATGGTATCCAAGAGAATCACCTTTTGACTTGATTGCTTTCTCAGACAGTGACTATGCTGGTGCAAATCAAGACAGAAAATCCACAACTGGTGGATGTCAATTTCTTGGAAGCAGGCTTATATCATGGCAATGCAAAAAGCAAACAATGGTAGCAACCTCTACAACTGAAGCTGAATATGTAGCTGCTGCAAATTGTTGTGGTCAAGTACTCTGGATTCAAAATCAAATGCTTGACTATGGGTATAATTTTCTAAACACCATGATATACATTGACAATAGCAGTACCATATGCATTATTAAAAATCCAGTTCAACATTCTAAAACAAAACACATAGAAATAAGACACCATTTCATTAGAGACTGCAATGAGAAAAAGTTAATACAAGTTCAAAAAATTGATTCAGAACATAACTTTTCTGACCTTCTCACTAAACCTTTTGATTTACGAAGGTTTAAATTTTTAGTTGCAGGCATTGGAATGATTAATCTTTAAAATACTCATACATATGTTTTTTGTACATAAACTGGAGTGGTACTGCTAGTTGTTAAAATGGCACGGTTATTTATAACTTGGTACTGTTAGTCCATATGTGCTATGTTTTGTTCATCTTGATATGTTCAGGTTTACAAGACCACAAAGCAAGTGCTTTGCACTTTGTTTATTTTGGTCTAGAACTAACAATTTCAGGTTCTCAAGTTGACAACAAAGCAAAGATCATGACATGCTATTGAAAGACAAATTTCTGGTCTTGATCTTGGATATGGAGCACCATCAATGGTCATCAGTTCATCATGTTTTACAAACAAAAAGAACTGGCTAGTCCAAAGCAAACGGCTCTTGGTAAAGACACATCAAATCCGTTGATGGTTGATAGTTTACCTAAAACTATATGGTATTTAACTAACCATACTTGACAACAAATAGTTAACTAGTCCAAAAGCAAACGGCTCTTGGTAAAGACTCATCAAATCCGTTGATAGCTGGTAGTTTGCTTAAAACTATAAGGGGTTAGTATGATTCTTTTTGCAAAATTTCTAATCATACGGCTGAGTAAAATTTTATAAAGGTACTGGTAGTTCAAAATAAGGTACGGGTAGAGTAAAAAGGTACGGCTATATAGCCGTTAAGACGGTTAATTAAAACTAGCCGTTGGAAGTTTTTCTGTTAATTAATGATGTCATCCTCGTTCTATGGGTTTCTAATATAATATATTTTTCTTTTAAAATATCTTGTTAACCTTATCTCTTTTTATTTGTCATCAATTATTCATAGTCGGTTAACCTTGAAACCCTAAACTTTCAATTACATCATTTTATTACAATTAACTCTCTTCCTTTTCTCTCTATCAGTACCATTAACAAATCCCACCAGGCTAATCTCTCTTTGGAAAACCTCAAGATGGCTGATCTCTCTTTTGCTGAGAAACACAATCTTTTGGCATATTTGGAAAAACCAGAGGATGATCAGACCTACCATCAGATAGTGGACTTTTTAAACCGATCCTGTATCAGGTATTCTTTACTTGTAAATCCCACTATTTATGTCACTCACATTACACAGTTTTGGCACACTGCTAGTGTTGAAACTAGTGAAGATGGTGACAAACAAATTGTTGCTAAAGTGGATGGCAGAACTTTGACTCTTACCGTATCATCCATAAGAAGACATCTTCATTTGGATGATGCTGATGGTATTAGTCAATTGCCAAATACTAAAAATTTTGAAAATCTTACCAGAATGGGGTATCCTGTTGCTTCAGATAAATTAACTTTTTACAAGATACAGTTTTCCCCACAATGGAGATTTTTGATTCACACCATTCTTCACTGTCTGAGCCCCAAGAAAACAGCATATGAGCAATTTAGTGGCAACATTGCTACAGCTATCATTTGCTTGGCCACAGACAGAAGATTCAATTTTTCACAACTTATTTTTGATGGAATGGTGAAAAATATTTCAAGCAGTACAAAGTTTTTGATGTACCCCAGATTCATTCAGCATATTCTAAACAAATCCAAATTGAAAGCACATAAAAGGATTGAGCCCACTCCAACCCTCACAAAGAAAGTGTTCTCAAATATGCAAATTGGGTTTAAGGGGGTACCAACACCATTGTTTGAAACCATGATAAACCGAAGAACACCATCACCAAGTACCTCTGAACACACAAACAAATCATCAGACAACTCATCTTCACAACACCCATCACCATCCCCAGACCACCAAACAGAATCAGCCACAAATCTCAATTTAGAAACTGACCATTTGCCCCATGATTCATCAATCCAAGGTGGTAACACACAAGGAAATGATGAGGGCAATACCACACTAAAGGAATTGATGGCTAAGGTGAATTCTTTAGAAACTGCTCTTCAAAGTCAAAATAAGAAGTTTTCAGAGATCAACACCAAACTGGTAAATAGGGTAAAGAAATTGGAGTTGAAGGTTAAGAAGCTCAAAGGTAAAAGATCAGCTCAGATAATCTCTTCCAGTTCAGACTCTGATGATGCTGAGCCCTCTTCCAAAAAGGGGAGGAAAAATGAAGAAGATATTGATTCTCAGTCTCAGGGGAGGTTTGAAGATCAATACAATGAAGGAGCACAAGTGTTTGATGAAGGAACGGTTGGGGCAGAACAAGGAACTGCCAATATACTAGGTACGGGTGAGACAGAGCAAGGTACGGTTAGGCCAGAACTTGATGCTGATGCTCTTATTGAAAGGTTAAAGGCTCAGGGTTTTAAAGGTACTACTTCACTCTTTTATCAAAGGAAATCAAGGCCTCAGGGAAGGACATTAGAATCTGGTGAAGCAGGTACTCATATTGTTGAAAATCAAGAAGCTACAAGTCCTTTGATAGCAAAATCTACCACCAAAGATAAGGGTAAGGCAATACTATTTGAAGATGAACCAAAATCTAGGAAACTGAAAAAGAGGGAAAGAATTCAGATAGCTGCAGATAAAGAAGAAGCCCAAAGGTGTAGAGAAGAAGAAGAAAGGAAAGCTGCAGTACAAGAAAGATTTGCAGAAGGAACAAGGATGCTTGCTGATATGCAAACAGGGAAGGATGCTGCCCAAACTCTCTTAGAAACCCAACAAGCCCAAGAAATATTTAATGAACAGATTCAATGGATAATAGCAAATGATCCAATTGTGATAGGTCATGCTGCTATGCTCCTATCAGATTAGAGTCTTGGTGAAGAGGAGAAAACATCCAAGCTTGAAGAATTCATCAACAAAAAGTATAGAGAACAAGCTTTGGATGATATTTTCAAGAAGAAAATGGAGAGTAAGAAGAGAGGTTATAAAGTGGGCATTTCTGAAAGTGAGCTGATAACAACTATGAAGATGTATCTGAGAAATTCAGCATATTGGAAGGAACATCAGCTTAGAGGCAAATCAAATGAAGAAATCAAGTACTTATTCTTCAATGCCTATAAGCTTGCTCAATTCAAATTCCCTGATGACTTAGTAACAAGGTCTGTAAAGAAGAGAAAAACTGAAGCAGAGTCAGCACCAATTCAGACAAGTAAGATGATTGTCCCAGTTCCAGAAATTCTCTTTGCTGAACCATTACAGGCAAGACATCCAATCATAGATTGGGAAATTCATCTAAGCAGTTTTGGTAAAGCATGGAAGGTGACAAGAGTTGGTGGTCAGACTGGAATATTCAAGAACTTTGGGAATCTGCTTAGAGCATGTGACAGAATGGATCAAGCTGGATTGTGGAGGTTAGTTCAAGATAAGTTGAATACAGCTTATAAACCTGATGCAAAAGAACAAGAGCTATGGGTGGAGTTCCAAAGATTATATAATCTATATGCAAATCCTACAGATGTACATTGGAAATTCCCTTACTTTGATCCATCTGTCTAATTGGAATACTTCAACATGAGCCATATACATCATCTCTCCACTGGAAGTGGAGTAGAATCTTTATGCTAGCAGAAAATGAGTATCCTTTAAGTTTTGAAGTATTATCAGCTATGGTCAACACAAGGATATTGTGTGAAGAAGAAACTGATGCAGTTCAAAGACTGAAGCAGAGCATACGTGATCAGTATGAAAGGCTGAGGAAGAATAGAATCTAAGGTTTTTGGAAGAGTTCTCACAATCCTCAAAGGTATGTATTTTATTCAAAGAAACTTGTTTATTCAATGGGAAATAACAAGTTTAGGGGAGGATTGTTGGGAATAAAATGTCCAAGACAAAGGAACTACTAGAGGAAGCAAAGGGACGGTTAGAAGAAATACCTGAGCAGTTAGGACTGCTAGTGTATTTATGAAGAACAATGAAGATACATTAACCGTACCTTCTAGGAGAGAAGGTACGGCTAGTTATAGAAGGCACTGCTGGTTCATTAATGTAAGAGTTGGATGATTTATTACTTTTGTATACTTTAATTACACTTGTATTAGTTTAGTATAAGTCTCTGTAACCCATGTGTTGTACAGTAAGCGTGGCTTGCTTTGTATGGGTACAATAGTATTAGTATTAGTTGTAAAGTGAATATTAGTTGTAAAGTAGAATGGGTCTTAGTATTAGTTTATTCATTGTCGACCAACTCTTAATATTGTAATAAGGATTCCTTAGTGTATAAAAGGAATCCTTAGATAGCAGTTTAGACATATCTTTTCCACCTCCTTCACTCATAATCTCACAACCCTTATAGTAACTTAGTTACTCGTTAAGATTCAAGGTTAAGTTGTAACCCTGGTGATAGTTTAGATCACCCGTATTATTATCAATAATATTGAATCGTTGTTTGTTAAATTATGTTGTGTTCATTATCATTTACACGTTACTGTTACATTAAACAAACCATCGTTCCTCTAAGTGTGCTTAAGTAGATTCCGCATACTCAACCACATTAACTCAAAATATCTCAAACACGTTACTAGGAATAACATACTAAGTGTTTGTATAATCCTCACATAACCTTTTCATTTCTTACTTTGTACCTTTATCTATACCTTATGATAGTCCATTGCACTATACCACATATGTTCATTTTCTTTTATTTTAGTTCCCGTTTATATATATCTGTTCACTGAGCTTTTTAAGCTCAGCCGCATTTCTTTTCCCCGCGGCAGGTTTTAGTTGGAAGCTGGGTATGAGTGGAAAGGGCTTTTGGACTTAGAAGACCCTGATAGTTACTCTGGAGTAGAGACTCTTAGAAGGATTTACATTTGCAGTCTTAGTATTTAGTTTTGTTTCCTTTGTAGCCTTGTATATTCAGTATTTCATTTGTAACCTTTGAGAATTCTTGTATTACTGTAATGTATGTTTTGTTTTGATCTGATATGAAACCATTAGTGTGACATCTTTACCCATGTCGGGTTGGGGTGTTACAATTATGGTATCAGAGCGACAGGTTGCGACTCGTAATACATTTACCCTTGACCTGTGTAAGTTAGGACCACTAAGTTTTTCCCTGTAGGCGCTCGTAAGACAACCCTTGAAAATTTGCTTTAAGATTTCCCTATAGGAACGTAAGTTTTGACCAGTGAGGAATGAGTAGACTATAAGGCATTTGTTTAAGTATCATTGCTTCCGCATCACTCTGATTCGTGCCTTGCTTTTGGTTAGATCATGTTGATATCACTTTTGGGAATTGAAATCTTATGCTTTGCACCACCTAAGATTTGAAACCTAATTAAATCTTGAAGGCATTGAGAATTGCATAGTAATTGCCTGACACTATTTGATCCTTATCTTCAGATTTTGACTCTGATCTCTGATCCTTTCGTAAATCATTTTGACGCCTCTTCGGGCACTCTGAGAACCTCCATGGCGATGACGTATTTGATATATTTTGTTATTTGTCTCTTGCTTTTGATAAGTATCTATGAATCTTCCAACACTAATTGATTTCGTTTTACCCATCTCTGTCCTTATAAGAAGCCTTATGGTGTGTAACCGCGAGTATAAAAATGTTTTCCCCCTCACTTTTGAATGATAAAGCTTTGATTTGTGAACCGTCTTTCTTTGGATAGTAAACTTCGATTTTATTCTGACAAGGAATTTGCTGAGTGATCAGTCGAATATTGACAACTACCCTCCTATATCTCACCTTTAACGTTTGCAACAATTTTTGAATTCCCTACCATGATTACCGATTGTTAAACGTTCGCTATTACTCTGGAGACTCGTGTGTTACTTTCGCGGTTATAAAGCTTTCTTAGAAACCATTTCGTACACCAATGAATGAACCTTATCTTGGAAGCTATTTGGCACTTGGAGTCGTCTGGGCATGAACTTTGTTTTGAATGTTATTTGGCACCCTGCATTTTCTGAATATGATTCCTGGTAGAACCACCAAAAGTTTTTCCATCGGAGCGTGAAGTAGGATTTGACATGATACCGAGAGATTGTCTAGTCACCAAACGAAGATGTCTTTCGGATCATACCAATTGAGTGGGGCAATGGGAAGAGCAGCAACCGAAGACCAGGAAGTGAGTTTACTTAAGTGTATTTCCTGGGCGTGTTTTAGTTTCGTTCGCGATTATGAAGGGTGATGACTAGAGATATGTATCGATTACAGGAAGCTGAATCGTAATACTGTTAGGAACCAATATTCCTCCACCCTGAAATGACTATGTGGTTGTTTAAATTCTGAGCGCGAAGTTCCTTCTGATGAATTGAGTCTATTTTTGAAATCGACCCCCCATATTCGTAAACGACTACTATGACGGTTAGTGACGCTAATGGTATTAGCTAAAGCTCTGACTGTTTCGTGAATTTGATAAATGATGTTTTCTCGTAAGTACTTGGGCAAATGGTCATTGTATGACTTAATGGTACATTCGGAGACGAGGAAGAGCATGAAAATCATTTTTGCACCTTGTTAGAAATTTGAGGATCATTTGTGCATTCTAGGAGATGGATATTTGTTAAGAGAACGGTGTTCTTTGCCTGACCTGGAGTTCACGACAATGGAGACTACCCTGAAGAGTGAAGACATTCCTTACAAGGCAGAAGTGTTGGCGATACAGAAGAAGAAATTCTAGTCAAGATGGTGAACCTGGAACTGATGAAGACATGCAGTCTCACTTCCCTATTCATCTTGGTTGTACTAAGATGAATTGAGAGCGGAAGCAGACTGGATGATGAAGAGATTTAAAGATCGTGCCAGAAATCCACATTACTCCATCACATTCCAAGAAGAACTGTAGGAGGCTCGACGAACCAGACACAAGTTCCTGATCTTGGTTTCACTTCCCGACTGATGGACAGACGAAGACAGATTAGCCGGACTTGAGGAAATTGGATGTTTTGGATGAACGAAATTTTGAAACAGGCCCTTTATGCTTGGAAGAATGAATTCTATGAAGGCCGAAGTTCTGACGACTAACTTTCATTTCCGTTGACCCTCTTAAGTTTCGTTATATCATAATAAGAACCTCTTAAGATTTAAGCTCCCTTGAAGCATTTCAGTTCGTATTTATTGTTCGTATGTTCGGTGATGGCTATGTTTTGAGAGACTTTGGCGGATTGTGGAAGATATGATGCTCGTGACGGCGTACCTCACTTCTGCTAAGCAATCTGGGATTTTGATACTCTTACGAACAGTTTTGTTTTTCCTCTTGACTATGGTATTCGATTTTGGTTGACCTCTGAGACTGTAGAAGTACTAGGTGGATTAAGATAGGTGGTTTTGATTACAATTTGAGATAAAGTATGACCATCATGAGGGCATATTTATATGATTCCAGTATTATGACGTCTGGCCAACATGATAATACTTCTGTCATATAACGTGCACTTGTTGTGGGCATAGGATATCTTGGGGAGTACCTAAGAAGTTTAGAATGTGAAATTCCGCTGGATTATCCGTGATTAGTGAGACTTTAGGTTCATCCTATCTATCTGTATAATCTGCTTTCGTTCATTAGATATCTGATTGAGTTTGATCTCTCGATTTGAATTCTGTTGACTTCAGTTATAAGTCTTGAACTCCTTTTAGAACTTCCTACTGTTGGTGCAATTAATTCGATTTGAAATCTTATTCGTATTCCATATGAGCTTTCTGAAGATTCACCTATCGTCCAATTTATGTTGCATGGACCTTTTGTTCTGAATCAACCTAATTTGTCTTCTCCTGAGAAATTTGAACCCACCTCGTTTTGATCTGAGTCATGAGAAACTATTTGGTCTGAAGATCTTTTTGGAAGAACCTCCCTGGGCATGAGAATGTTGTAATAATCTTTTGCGACTAACTACGACTTCGTTTAACTTCGGGACTTCAAATTTCGAGGACGAAATTTTTCTTTTTAGAGGGGAAGAAATTGTAAAACCTAAAAATCCTAAAACATGTAAAAAGACCAAAATGCCCTACAATCTTAAACTTTGATTAATTAGCTTATAAATGTACCAAATGAATTCCAAACTTTGAGAAATGATCAAGACATGAAGTAAAATTAATTCCTTTACCACATTTGACATTTGTGAAGAACCAAAATTATTTTGTACATATTATATGAGCCGAAAATGTAATAGGGATATTATATAATTATTATAATCTTATTAACTAATTCAAAAACCCTTTTAAATGACAAGATAATTGTGGAAGTTATATAAATTTGATTTAGTCATTTATGGGCCGTGATTTTGGCCAGCAATTTCCCTTAAGTCTCGGCAATTTACCTTTTTTATTTTAACAACCCATTAAACCCTATTTACCACAATGCCGATTAGATCAAAACACACACAAAAATACATTGCGACTTCATACGATTTTCTGAAGCTCAAGGAACATTTTTCTGGTGTTGTTCGTGGCCTAAGGAAGATTAGAAAAATTGGTTTAGGTCGTGGGTCTCGCTCGTTTGATCGCTAGCAATTATTTTGCATTCGATAGGTAAAATCCCAAATCAATTCATACGACTTTCTAAAATCCTTTTATCATTTTTCTCATGTTCCTTACGTCATATATGCTTTGTATAAAATGGCTCTAAGGTCGTTGAGGCTGAGGTTGATCGCTAGGGATTTTTGGTTCACAAGTTCATTCGATAAGGTGTAAATTGTTTTTGACTCGTTCACACGTTCAATCCTTGATTGGGTATTTTTCCTATGATCCTTTCATCTCTTATAACCCATATAAAATACGAAAACCAAATCATGCAACCTAAAATAAATCGTGTGAATTAAAATGGTAAAAATACGTATAATTCATAATATATGCCATGCGAATTTTCCAGGTCTTGTTATCATTTATTTTGGACTTTATACGAATTGTGTGACCTGGGAAAAATAATATTTCAATTATTAGAAGCTTGGTTTGATCATGGTTAACTTTTGTACATGTCGCATAATTTGGAAAAGTTTGATCGAATGGGTTTTAAAACCCTAGCTGCGATTAGGGTTAGGGTTTGGGGCTTTAATCTGATGTATTTAATGCGACATAATAATGGTCTCATGATGAAGGAATGATTTGCACATGATTTGTTAAATTTGGTTTAGGGTTTCGAATTATATAATGTATAAGATTGGATTTTTAAAATTTAAAGGGGATGTTTTGTAGATATTGAAACTTGTGGGTCATTTCTGTCATATGCTATAAATCAGGGCTGATGTGAGTAAAATATAACATGTGGGTCATTTGTGTAAAATATAGGACTTAGGGATTTAAATTGGAATTTGTTAATCATATATATGTCGAATTGAAAAAAATAAATAAATAGAGGGACTTGTTATGTAATTTTGGGAACTTTATGGTAGCTTCGTATAATACATGAGATGAGGGACTTAATGTGTAAAATTGGATAATTAAGGGTTTGATATGTAAATATGATAAATATAATAACGAATTGTGGTTTTATTAACTTAAAGGACTAAAAGTGTAATTTATGAAAAGATAAGGGTGTGATTCGTACCATATTTAATTTAAGGGATATGTTTTGTAATTTCACTAAGATGATGGTTCGTTATGTATATATTGATATGTTAAGGGTCAAAATGTAAATTAATGAAATATAAGGTTTAATATGCAACTTATGTAACTAAAGGGGTGTAAAGTGTAATATTGGTAAACTTGAGGGACTGAAATCGTTAACATGATAAATATGGATTCAAAACAGATTATTTGTAATACTTTCATGTTTAACCCTTAACTTTGGTTTAATTACATTTAAAACCCTAAATTATGTAAAGTTATCATAATTAACCCTAAACTATTGAAACTTGCTAAAACTTACCCTATATCCATAACATGCTTATTTAATGACTTCACCTAAGTAATAATGCTTTAATCTTTCTAATTGTGGAAACCTTCTAAATAAGGAAACTTTCTAAAAAATGGAAACTTACTAAAATGGAAGGGCAGTTAAAAAAAACCCATTATAATACTCTTCTTTTCCTTTAGGTGTGAAGAAGGAGAGGTCCTGATCCATTCCTATACTTGCTATCTTTTGTCTTTGTTTGCATTCGTAATAAGGTACAGATATTCTACCCTTTTTCAGTAAGGGTGTCTTCTTCCTCATGATTCATTGATCTTGATTCGTTTTAAGATCTCCTAAGCCAATGCTATGTTCCCTTACACTTTGGTTCGTTTGTTTGATTCATTTTGACTTTGAAGTTTGATATGACCCTTTTGCTTTGAGCCTCTATAATGATCCATTTGATATTCGTTCGTGACCTTGTGATATTAGTGTTCGAATCACTTGATGCTTCGAAGGTTCATTTGATCTTGGTAAACAGATGTGAAAACCCTTCTCAATTATGTCATGGAAATGTTTTGAGGAAAACTTACTTTAAAATGATGTTTATGAAATATGCGATGCCACTTTATGTGGAATTTTACTAAACTTTTAATGAAAACCATTTGATAAAGATTTCTTAAAATGAACCAGTTGATGATGAACCTTTGATCAGTTCGTTGGACTCATTTGACTTTGATATTGGATTTGAACCTTTGACATGAACCTTTGGAAATTGAACCTTTGATATGAACCTTTGATATTTGGACTCCGATTATGAGTCAAGGACTTAGACCATTTGAACCTTTGCTATGATTTGGACTTTGACCTTTGACCCTTCAGTTTGATACCCGAGCCAAGTTCGTTTCCTAGCCATGAAGGTAACATGGCCGTGTCATTGATGCACCTTTGGCATGACTCATGTGTGGGTGAGTGATTTCTCACACCGTCCCCATATTGTTTGTTGCATGCATATTATATTTGTTATGGCCTATATTAGTGTTCGGGGGGCGAATGGGTTGCAATCCTAGGTTCGTGTCCGTGTTCGTGGACTTATTATGATTTGATATGATATATTGTTCGGTGACTGATGCTGGGTGCAATCCACGTCTTTCACAAGTTCGGGAGCTGATCACTCCATTTGATACATGAGGACACCCCTCATATTATCTGGTTACTAAAGAGGTATCCCCTCTAGATTGTTTGCAGGATTTTGATATTTGGTTCGTGTTTGGGCTCGTGGTGGATTACTGACCTAACCTTTTCATTTCTTACTTTGTACCTTTATCTATACCTTATGATAGTCCATTGCACTATACCACATATGTTCGTTTTCTTTTATTTTCGTTCCCGTTTATATATATCTGTTCACTGAGCTTTTTAAGCTCAGCCGCGTTTCTTTTCCCCGCGGCAGGTTTTAGTTGGAAGCTGGGTATGAGTGGAAAGGGCTTTTGGACTTAGAAGACCTTGATAGTTACTCTGGAGTAGAGACTCTTAGAAGGATTTACATTTGCAGTCTTAGTATTTAGTTTTGTTTCCTTTGTAGCCATGTATATTCAGTATTTCATTTGTAACCTTTGAGAATTCTTGTATTACTGTAATGTATGCTTTGTTTTGATCTGATATGAAACCATTAGTGTGACATCTTTACCCATGTCGGGTTGGGGTGTTACAATTATGGTATCAGAGCGACAGGCTGCGACTCGTAATACATTTACCCTTGACCTGTGTAAGTTAGGACCACTAAGTTTTTCCCTGTAGGCGCTCGTAAGACAACCCTTGAAAATTTGCTTTAAGATTTCCCTATAGGAACGTAAGTTTTGACCAGTGAGGAATGAGTAGACTATAAGGCATTTGTTTAAGTATCATTGCTTCCGCATCACTCTGATTCGTGCCTTGCTTTTGGTTAGATCCTGTTGATATCACTTTTGGGAATTGAAATCTTATGCTTTGCACCACCTAAGATTTGAAACCTGATTAAATCTTGAAGGCATTGAGAATTGCATAGTAATTGCCTGACACTATTTGATCCTTATCTTCAGATTTTGACTCTGATCTCTGATCCTTTCGTAAATCATTTTGACGCCTCTTCGGGCACTCTGAGAACCTCCATGGCGATGACGTATTTGATATATTTTGTTATTTGTCTCTTGCTTTTGATAAGTATCTATGAATCTTCCGACACTAATTGATTTCGTTTTACCCATCTCTGTCCTTATAAGAAGCCTTGTGGTGTGTAACCGCGAGTATAAAAATGTTTTCCCCTCACTTTTGAATGATAAAGCTTTGATTTGCGAACCGTCTTTCTTTGGATAGTAAACTTCGATTTTATTCTGACAAGGAATTTGTTGAGTGATCAGTCGAATATTGACAACTACCCTCCTATATCTCACCTTTAACGTTTGCAACAATTTTTGAATTCCCTACGATGATTACCGATTGTTAAACATTCGCTATTACTCTGGAGACTCGTGTGTTACTTTCGCGGTTATAAAGTTTTCTTAGAAACCATTTCGTACACCAATGAATGAACCTTATCTTGGAAGCTATTTGGCACTTGGAGCCGTCTGGGCATGAACTTTGTTTTGAATGTTATTTGGCACCCTGCATTTTCTGAATATGATTCCTGGTAGAACCACCAAAAGTTTTTCCATCGGAGCATGAAGTAGGATTTGACATGATACCGAGAGATTGTCTAGTCACCAAACGAAGATGTCTTTCGGATCATACCAATTGAGTAGGGCAATGGGAAGAGCAGCAACCGAAGACCAGGAAGTGAGTTTACTTAAGTGTATTTCCTGGGCGTGTTTTAGTTTCGTTCGCGATTATGAAGGGTGATGACTAGAGATATGTATCGATTACAGGAAGCTGAATCGTAATACTGTTAGGAACCAATATTCCTCCACCCTGAAATGACTATGTGGTTGTTTAAATTCTGAGCGCGAAGTTCCTTCTGATGAATTGAGTCTATTCTTGAAATCGACCCCCCATATTCGTAAACGACTACTATGACGGTTAGTGACGCTAATGGTATTAGCTAAAGCTCTGACTGTTTCGTGAATTTGATAAATGATGTTTTCTCGTAAGTACTTGGGCAAATGGTCATTGTATGACTTAATGGTACATTCGGAGACGAGGAAGAGCATGAAAATCACTTTTGCACCTTGTTAGAAATTTGACGATCATTTGTGCATTCTGGGAGATGGATATTTGTTAAGAGAACGGTGTTCTTTGCCTGACCTGGAGTTCACGACAATGGAGACTACCCTGAAGAGTGAAGACATTCCTTACAAGGCAGAAGTGTTGGCGATACAGAAGAAGAAATTCTAGTCAAGATGGCGAACCTAGAACTGATGAAGACATGCAGTCTCACTTCCCTATTCATCTTGGTTGTACTAAGATGAATTGAGAGCGGAAGCAGACTGGATGTGAAGAGATTTAATGATCATGCCAGAAATCCACATTACTCCATCACATTCCAAGAAGAACTGCAGGAGGCTCGACGAACCAGACACAAGTTCCTGATCTTGGTTTCACTTCCCGACTGATGGACAGACGAAGACAGATTAGCCGGACTTGAGGAAATTGGATGTTTTGGATGAACGAAATTTTGAAACAGGCCCTTTATGCTTGGAAGAATGGATTCTATGAAGGCCGAAGTTCTGACGACTAACTTTCATTTCCGTTGACCCTTTATGCTTGGAAGAATGGGCTCGTGGTGGATTACTGACCTAACCTTTTCATTTCTTACTTTGTACCTTTATCTATACCTTATGATAGTCCATTGCACTATACCACATATGTTCGTTTTCTTTTATTTTCGTTCCCATTTATATATATCTGTTCACTGAGCTTTTTAAGCTCAGCCGCGTTTCTTTTCCCCGCGGCAGGTTTTAGTTGGAAGCTGGGTATGAGTGGAAAGGGCTTTTGGACTTAGAAGACCTTGATAGTTACTCTGGAGTAGAGACTCTTAGAAAGATTTACATTTGCAGTCTTAGTATTTAGTTTTGTTTCCTTTGTAGCCTTGTATATTCAGTATTTCATTTGTAACCTTTGAGAATTCTTGTATTACTGTAATGTATGCTTTGTTTTGATCTGATATGAAACCATTAGTGTGACATATTTACCCATGTCGGGTTGGGGTGTTACAATAACGGATGATAACAAATATGTTACATTCGTTACTTTCAGTCGGTTCAAAAAAAAAAAAAAAAAAAAAAAAAAAACATATATTATATAAACCTACCCGAGACCATCTTTCAGATCTTGAAACCTTTCACAAGATTTCTTGAGTCAGTTGAAGCAGAAAACAAGAACGTCAACGTAAAGGTATGGTTGTGAGTTATTGTTTGTGATGATCGAGTTGAAGTGTTATTGGTTCGTTGTGAGTTGGTTGATAGATCGGTAGTTTGGGTGATGCGTTTGGAGAGATGGAAGGAGGTGAGAAGCAGGTGAGGATTTTTTGGTGAAGGGGGCGGATTATTAATATGAGAATTAGGGTTAAGGATTATGTTTGACGAGTCTTTAATACCCATAATTTTAGGGTATCATTTGGATTGGGCCTTTAATCTTAAATAACTTAACCGGGTTTGTTTGCTTATTGGACTGGATCTACTTTAACCAAATTGAAATTCTCACATGGACTTTAACCAAATTAGGCTGACAAGTTATATCACAAAGGGCTGTTGTGATGAATGATAATATTAAGGACTGAGCTAATCCGAAAATTATATCAAATTTGGACTAAAAGGTTATTCGTATATAATGTATTTTTAATACATTGTATAATTTTTGATATAATATTTGGCGAAAAAGTTTGGTATCTTGGTTGTACAAACTTTTCATGGGGATACGTTTTTTGACAAGATCGGGAAAAACCAAGTAACGAATGCTAGTTTTGGGTATTGAACCGTAAGATGTGACTACGGCGTTAATTCATTATTATTTATTTGAGGTTGAAGTGGAATTTCACGGATACGTATACTTAGTATCTTGAAGATATCGGGGTTGGTTGGATGCATGATTTTTCGAGATCCTTGTTCAAGCTTTTAACCGTTAGAATGATTACGACTTGAGTTATCTAGTTATACCTGATGTAAGGAGTTACGTTGTTGTACTCACAGTGTATAGCTATCACTTTAAAGGAGTTACGTTGTAGTGATCAAGTGTCACAAAAAGCTGTGAATAATTCAAGAGAAGTTCATATACAATTAAGGATGGTTGGATGGGTATATGAGTCTACCTTTATTGAAATTCTCACTATTGGTTTTAGTCAGACAAAAGTGAAAGTTTAAGTCACAAGTTTGGGTTATTTTACTTCAGTCTCAAGTTCGTAATACTGGGTTTTCTCCATCAATAGTCACTACAAAAAGCCGTAAGAATGATAATGGGGTCGGTAAAGAGTTAGATGAGAGGAGTATAAAAGAGTAGAGATATTTATCAGCTGTTGATTCTCATGGGCTATTTATGGTACTTCACACATCTTCAACTAATTGGACATACAGGGTTTACGCTGCCTCCGTTTCCATCGTAACCATAGTGTGTATGCTTCCGATTCCGCGAAGACATCATGGGGGAAGAGAGAGTGGATGTTCTTTGACTTTTCTTGCATTCTTTGCGTAAACACTCTTTTTCCATATGTATATGCATTCACGGGGAGGAATTGTGCACATCGGGGATGCATAACAGATTCACGTGATCGAGCTTACAATTTTAGTACTACCGGAGAGACGTCTGCAGAGATGATCAGTGGTTCAGTTTTGTGATTTTGGTGTAATCGTTTCAACTTTCGCAGGTTGTGATGTGCGAAGTAGCCTACTTATATGAGAAGATCTTGCTAATTTCTTGCATGTTACCCCCGAACGGAGTTTCCGCATTGAGCATAATCGTTACTGAATACTAGTCAGATTTGCTTGGTGTGGTTTTACGATGTCATCTACAAATTCCGCTACGTACTTACAACCTTCAAAAGCTAGAAGACATGTTAACTACATCAAAGTTTCGAATCTGCTGAAGGCGGTTGTCAGTTTCGGGTGTAATACCAAAAATTTAGAAAGCATGTAAAAGACCAAAATGCCCCTGAGATCTTGAAAATGAATTTAAAACACTTATAAGGTTCCAAATTAATTTCTAATTTCTGGAAGCGAACTACATATGACATGAAATAATTTTAAGACAACATTTTAACATTTTGCATGTCCTAAAATTTATATAAAACCGAAAATATTAATGTAAGTATTTATTTTATATTTAAAACAAATTAAAATCAAGATAATGACCAAGTAAAATAGGAAATAAATCACAAATCAAATTCTTTTGATTTTATCCTAATATGGGCTGAAATTTCTGAGTACCATGCCCCTCCTAAGTCGGTTTATTAAGTATAAATACAAATCATACTATTTTATTAAACCCTAATCGCCGAAACCCTAACTATCGACACAAACTAAAATCGACCCAATCTCATACGACTTTATGGACCTGAGCAAGCAATTTTCTGGAGTTCTTCAAGGTGTAATCTAGCTAGGAAAAATAAGAGTTGGCTTGTGGAAGGCTTCGTTCGATCGTGGTGCAATTGTCTTGTTCGGTTATAGCGCACGATAGGTATAAATCCACACGACTAATTCTTAAGTTCTAATATTAATTCAGCATTTTTATAATGATCTTTATGTCGTATATAACCCAGTAAAAATGATAAACATGAATCATGCAAGCTTAATCAGGCGTACGAAGATTAAAGGAATAAAACACACATAATTTCCAAATATTGTCATACGATTTTTCTGGAGTGTAACCATAATTTTTACATGTTCTATACTGATAATATAAGCTTATAAAAATAACCACATGAATTGTAGAAGCTCAGATTAATCGATGCTAATTAGTGTTTATAATCGGACTTAAAGAAAAATAAAGAAAAATTAGGAAGAAACCCTAGAACGAATTAGTGTTAGGGTTTATGTGGTTAGATCTGATGTAATTAATGTTATAATGATTGAATAATTATGGGAAAATGATTGGGACACTTTAGGGTTTGGTTTTGCAAGAATAAAGTATGTACGATTGGAATTTTAAACTAGAAGGGTGTGTTTTGCCAACTTTGAAACTTTTGGGATATTTTTGTAATGTCATATAAGTCAGTAGGAATATGGGTAAAATATAACTTGAGGGTCCTAAGTGTAAATATTGCAAGAAAATGAATTCATTGTATTTAAATGGTATGATTTGTAAATAATTAAAGTAGAGGGACTAAAAGTGTAAATTCAGGAAACTTGAAGTTATTTTGAGTAAATAATGTTATATAGGGTGTAATGTGTGATTTTGACTATTTATGGGCTTGATATGTAACTACAAATAAATTATGATTTAAATTGTAAGTTTTGTAAAGTTAAGGGACCAATTGTGTAATTAATGAATTCTGAGGGGTCTAATTCGTACTACATGTAATTCTGATGATATTTTCTGTAACTTTGTAAAATAAGGTGCTTGTGTGGTAAATATAAATATTATAGGGATTAAAACATAAAGTATGTAAATGTAGGGTTTGTTTTGTAAATTATATAACTAAAGGAGTATAAACTGTAAATTGTGAAACTTAAGGGATTAAAATTTCATTCTGAATAAAGTGTGTATTTAAATCAGTAACTTAAAGTAATTTTATGTTAGACCTTTGAATTTAATGAAATTACAATTAAAACCCTAAACTATGTAAAGTTGTAATAGTAACCTTAAACTTTTGTAACTTGATAAAATGTACCTTAGCTCCATAATAATCCTTAAATAATGACTTAACCTAATCTGTGATATTATTAACTTACAAATAATAGAAATCTGCTAATTATGAAGACTTGCTAAAAATGGAAACTTACTTAAAATGGAAAGGTAACTAAAAACCCTTTGAACTTCTGTCTTCTACTCCTTAGGTTCGAGGAAGGAGTAATCTCATCCTTGTCAGCTTTTATCTTTGTGTTCTTGCATTCGTAATAAGGTACAGATATTCTGCCCTTCTCTAGTAAGGTGCCTTCGTTTCTTTTGATTTCGTATTTTGATTCGTTTAGGATTCCCTATACCATTGCTATGTTCCCTCCTGTTTGTGCACCTTTCATGTGATCTTTTGTTTGTGAACCCTTGATGTGTTTTCCTTTGTTCTGAACCTTTATTGAATCTCTTTGTTTTGACCTATTGTCCTGAATCCTGATCTGTAAATCTTGTTTTGAAACTTAATCTGACATACTCGTAGTAAACTTGATTTGATTTTTGATATAAACCTTAATCTGTTAAATCCTTATTTGAACCTAATTGATTTTGGAACCATCTTTAAAATACATATGAAACCGTTTGAGAAAAGCTATTTTAAAAGAAGCAACACCACTTTTAATGGAAGTTAATAAAAGTTTTGGAAGATCATTTTTATGAAAACTATTTCGTAAGATCAGTTGTTATGAAAACCATTTTGAAGGATTGTTTTAAATGAACTTTTAAATAAGAAACCTTTTGAAATGAACTTTTGCTATGAACTCTAATTATGAACTTGTGAAAACTCTTTTCTGAAAACCTTTTGATATTGCCCTTTAGATCTGAACTTAAACTTTGATATAAAAACTTAATCTGATAAACTCCGACTAAAACCTTTGATATTAAACCCTGAAACTATTTGACATGAATCTTTATGCCATGAACCCTTAAGATTTGACTTTCTAATTATGCTAGTACATTTGACCTTTGACCTGTAGTTTGATATCCGAGCCAATCACTAGGCATGGGGGTTTCATGTCCATGTCATTGATGCACCTCTGACATGACTCTAGGGCAGGAGAGTGATGACCTGTTCCGTCCCTGTTATATTGTGTAGGAGTTTGAACCTGGCCTCCTGGGGCGTATGGATGCATCCTAGATTTGACCTGTTATCTGTTTATTGTTATTTGTTTACTGTTTATATTATATCTGGTGACTGATGGTGTGTGCGATACACGTCTTTCACATATATCTGTGAGCTGATCACTCAAAATGATACATGAGGTCACCCCTCATATTATCTGTTACTTGAGAGGCATCCCCTCTAGATTACTTATATGTTTATACCGTTTTGATATGATCTGTTATCTGGGCTTGTGATAGATTTCTGTTTTTCCCTTATTTTATGACTATATTGTTTCTTTTCATTATCTCTTTTCTTTTGTCTTTATTCCGTTCCTTATTCCTCTCGCTTTGATTTCGTATCGGTATGATCTGCATTCCTGATTTCCTTTGTACTGCTATCCGTTATCGTTTCTTGTTATCTATATATCTGTTCACTGAGCTCTCGTAGCTCAGCCGCGTTTTCTTTTTCACGCGGCAGGTAATAGTAGGAAGCTGGGAATGAGTGAAGAGTGTACCTTGGACTTAGAAGATTGGATAGCTATGCTGGGTTAGAGTTGGATTGAAGACATTATGTTTTAGAATTAGTTTTGGAAGTTTTAATTGTAACCATTTAGATTCAATATTTCATTTGTAATCCTTGAATTTTTGTATTACTGTATTAGTATGCTTTGTTTTGATCTGATATGAATCCATTATTGTGATATCTTTACCCTTGTCGGGTCGGGGTGTTACATCGGGGGAAGCTGATTCAGAAACTTCACCAAAAAGAAGTATATGAAGAAGTCGTTAAAGACATGCAGCATGAATTGGGGGGAAGTTAATCCAGTTCATGCATATTACATCGTTTACCTACAAGTGAAGAAAAGTTCTCAAGCCAAGGTACAAGATGAAGACAAAAAGCGTCAACTGTAGTCATCCTCAGCACTTGAAGAGCTTATGAAGACCTTTCTTTATTTGTATTTGTACTTGTAGGAAATAATGTAAGTAATCCCATATGTTGCCACATTGGGGGAAGATTGTTGGGAATGCTTCTAACACGAAAATATGACAACATATTTGGGATTACAATAGTTATCTTGTTAGCCACAAACACATGGACTGAAACCGTCATTTATGTAAAGTGATGTGTATGTTAGCTTTTATATACCCTCCTAGACTTCACTAGGAGGGTGAGCCTTAGTTTTGTAATTCATTTTTCACTTTCAATAATAAGAAAACCAGGTTTCCACTTTCTCTCTCTATACTCTCTCTCTCTAACATCTAACCATAGAGATGATGTTCTTCTGTTAAACCCGTTTTTCGGGTACTTAGACCCCACCCTAGATAAAATGGATAAAGGCCTTTCGTGATTGGCCAGTCAACGAATATTGTGTTGTGGTCAATTCTAATAGTCAAAATATGACTAATGTAGTTATATAAAATGTGATGCATAACTAAAGGGACCTAGGTTGTCAAGTGTTAAATATGTTATAAAGTGTGTTGTGGCTAAATAAGAAGGAATGAGACTTGAGGGGCCTTTCTTGCCATTAGCCCAAAGATGCCACCTAACTAGTATATCCAGGATAATCTAGACTTCTCCACCATTAATGAGATGCTATATGATGGCTTAAGATGAAGAAGATGAAGATCATTTGTCCATAGTTTTACCTAGCAATGATCTTTCCCACAAGATTGTAAGTATCTATGTTCTTGATGTTAATGAAGTTATGGATTATGAATTAAGTGGGTTTTCATCATATGATCATATGATGATGTAGAAAGGAAGATGAGTATGTTTAATGGGTTATGTAAACCCTTAATTATGTTATTGATTATTATGTTATTAGGTCTTGAGATTGTAAAGGATGAGGATGATGATTAGAGGTTAAGGATGATGGGATATTGATGTTATGCTTAGCTTTGAAAGCTAAGGTAAGTAACTTGTACTAAAACATGTGTTATATGTGTATTATCCATTTATGTGTTATGATTATGATAAACTTTAGTACTTTGATGAGCTTATGGATGAAGGTTAAGAAAGTGGTGATTAGTTATGAGCTAGACTAGCAAGTATATGGCTATTTGCTAGTGAGACTTGTTGTAGCTTATGTGATGGAGATTATGTGGTAATAGAATGTTATTGGTTGGAAGCAAGTAAGTGATTCATGATGCTTATGTGCTAATATGTGTATGATATGTGTTTTATGTCAGGTTACTTACTAAGCGAAAGCTTATGGTTTAGTTGTCTCACCTTTTTGTAGACTGGCATGTATTATGGAAGGCTTGGATATGTGGATTATGGAATTGGATTAGCAAGATCAAAGGTAGTATGTGTTAGGAGCTTAGGTACAATACCAAGCTCATGTGTAAAGTTTGTACCCCCGTTGGTCTTCTAGTGTTTGGTAAAGTGTAGCCGTATGGCAAGTGGTATGTTAAGGTTGTCCTATCGATTTGGTGGTCTAACGGTGTGTCAAGGTGTGTTTAATGTGTTATGGTCAATGTTTAAGGAGGTGTTTGGTAAAAGTGTAAATGTACCCATTTCGAAGGTATTTGAGTCTAGTTTCATTTAAAATTAGTCTCATGGTCTGAAAGTTTGTAGATTTTTTGTACATGGGGAAAAGAGTAACAGAAGGTCAGTTTTACTTCACGCTTTTTGCGTGTAAAGTTTTAATTTTTGGTCTAAGCGGGAACGGGGTGTAACAACTTGGTATCTGAGCTTCGGTTCAAGTGAATTAGGTTTCCACTATAGGTTGCCTAGTCTTAAACCACTCGTAGAAGCGTTTAACGTAAGTGTTAGTGATGCGGGAAGTAGTTGTTAAGTATAAAGTGGATTATGCCTTTTGATTTGATGAGCCTATTGATGATAAGTGATGGATGTGTGTTATGTGTTATTGTGTATTTGATAGTAGTCCGTGGAGGACTTGAAGTGTATGAATGATTAGTTGACCGTACACCTCGGTTGGTGTCGGTGATTGTATTCCTATTATGTGAATGCATGATAGGGTTATGATGATGGAAGCGAGTAGGAATGTTAAGTGAAATTAGAGATGGGTTAGTAAGTAATATAAAGTTTTATAATGTCTTAGTTATAAGGTAGACTAGTGTTTGTGGCTAATCAAAGTGTTGATGCTTAGACATAAATTAATTGTGCAATGTGATATATGAGCCATAGACTTCATGTCTTGATTATGATTATGAATGATTTAACACTTGTTGGATAAGTGTTAAGTGTTATTATGTTATTGTTTATGTGATGTTAAGTCTATGGTAGTAGTTTATGATATGTCTAAGTTTTATATGAAGTGCTTGAGAGCATGATGCATAAGAGTGTAAGAGTTCCGATAGATGCATTGGAATGCATGTTATGCGATGACTTAGTGTTGAAAGGAAGTTGAAAGAATACATTGTCATGTGAAAAGATAAGTATGGTAAGTGTTTAATAAAGCATAGATGCTTTGAAAGCTTGAGATAAAGTAAGAAATGAATAAAGAAGTATGTTTGTAGTTTGATAATTAAAAAGACACAGTTGATATAATAACGATTAGATGCTTGAAGGCATTATATTTTTTTATGAGTAACTAAAATGAGAAAGTTAAAGTGTGAAGTTAAGACGTGATGAGATCATATTGCATATAAAACATGATAAGTAAAATGTGATAGTAATAAATGGTGAAGCGTGATGAGTAGAAGTGATGAATGAGATACAGATTGCGCTAGAAGTCATAAGCCATATGAAGTACGCAAGAAAGAGTTGTAAAACATGAATATAATCATGATATATATTGGAATGTGTATGATGAGATTAATGAGAATGTTATAGAATAAACCTAAGTAAGGTTTATATACGTAATATGAGTTGAGAATATGGTCAACAAGGGGTTGACGGGTAATAGTAAAAGTGTGTAGTAAGAACACATAGAAATGTGTAAGTTGTAATGGGCAAGCATTACACACAAATTGTTTAAAATAAAGATGGCACATAGTGAGTGTGTGAGTCAACTTGGGGTTGACGGATGAATGATAAGTTGCATTGTGAGAATGCAAATATAATAAGGGAGCAAGTGTTATTGTTGATACAAAAGTTGGGCGTTCCTTGTTTGGATTCCTGTCTCCGTATCAATTGGATCTTACTGCTTGAGACCTGCGCACTAAGAGAACAAAAAGACACCGTTAGGCTTATCGTGGGATTGTCTCCCACGATTATCCTCCGGCGTGAGAGTAAGTAATCGGTTTTAGGGTTTAGTTGAAGAGTTAGGGTTATTAGATCGTACCTTTTACGAGAGCCAAGATGCCCTTTATATACACACGAAATCCTTGTTGGTTTCGTGTTCCTTACTCTTCGCAGCGTATCTCGCCTAGGTCGGTCGTTTGATATATATCCCATAAATAAGAGATATCCTATATCAAGACCATAAATAACTTCGGGTTTGGGCCTTCGTAAGCCCAAACCGTTATCGTGGTAGCCCATTCGTGATGGGCTTGAGTGCTAGTATCGTTCATTGGTCGGGTTCGTGACCCGAATGCGGACTATACGTCATCATGTCCCCCCAGTCTAGTATGCGCAGGGTGTAACCCGCGGATGCTAGACTAACAACTGAAGCAAAGATATTCCTCGACGCGTAGCGGGGAAGTTTCAAGTGTTTCCCGCCTAAAATTAATATGATGAATCTAGTCCAATTACATCGCCATATTCCTCGTAAATCGTGAGGGGTGGGTGAAAAAGTGTTTCACCTCTTGATCTCCCAGCCACACGATTAGAGCAAGTGGGGCACACATGTCATCCATTCATGAATATGTGTATCCCTATATAAAGTTGAGCCGTCCTTTCACTATGGCTATCACAGTAAAAACTGTCATTTTCCACCATTGTTAAACCTTCAGACAGCAATCAAAAAATCAACGAAATCTAAGGTAATAGCGCGTGCACTGCAGAATCCCTTGAATTCTAAATATGGTTCTTCAATTAACTGACTTCACATCCGATATAACCGAGGATGACCTGCGTTTGTTCACCTCGGATTATTATATTCCGTTCGCGTTGCACCCGGAGGTTCCGGTGGCGACTGCGTCTATAGCGGACTTCCCCGAAGGGAAAGTAGGGGTATACACACGCTTTTTTGAATTTGCTAACCAGCGTGTGCCCATTTCTCTATTCTTGTGCGATGTTTTAAACTACTATCGCCTCCATATTTCCCAGCTGCACTGTATAGGTGCAGCAAAAATAACAAATTTTGAAGTAAACTGTCGCTTGTTAGCGATTAACCCCACAATCCATCTGTTCCGCGCGTTTTATCACTCGTCGTGGTCAAACGGGTGGGTGTCCTTTTCCAAGCGCGCAGGGCGACTGCAGTGCTATACGGAAAAGTTAGACGCGCTTAGGAGTTGGAGGGAGAAATTCTTTTGGGTTGATAATTCATATTTTCCATGGGATTTTGAGTTCTATACTCAAAGGTCATTACCGAGGGATGAGCGCCCCCCCTGGAGTGTATAACACTGATGATGCTGAAACAATTAATGCCAATCGCATCGCTATCAACGCTTACCCAGAAGAGTTTTTGGTGCATATGGGCATTAGTCGCAACTACTTCGGGAGTCCCGACGAGGTTCCAATCTTTTTGGATGAGAATAACCGGGGTGGGTGCTTGTCCTACCTTCTCATTCGCTTAGTAGTGTAAGCGCTCTCTACTATTGTAGCTTTTGTAACCCACTTTGTGTTTGTTGTTGTTTGTTGCGCAGAGATGGATCTATTCGGCGTGGTGCGCTTGGCGAGGCCCAAACAAGTGACCGTAGGGGTGCGTCCATTAAGAGAAGGCGAGGAGCCAATTTTGGAGGCTACCGCGGGGCGCACTATGGAGATTGCGCAGGAGGAAACAGAGGATGTTCCCTTAGTTGCTTTGGAGGCGACTCCTATTCGCAGCGTTCCATCGCCTGGGGTACAAGTCCCTGTGGCGGAGCCATCGCACACAAATTTGTCGGAGAATGTAGAGATTGTTATGTCTGAAAGTGAGCCCGAGGAGGCTAGTCAGGGGGTGAAGCGCAAGAAAGCTTCTGGTGGTGATGGCGCGGGTTCATCTAAAAGAAGGCGCCATGTTATCTCTGTCGATCCATCATCATCAGAGGAGGATGCGTCACCACTTAAAACTCCTCCCCCCAAGTAAGTAATTAGGCTTGTTTCGTCATCATTTAGGTTTATATTTTGCGCTGAGATTACAATAATAACCTTGAGCCCTCGTTATTTACATGCAGTGTTGTTGCTTTTGAAGATGCTGCTCGAGCTGGGAAATCGCCATCCAAGGCGAGTCCCTCGTCTACTGATCATCTTGCGCAGGGGAGCAAAGGATCTGGGACAAAGGCTTCTGAAGATGTGCCTATGGACCAGTTGATTGAGGAGTTAGGCTTGGCTGCTGCGCATCAGGCCTCATTGGTTGCACAACTCAAAGCTAGGCATGCGGGTGAAGGTAGCAGCAGTGCGCAGAAGGATGGGGAAATTGGGCTACTGAAGGCGCAGTTAGCTGATGCTCAAGCTGAGGTAGAGTCAACCACTGTGTATGCTCAGAAGCTTGCTGATGAGAGGCTATCATTGCTTGCCCAAGTGAGCCAAGAGCGTGCTAGGTTCACAGATTACAAGGCTACTTGTCATTGGGCCTTGAAGTACATGGAGCTGAACAAGAGCGCCCACTTCTCTAGGTTGGATGACTTTCGTACGGCTGTGGAGGGAGCGCTGGAGAAGCAGGAAGTTAAACTGCGCAAGCTCAGTATTGAGTACGATGAGGAGCTGTACCCACATCTGGTATCTTCTATTGCTGAGCGCAGGTGGCTTATCAGCCATGGTCTGCACCTTGCTGCTTTGACTACTTTGGAGTCTCAAGAAGTGAAGGAGGCGTTTGGGAATGTTGTTGAGTGTGCCTTGGCGCGTGGCAAGGCACAGGCTATAGAGGAGCTTGTTGAGAGCAATTTGTTGAGAGTGCCTATCGCACAAGTGCCGGGATATGATGCTGATGCCTATGATGAACTTGTCGCTGCTATGGAGAAGATGAAGCTATTAGAGCTTCCTCACATTGCTCAGCTGGAGCGCGATCAAGATTACCCCATAGGTGTTATTATGGAGGGGTTAACCTTGGCTAGGCACGCAGCAGAGGACACAGAGGCCCATCCTGATTACTTTCTTAAGCCAGATGTATCGCAGCTGCAGGTACCTATCTTCGCTCGTCCTCGCAATATCTTGAATCCTTTTGCTCTTGAGAAGGAAATCCACTGAAGGAATCCTTAGAGGCACATGCTATGAGGCTCGCGAAGAAGCAGGGTGTGAAAGGGAAAGCTATCCTTTGTGGTATTGGTGTTGCACACATTCCAAGATCTGATGGGGTTCCTGTTAGCGTACCGACAGTGTCGCCCGAAGATAGTGATCTCCTCAAGAAGCTGGGGGAAGCTAGGAGTGTTGCGTACCATGTTGGCAGTTCAGAGCTTAGACGCTCCCATAGCTTTTAGATTGGTTTGACTCGGTGATGTTTGGTAATAGTTTAACATTTTGTTGCACATGTGCATGTTTAAACTATATTTTGTATGAACTCGTAGTCCAAAATGAAATGTTGATTTGAAAAATACGATCGTACGCATATTGTATCAAATGTGATTGTGGTTAAAATGTTTGTATTTTGTCTTTGCGTAAAAGACGTCTATGTTATGTCTAAGAAGTAAACTGTTGTGTACATACTTAAGAAAATTTATAAGAATCCATAATCGTGTATGAAGTTCATAAAATTTACAAGTGTATGGATTGATATGCAGCGTACTGCAAATATCATATCAAGGAGTTAAGAGTCTTAACTCCTAATTTGTTAAACGCGCACAGTGTGCATTGTTGCGCATCCGTCGTGGGATGCACATCGAACTTACTCCAACTTCTTGAGAGTAAGGTGTTTAACAAGGACACGTGATCCAATGTTGATGGGTTTGCAACCCTCTTACTCAACGAGTTATTTAGTAGGTTTACTCATCCTTTTACCATCGTGGGTTTTAATAAGTGCATGCACGCCATGTAGGCAGAAAGTAAAGTAACAACAATATTGAGACATAAATAACATGTAAACAATAAAGTAAAGTGTGTCGCGGAGTTAGCTAGAAACCACGACATTTTTATTAATACTTGCAAGTTTTTGGAAAAAGAAAGAAATTTGTCTAGATAAAACAAAAAATGTAAAATACACGGATGTTTATTGGGCACTTATTAAAGTGCGGAAGTGTCTGTGGGCGTGGTCGTAACCTTTCCTAAAGATAGCATCTCTTGAGATTGCAAATATTCCATGTGCGTTGTAGCTCACGGCCATCCATGTCACGCAGCTTGTACGCGCCTTTTCCTAGTGCTTCAATGACCTCATAGGGTCCTTCCCACTTTGGTCCAAGTTTACCTGTATCTTCTGCGTGGCTTGCATCATTAGCTCGATATACGAAGTCGCCTGGTCTGAATGATGTGCTTCGAACTTTAGCATCGTAGTATCCCTTCATTTTTTACTTAGCTTTTGCCTCACGTATAGCTGCGCGTTCACGCCTTTCTTCCAATAGGTCCAAGTCTATACGCCTTTTGTCATCGTTGGTTGCGACATTAACTTCTGCGGTACGGATAGTTGGCATCCCAATTTCAGCTGGTATGACGACTTCTGTCCCATAGACAAGAGAAAAGGGTGTGTCTCCATTGCTGACTTTGATTGTCGTGCGGTGCGCCCACAAGACATGTGACAATTCATCTACCCATCTTCCTTTGTGTTTGTCTAGGCGCGCTTTAATTCCTTCGCCCAGACTACGATTTGCGCGTTCAACCAAACCATTGGTTTGTGGGTGTTTGACCGACGCGAAGTGTTGTGTAATATTTAGTTGCGCGCACCAGTCTTTGAACGGGTTGTCACGGAATTGTTTTCCGTTTTCCGAAATTATTTCCCCAGGTAATCCAAAGCAGCATACAATATTATCCCAAACGAATCGTTTTACTTGATTACCTGTTATTGTCACCACTGCTTTTGCCTCTATCCACTTAGTGAAGTAGTCTACGACCACAATAAGAAATTTCAGTCCCCCTGCTGCAACAGGAAACGGGCCAGCAATGTCGATACCCCACTTATAGAATGGCCATGGCGAAGTAATAGGCGTTAGCTCTTGTTGTGGTTGGCGCGGGATGGGTCTATGGACTTGGCAGTCGTTACACTTCTTTATCATATCACGCGCATCACGGTGCATCGTAGGCCAGTAGTATCCTGACCGCAAGGCTCGTGCTACAACGGACCGTGGTCCTGAGTGCATACTGCATGAACCGGCGTGGATCTCTCGAAGTACGTAATCTGCTTGAAGATGTCCAACGCATCTAAGCCATGGTTGTATAAATGAGCGCCGATATAGGATACCATCTCGAAGTTCGAATCTGTGCGCTGTGCGCTGTATCCGTCGAGCGTCCTTCTGCTCCTCGGGAAATTTGCCCTTACTTATGAATTCGATGATAGGGGTCATCCATGTAGGATCCTGCTCTTCTATCACCGTAGATATCTCCATCTCCGAGATGGATTTGTTCTTCAGGATCTCCACCAATACTTGTTTTGACAGGTGCGCGAAGCTTGTAGATGCGATCTTGCTTAGTGCGTCCGCCTTTTTGTTTTCCTCTCTAGGAACTTGTTTAATGGTAAACCTGTCAAAACCTTGGATTAGTGATTTAGTCTTTTCGAGGTATTGAACCATGTTATCCTCTTTAGCCACATATTCGCCCAATACATGGTTGGCTACTAATCGAGAATCGACGTTTGCTTCTAGGTTGCGTACGCCCATTCGAGTTGCAATGCATAATCCAGCGATTAGGGCTTCATATTCTGCCTCGTTGTTCGTGGCTGTGAATTCAAAGCGCAGTGCGTAAGTGAATTCCATTCCTTATGGGTTGGTGAGGATAAGGCCTGCGCCCGATCCGTCTACGCATGAAGATCCATCCGTGAACAGGACCCATGGTTCTTGTAGTTCTACCTCGCTCCGTGGAGGTGCAGCATCTGTGTCTGGTTTCTCTATGATGAAGTCTGCTAGTATTTGACCCTTAACCGCAGTGCGTGGTCTATAAGAAATGTTATGCTCGCCTAGCAATACACTCCACTTTTGGAAATGCCCCGATGCGTCGGGCTTGGAGATAACTTGCTTTATTGGTTGGTCTGTGAGTACCGCTATTGGGTGTGCTTGAAAGTACCTGCGCAGTCTTCTAGCGGAAAATACTAATGCCAAGACCAACTTTTCCATTGGGCTATAGTTTATCTTTGTCTTCTTAAGCGCTTTGCTTACAAAATATACCGGTGTTTGTACAGAGTTCCTATCTGTCAGTAGCACCGCGCTGACTGCTCCATGAGTCACAGACAAGTACACAATTAACTCCTCTCCTGGTCGGGGTGCGACTAGCTTAGGGAGCGCTGCTATATGTTGCTTAAGCTGTGTAAAAGCTTCTTCCGCTTCTGCAGTCCAACGGAAGTCTCCCTTTTTTGTACACTTCTTGAGTGTTTTAAAGAGGGGGAGTGACTTATCTGCTGATTTGGACAGGAATCTGTTCAACCTGGCTAGTTTTCCATTCAGAGACTGGACTTCTTTCAACGTGCGTGGTGAAGGGAGTTGGATGACAGCCTCTGTCTTCTCTGGGCATGGTTTAATGCCATCAGGTTCTATCAAGTATCCAAGGAACATGCCTTCTGTAGCGCCAAAAGTGCATTTCTTAGGATTTAGCTTCATGTTGATCTTTCGTAGTGTTCTAAATGTTTCTTCAATGTCGCGGACCACTTCATCTTCGGTATGGCTCTTTATGACAAGGTCGTCAACATAGACCTCTAGATTGCGGCCCACTTGCTTTTCAAATGCATTATCTACCAGTCGCTGGTAGGTTGCGCCCGCATTCTTTAGGCCAAAAGGCATCTTTGTATAACAGTAGACACCTTGGCTTGTGTGGAAGGCTGTTTTTTCCTCGTCTTCCTTAGCCATTTGGATTTGGTGGTACCCTTTGTATGCGTCTAAAAAACATTTAAAGGGGTATCCGCATAAAGATTCCACCTTCCAGTCTATCTCTGGTAGTGGGTAGCAGTCTTGTGGACATGCTTTGTTGAGATCAGTGAAATCCACGCACATCCGCCAACTACCATCACTCTTCTTGACCATCACTGGGTTGGAGAGCCAGTCATGGTAATAGACCTCTCGCATGATACCTGCATCAACAAGTTTATGTACCTCCTCTAAAATGGCTTTTGCGCGCTCTGGAGCCTGGCCGCGCTTTTTCTGCCGTACTGGGGAGTATCCTTGTCGGATTTTCAACTTGTGTTCTGAAACCGAGCGTGGCACACCAGTTATGTGCTTTGGTTCCCATGCGAAGATATCCAGATTCTTTTGCAAGAGCGCGCACACGGCAGCTCTGCCTTTATCAGACAGCGATCCCCCGATCGATACTTCTTGCTCCGGGTAATTAGGATGAATTGCGACCTTCAGGTTTGATACTTTAGCTGCGCTCTGTTCTGGGGTGTGCGTCGTTTCACATGTAATTGTGTTACACTCTCTAGGTGGCGCAGCGTTGTTGTAGATTTTGACAATGCCGCCTTCTACTGGGAATTTGAGCATTCCATGCGCTGTGGACGGTACTGCGCGTATTGCCAAAATTCCTGGTCTTCCGATAATTCCATTGTATGGCGAAGGAGATCTGATCACCATAAAATTCATCCAGGCTGTCGTGGAGTGTTCCTCATTACCAACAACAACTAGTAGCCGTAGCTGCCCCATGGGCCATATCTTTTCTCCCGTGAAGCCAGTCAGCGGCGTCGTGGCCGGGCTTAACTGTCTTTGTATCTCAGGTCGCAATCTTTTGTAACAATGCTCATACATTATATCTGCTGACGCTCCTCCATCAACATACATGCGGTGGATATCGTGACCCCCCGTATTTATCTCGATGGTGAGTGGTTCCGTCACTGCGTTGTCCGCAGCCAAGGTAGGGAAAGAGATTTCGCTTCCATGAGAAAATTTCTGGCTGACCTTTCGTTTAGTCTTTCGCTACCATGATTGTATCATGTAGATTGTGTCAGCCTTGTCCTTAGGTGCTTCTTTCTTGTTACCGGTCTTCTGTTTGTCTTTCCCATCCTTGATGTTCTTAACTAGGTGGTCCAATCAACCTTCTTTTACCAATTTATCAATTAGCAGACGTAATTGGACACACTCATTGGTGGTGTGGCCCTTCTGTCCATGATACTCTCAGTATCTGCTCCCTACGCGCCGGTCTTCTTGGGTGCGCATTGGTGGGGGTCTCAGAAAGTTCGCACCTTCCGTTGCAAATATCTCCCTTGGAGTCTTCGTTATTGGGGTATACTTGTCATTCTCTCGTCCGCCCCCCTGACTGCGGTAGCTTTTGTTATGATTGCTACTCTGGTCATTGGATTGTCTCCTGGGCTGTTCTTGTGACCTATAGTTTGAGTAGCCTTTCCTGCTATCTGCAGCGGCAGCTTCTCCTTGGATGAAAGACCTTGTGCGCTTCATAAGTTTGTCAAAGGTTTGGGGAACCCTATCATTTAACTTTTTGATAAGTTCTAGGTTATTGATTCCGTTCATAAACCCTAAGATCTTTAGTATTTCGGGGCATGCCTTGACATGTATGCATTCATCCTTATAGCGCTCTACATAGGCGCTTGTGGATTCTCCTTGGCGCTGTTTTACCCTAGCGAGTTCGACAGGGTTTTTGGCGCACTTTTTCCTTTGAGTAAAGTTCAAACGAAACGCTTCCCGCAACTCTTCAAACCCATCGATGCTTCTACGTGGAAGCTTACTTGTAACACCCCCAAAATCATAATGAAGTAGCGGAAGTCTAATTGGGGTATTACTTCTCGGATCATTGTCACAATTATAGAAAACGACTCGAAAGAGACGTTTTGAGAAAATTTAGTTATCATTCATCAAATAAAATCAGAGTTTGTAACAACGGTCCCAAAACATTTAATAGTACATAATGAAAATGTTTAAGATGAATGAAAAACATTAGTTTGGACATCGTCCAAAAAGGGGCCCTATTCCACTCCGTGCCATTTAGCTTCTTTAGATACCTGAGATAAGCATGCTAAAAAGGTCAACACAAAGGTTTAGTGAATCCATAGTGTTTAATTTGTAATAGTTTGAACACAAGTTAAATAGTAGTGGAAAACAAGGATATTGCGGGGTAACATATATATAAACAAATATTGCCCTAAGCCTCATGACACGCAAACCTCAACTTGTAGGGGTAATAATAATAAATTCCCTTGTCGTAGGAGTTTTGCCATACTCACAATTCGAATAAAGTGCATTTGTCTATCAATCCGGCTAACACAATGGCCATCTATCCGGCTAGTACAAATGGGTTGTCAATTCCCAATAGATCTATTCACAAAATTCGCGTTCACTCGCAAGTGATTAATTGTTCATGATATAAGGGACTTTTCTTTGGCAGGGTGGTAACTTAGGCAATATTACCTAGCAATATCAATTAGGGAAGCATACAGAAAAATACTTGTTTTCAGATTATAGCATGTATCTCCCCACGGGATTTAAAACATAGTAAAAAGTGGGACTATGAACTCACCTTGGTAGTAGTAGAAATCTATGATGCAATAAAATCAAATGGTGTGTTGTATCTCCAACGCGTGACCTAGATTAGTATGGCATAATTTAGTTTGCATTTAAGATTTGATGAACGTTAAAACAATTTTTGTTATAGTTGTACATGTTTACTATTTATCTTACGGCGTAATTATTATTGACGTATAATAGTTTTTAGTCATTTTTGTCATAGTTTCAATAATTAACATACAATATGTAGAGTTGTGTACGAAGCACCATAAAAATTGTCTATTTGGGTTTTCATCGACATGTTTAAAAAGTGAGACATTTCTTTCAAATTTTTAGAATCAAACGCACCCTACAGTTCATATTTAAACCAATGTGGGCTGCGGCCCAAGCTCAAATGTAACCCAATTCCCTTGTGGGCTTTGGCCCGGTACAAGTAATAAACAAGCTGTTACTCTTTTAGTGTTTACTGGGCTTCGGCCCAGTAGTGTATTCATGTCCATTTCACTTATGTTACAAACAAAAGTGCAGTTTTTCATTTTTGTGGGAAGAAGAGTAAATTGCAGTGCAAACAGGCTAGAGTTCGAATGGACAAACCCCGACATTTCGACTCCGCAATATAACTCAAATGTGACTTTCGTTAGACTCGTGTGATGGCCAATGGTGGGTTCGAGATAGCAGCCAAAAGACTCATTCAAAACATACCACAAAGTCAATCTTTTAACCTATCTATACGACTCGACTTTTATACCAAAATCAAGACTCGATTTAAAACATGTTGTCCCCGTTAGGGCACCTTGACAGCTGAAATTACAAAAGGTTAACTGAAATCCTCGGCCTAACATTCATACTAACTCCCATAATCTATTCGATGACCCTATTTCTATCCTAGTGGCTTTCGACAATTTCACAAGTCTTACAAACATAATCCCTACCCATTTCAAGATCATTTACAAGTTAGCAACCAAACAATCCCATGACTTTTTAGAAGTCAAATCCCATTCGACCCGTTTGTAACACAGCCATATTCGTAATTTATTCCAAGATTTTCAGTCGACTTATGCTTTCATCAACACTCAACCCACTCTTATTCCAACCTAATTTGTTTATATTCGACCCTATTAACTAACTTATATAGATCGAATGAAAGCAGAAAAAAAATGTAAATCAATATCAAATAAAATTTATAATTAACCTGAAATTAGTGGGATGTGTCGAACACTAATTAAACCCGAATCCAAAAGCTCCAATATCCACTTCCTCCTCCAATTCGAATCACTACTTCACCCTTGATCTTGAGTACTTCTCAGATTGTAGTGTGTTTGAAGTTTGGTGTGATTCGATGGTGTCCCGGAGGTGCCGATTTATGGAGTATAATGGAGTTAGGCTCCATATTACTTTTGATTTGTGGGAAAGCTAACATTCCTAAATGGGTGAAAGATCTCTATATAAGCTTCTATTTCTTATGAGGTCTTGTGATATGATAGGGACAAATGGTGTTATGGTCAACATGGATGGTGATGGTTCGGTTTCTGGGTTTTTGGGGAAACAGCAAAAGCGACAGGAGCAATAGAAGCAGAAGAAAGGTAATAAAGATGTTTTGGAAAGTGGGTGAATCGACAAAATTTAAGAAAGGAATTTGAGTGGAAGCAGAAAAATAAAAGCATGTTAAGGGTGATGTTAGATCGAAAAATATGAAAAGAGGGAAGGAGTAGCAGCAGAGAAGAAGAAAGTAAAAGTGGTATTAGTTGTTTTGGGGAAGCTGGTGGTCGACAAAACCAAGAAAGAAAGAAAAAAAGAAGTAGTAGTAGAGGATAAACGTTTTGGGATAAGAGAAGATGTTGACAGAATTAAAAAGAAGAAAAGTGGTAGTAGTTTAATATAATTAGTGGTGTAAGATTTATTTATTTAGAGGTAGAGTGTAAATTTTAATGTAGTAGTGTGTTTTAAAATTTAGTAGGGTATATTTTGTGTTTTAAATACCCGAGTCTCGTTAGACGGTGTCGGATCTGGTTTCGTTTAAATGTCTCTAACTCGAGAGTTTAGAGTCGTCATATATTATTTGTTTATTTCTGAGTTCGTATTTATCCTCGTGATTTTTATATATATTTTCCTCGTTTTGATCTATTACACTTATGCGATACTATCACGGTGTCGGTACGCGTGCGGTTCCAGTGAAAATGGAACGTGAGTTTTTTCCATTTTTTAATGTCACTAGTGGTTTCTCATTTAAAAAAAAAAAAAACATAGCAATATTTTGAATGCAAAGGTGAATAAAATGACTTGAATAAAAATTCATAATTGATTACTTCGAGTTTACAGGAAATTAACAACTTGAAAATTACGGGTTATTACAGTACCTACCCCTAATTCTGAATTCCATTCCGGAATTCTTAGTCCGTGGTAGTGGTCGGTGTTGTCTCGGGGAAAAGGTGTGGATATTTGGCACGAATTCGGTCTTCACGTTCCCACGTGTACTCTGGTCCTCTATTTGAGTTCCATCGAACCTTGACGATGGGAATGCGGCTTAGTTTCAATTGTTTCACATCCCGGTCCATGATTTCTACCGGTTCTTCTATAAAGTTGAGCTTCTCGTCGATTCGAAGTTCTTTGTATGGTATAATAAGGGTTTCGTCTGATAGACACTTCTTCAGGTTTGATACGTGAAAGGTATTGTGTACTCTACTGAGTTCCACAGGGAGTTCAAGTTTGTACGCCACTGGACCAACCCTTTCTAGGATCTTGAATGGTCCAACATATCTGGGGTTCAACTTTCCACGCTTCCCAAATCTAATCATTCCTTTCCAAGGAGATACCTTCAACATTACTCTGTCTCCAACTTGAAATTCCATAGGTTTCCTTCTCACATCGGCATAACTTTTCTGTCTGTCTCGGGCGGCTTGTAAGCGTTGTTTGATTTGGACAATCTTTTCGGTGGTTTCGTGAATGAGTTCGGGTCCTGTGATTTGTGCATCCCCAACTTCGGTCCAGCAGATAGGTGAACGACATTTCCTACCATAAAGTGCTTCGAATGGAGCAGCTTTTATGCTAGCGTGATAACTATTGTTGTATGAAAACTCTGCTAACGGTAAGTGTTTATCCCAACCTTTTCCAAAATCGATCACACATGCTCGTAGCATGTCTTCCAAGGTTTGGATAGTTCTCTCACTCTGACCATCAGTCTGTGGGTGGTAGGCGGTACTCATATCTAACTGAGTATTCAAAGCTTTCTGCAATGACCGCCAGAAATTTGACGTAAAACGACTATCTCGATCGGAGATGATGGAAACCGGCACTCCATGCCGTGAGACTATTTCCTTTAAATATAACCGTGCAAGGGTATTCATGTCGTCGGTTTCTTTTATTGCCAAGAAGTGTGCGGATTTAGTGAGGCGGTCAACAATAACCCAAATGGTGACAAGCCCACCTGACGTCTTAGGTAGCTTGGTGATAAAGTCCATTGTGATCCTTTCCCACTTCCATGTTGGAATTTCCGGTTGTGTCAACATTCCGGACGGTCGTTGATGTTCTGCTTTTACTCTAGCACACGTCAAACATTTTCCGACATACCCAGCGATGTCAGCCTTCATGTCTGGCCACCAATACAACTTCTTGAGATCCTGATACATCTTATCAGACCCCGGATGAATGGAATATTTCGACTTATGGGATTCGTGCATGATGAGATCGCGCATTCCTCCGTGAAGTGGAATCCATGCTCTGCCACTGAAACACAACGTCCCGTCTTGCTTTCTCACAAAACCTTTCTTGCTTTTCGGCATCCTATGAATTTTCTCATTCGGTCTGTTTTCTTCCTTCAGGGTTTCGGCCTGAGCCTCTAAAATCTTGGCTGGAAGTGGTGATTTAATTGTCATTCCCAAAGATCGAACTCTAAGGGGTTTGATTCATTCCTTTCGACTTAAGGCATCAGCCACTACATTTGCCTTTCCAGGATGATAGCAAATCTCACAATCATAATCACTGAGTAACTCCAACCACTGGCGTTGTCGCATGTTCAGCTCCTTCTGATCTAGTATGTGCTGAAGACTTTTGTGATCTGTAAACACCGTGCACTTGGTGCCATACAAATAGTGTCTCCACATCTTAAGAGCGAATACTACTGCTCCTAATTCAAGATCATGGGTCGTGTAGTTCTTCTCGTGGGTTTTGAGCTGTCGGGAAGCATATGCGATAACTTTACTCCTTTGCATTAACACGGCTCCTAGTCCTTGAATAGATGCGTCGCAATAAACCACGAAGTCTTCACTACCTTCGGGTAGTGCTAATATTGGAGCTTCACAGAGTTTTTGTTTCAAGAGTTGAAAGGACGACTCTTGTTTTTCTCCCCATTCAAATTTCTTCTTCTTCTAGGTTAATTCTGTCAAGGATTTAGCGATTTTTGAGAAGCCTTCGATAAATCTCCGGTAGTACCCGGCAAGTCCTAAGAATTGCCGTATCTCTGTGGGGTTCGTAGGAGACGCCCAATCTTTCACTGCTACGATCTTTGCGGGGTCCACGTGAATGCCTTTACTATCAATCACATGCCCTAGGAATTGCACCTTTTTGATCCAAAAATCACACTTGGAGAATTTAGCGTACAACTCCTCCTTCTTGAGCAGTTCAAGAATGGCCTTCAAGTGTTTAGCGTGCTCTTCCTTGTTGCGTGAGTAGATGAGGATATCATCAATAAATACTATCACGAACTTGTCCAAGTATGGCTTGCACACTCGGTTCATTAGGTCCATAAACACAGCTGGTGCGTTCGTCAAACCAAATGGCATCACTTGGAACTCGTAGTGCCCGTATCGTGTACGAAAAGCGGTCTTCGGTATATCTCCCTCTTTAACTCTCAGCTGATGGTACCCTAACCTTAAATCAATCTTCGAGTATACACTCGATCCTTGTAGTTGATCAAACAGGTCGTCGATTCTAGGCAGTGGGTATCGGTTCTTCACGGTGAGCTTGTTCAACTCGCGATAATCGAGGCACATCCGGAAGGATCCATCCTTCTTTTTAACAAACAGCACCGGAGCTCCCCATGGCGAAGAACTCGGGCGTATGAATCCTTTTTCTGACAATTCTTGCAATTGCTCAGACAATTCTTTCATCTCGGATGGTGCTAACCTATAAAGTGCTCGTGCCACCGGGGCTGCTCCTGGCACTAGCTCGATCTGAAATTCTACTTGTCGGGTTGGCGGGAGGCCAGGAAAGTCTTCGGGAAATACTTCGGGAAAATCTTTAACTATCGGTACATCTTCTAGTCGCTTCTCTTCCGACTTCGTCTCGATTACTTGAGCCAGAAATGCAAGACATCCTCGTTCGATATACTTCATTGTTTTGAAGCATGATATGATACTCAGTCGAGTCTTACTCCGTTCGCCGCGGACGACTAAAGTTTCTCCTTCACATGGGATGTGAACAACTTTCTCTTCGCATATAATTCTAGCGTGGTTCTTGGATAACCAATCCATACCGATGACTACGTCGAAACTACCAAGTTGAATGGGCATGAGGTCTATGTCAAATGGTTGGTTTAGTAAAAGTAGAGTGCAACTTTGGATCACGGTGTTAGTTTTTACTAGTTTGCCGTCAGCTAGTTCTATTTCGTAGGTGGTGTTCAATTTAGTCGGGGTAATATCAAGTAGAGATGCAAATGAAGTAGACACAAAACTTTTGTCGGCTCCAGAATCAAATAAAACTTTAGCAAGATGGTTATTAAGGGGAAACGTACCCGTCACAACATCGGGATCTTGTCCGACATTTCCATCTCCTAGCACATATGCTCTCCCTCGAGCATTGTTGACGGGGTTGGCAACCTGATTCGGACACTGGTTCTTGTAGTGCCCCTTCTTACCACATCCATGGCATACTACGGCCACTGGTTGCAAGTTGGCTCCTGTGGCCTTGCAGTCTTGGGTCTTGTGACCGGTTTTCTGACACTTTCCACATCTAGCAAAACAGGGTCCATGATGGTGCAACTTACATCGGTTGCACATGGGAGCGGGTCCAGCATAACCCCCAGTTCCGGTAGGTGTGGCAATGTAAGCCCTGGCAGTTTCCTGCCGGCGATTCTGTTGGTTGTGATGATGGTTTCGGTTTTGCTGATAGCCTTGAGTGTTGTTGCAGTTGTGGCTGTGGTTATGGTGAGAGTTGTTGTTGCCGTGATTGTTTCTACGATCATCAAATTTTCTCTTGTGATCGTTGCTTCCCTGAGCCTGATTTCCATCTCCAGTAATTTCTGAGCAGTCTCCATGGCTTCCTCCAGTGTCTGTGGTTTGGACACAGTGACATTTCCTTCTATGCTTTTGGGTAATCCTTCAACATACCTTTCCAGTGTTTTCTCGAAATTCGGCACCTTGGTTGGGCATAGTATGGAGAGTTCTTGGAACCTCCTATCATAGGCCCTAAGGTCATATCCTTTTACCACTAAGCGATCAAACTCGTCTTCTAGCTTTCGGATTTCAGTACGCGGGCAATACTTCTTCAACTGTGGACTTATAGCCTGGACTGGGCCAGGAATGGGCCAGGCCCGGCAGACAGCGGCCCACTCTACGCCTAAACCCTAATCCATGCCCTATAAAATAGGGCTGGGATCCCCTTCTTTTAGGGACAGATATGAACAAGATAACAGGTTATTCTAAACCTAACTCTCGTAGGCTATATCGCATCGATACTAACTTGACTGTCGGAGGTGGATCCCGGGGCTACGGCCTCGGGTCCACTTCTAACGGGTTCTCTTTGTTGAACAGGTCTACTCAGGGCTCGAGAAGACGACGAACGGCCCAGGGAGAGTCGTCGTATCCAGCCCGCGCCAGATTTTGTATCAACATCAACATTTTCTGTTTAAACTCGGCCCAAGGGAGTTGGTAAGCTCGATCGGTACCCATCTTATGGGCAGTGGAGTTCCACCATGATAGAGCGTCATCTTCTAGTGTGCCAGTAGCAAAGTTGACCTTACTGTCTTATGCACAACCACTCCTTGTGAAAACAGTTTCTGAGCGTTCAAACCATCGAGCTAATCCCGTTACTCCTTCGGTACCTTTAAAAGTTGGTGGTTTACAGTTCATGAATTCCTTGTACGTGCACCTGCGAGTCGTAACTGGCACGCTTTCGGCAGTGGGCCTTGTTGCCCTGCCAGTGGGAGTCGCGGCTGCAGCTTGAGCTATTAATGCAGAGGTCACGCTTTTCGTGATCAAGCGGCGGATCTCTTCTGGGGTCATGATTGATCCGGCGACTGCTTCTGTTGTTCTGTTACGGGTAGCCATGTTCTATCAATGACACAAGAACACATGTTTAGAATTTTTATTCATTTACTTCGTTTTTTAGTTGGTGTTTGAGTATGATTAATTTAATAAGAAATTTGTATAGCCAAACTATCATAATATAACACGTTGAAGCTGAGGAAGTGAAATTATGATAAATATGTCCCCATCATGTAAACACATGAGGTAATCGTCCCTGCACTATATCAATAATATCACTATCAATCATAATATAACACAACACATTCGAGCACCATCCACAACACAATACAAATAGAATGAAACAACAAGGTAATCATAAATTTCACAACAAGTTCCGGAAATCAATACATAATATTTGTCTTCAAAATCTTGATTCACTTGCTTACAAAACAAATCAAATACAAGTTTTTATTACATCACAAATAGTACGTTGATGTCTGACCACAACTAATACAGTAAAATCTAAGTGCTACCCGATGCTCCACCCAGACTGCGCTGTAGTGCTCGAACGATGTCTGTCAGCTTCTCGGTCCTAGCATCTCTCTGGCTCTCTCGAGTCTGTATCTCTCCAATCGTATCTCTGAGAGTGTGAATGGTACTGTTGGCTATTGCCAACGCCTCAGTCTGGTGCTCAATCATCTGCTGCTGTATCGCTACTATATCTCTCAGCTGCTGAGTCTCATGACTCTGCGTATCCAGTCTCTGTCCAAACCCAGTAACGATCTCTCTAACCTCCTCTAGCTGTGTACCAAACAAATCAAACACCTCCTCCATGGCTATCCTACCTACTACGAGATTCTCGACCTCCTCCTGAATGTTCTCGATGCGCTCGAGAGATAGATCGTCGATCAAACTCAGTAACTCATCAAGACGATCCTCGTGTCGGGCCAGTCGGGCAGCCAGCAGTGGGATGGTGTGATGGATAGGCTCTCCGATGACTGGGAGAACAGCTGATGAACACTCTCCCAACTCTGAAGCCCTAGGAGCTCCCTCTTGAAGTCTCCAATGACGAATGCAATCTAACAGAAATGACCATCTACGGGCATCGACTCTCCTGTGGGGTCCAGGGTGGGCTGCTGCCTCAGTAGCAATCTGAACATAGGGATCAGATGGTGAAGGACTCATGGGATGTGCTCTCTCAGTAGAGGGTGGGGGAACACTCTGAGCATGGATGGGTGAAGTAGTAGGTGATGAAAGTGGAACAGTGGTGGTTTGGGTGTAAAACACTGTAGGGGGTGGTATGGGTGATGGTAAATCCTCGGGTGAAAGTGGTGGTGCCGGGAGCATATAAGGATGGGGTCGTGGCACAGATGGTGATGGCTCGGGGGAACTGGGTGGTGGTGTAGCTACTAGAGTTGGTGGTGGTGGTACCAAGGCTGGTGGGGTACGCACACGCTTCCGAGCGGTGCAAACATAAGTACGACCGCCAGTGCAGTACCTAAATCTTTTCCTAAAAGGAATTGGCTCATAAGGCTGGAGAACTCTAACTCGCTTGCGCCGGCGGACCGGTGCAGGCAGGGGTGGTGGTGAATGGATGAAACCGAATCAGATGAGTCCGAGTCAGATGACTCGTCGTCAGCCTCTGATCCAGAGGGGTAGTGAGGTGTCAAAGCTCGGGGTGGAGGTGGTGAAGGACAATCGTCAGCAGCTAAGAACTGCTGTGACTCGTAATATTGATCAAGGTTCAAAAGTCCATAAGCAAGTGAAGATAAAAGTGGGATAGTGGGTGTGATGACTGGTGTCGAAGCGACCTCACCCTCCTCAAAGGGCTCCGTCTCTCCAGACACGTCCCCAGATGGGACAACAGAGGGGATAGTGGGTGAAACTGGTAAGGTGCTATCGGACAAAGTGATAGTGGGGATGAGAGGTGGTGCGGGTAGTGTGTCATCACTGTCAGAAAGTATGATAACGGGGGGTGACATGGTACTGCAATATCCCAATAATAATAATATAATTCATTAATAATACTAGCATGCATTAATCATAATAACATTCGTAGGTGATAAAACTGATTTGTTGGATATGCATAATCTGCCAAGCAAATCTCAATGCAAAAATTCATAAGGTGCTTAGTCATAATAACATTTGTAACTGATAAAATTTATTAGTCATGCATAATCTGCCAAGCAAATCTCAATGCAAAAATTCTTAAGGTGCTTAGTCATAATCTCAATGCATAAATTAGTAACAGTGTTGGCACGGAGGGCGTAAGGTAGCAAGGTGTAAATAGTTTGTTTTTTTGAAAATGTGGTTATAGTCCAGTGTTTTGAAAATCACTTGGTTTTGTATAACCATGGCTCTGATACCAATCTGTAACACCCCCAAAATCATAATGAAGCAGAGTCTAATTGGGGTATTACTTCTCGGATCATTGTCACAATTATAGAAAATGACTCGAAAGAGACGTTTTGAGAAAATTTAATTATCATTCATCAAATAAAATCAGAGTTTGTAACAACGGTCCCATAACATTTAATAGTACATAATGAAAATGTTTAAGATGAATGAAAAACATTAGTTTGGACGTCGTCCAAAAGGGGCCCTATTCCACTCCGTGCCATTTAACTTCTTTAGATACCTGAGATAAGCATGCTAAAAAGGTCAACACAAAGGTTGAGTGAATCCGTAGTGTTTAAGTTGTAATAGTTTGAACACAAGTTAAATAGTAGTGGAAAACAAGGATATTGGGGGGTAACATATATATAAACAAATATTGCCCTAAGCCTCATGACACGCAAACCTTAACTTGTAGGGGTAATAATAATAAATGCCCTTGTCGTAGGAGTTTTGCCATACTCACAATTCGAATAAAGTGCATTTGTCTATCAATCCGGCTAACACAATGGCCATCTATCCGGCTAGTACAAATGGGTTGTCAATTCCCAATAGATCTATTCACAAAATTCGCGTTCACTCGCAAGTGATTAATGGTTCATGATATAAGGGACTTTTCTTTGGCAGGGTGGTAACTTAGGCAATATTACTTAGCAATATCAATCAGGGAAGCATACAGAAAAATACTTGTGTTCAGATTTATAGCATGTATCTCCCCACGGGATTTAAAGCATAGTAAAAAGTGGGACTATGAACTCACCTTGGTAGTAGTAGAAATCTGTGATGCAATAGAATCAAATGGTGTGTTGTAACTCCAACGCGTGACCTAGATTAGTATGGCATAATTTAGTTTGCATTTAAGATTTGATGAACGTAAAACAATTTTTGTTATAGTTGTACATGTTCACTATTTATCTTACGGCGTAATTATTATTGACGTATAACAGTTTTTAGTCGTTTTTGTCATAGTTTCAATAATTAACATACAATATGTAGAGTTGTGTACGAAGCACCATCAAAATTGTCTATTCGGGTTTTCGTCGACATGTTTAAAAAGTGAGACATTTCTTTCAAATTTTTAGAATCAAACGCACCCTACAGTTCATATTTAAACCCATGTGGGCTGCGGCCCAAGCTCAAATGTAACCCAATTCCCTTGTGGGCTTTGGCCCGGTACAAGTAATAAACAAGCTGTTACTCTTTTAGTGTTTACTGGGCTTCGGCCCAGTAGTGTATTCATGTCCATTTCACTTATGTTACAAACAAAAGTGCAGTTCTTCATTTTTGTGGGAAGAAGAGTAAATTGCAGTGCAAACAGGCTGGAGTTCGAATGGACAAACCCCGACATTTCGACTCCGCAATATAACTCAAATGTGACTTTCGTTAGACTCGTGTGATGGCCAATGGTGGGTTCGACATAGCAGCCAAAAGACTCATTCAAAACATACCACAAAGTCAATCTTTTAACCTATCTATACGACTCGACTTTTATACCAAAATCAAGACTCGATTTAAAACATGTTGTCCCCGTTAGGGCACCTTGACAGCTGAAATTACAAAAGGTTAACTGAAATCCTCGGCCTAACATTCATACTAACTCCCATAATCTATTCGACGACCCTATTTCTTTCCTAGTGGCTTTCGACAATTTCACAAGTCTTACAAACATAATCCCTACCCATTTCAAGATCATTTACAAGTTAGCAACCAAACAATCCCATGACTTTTTAGAAGTCAAATCCCATTTGACCCGTTTGTAACACAGCCATATTCGTAATTTATTCCTAGATTTTCAGTCGACTTATGCTTTCATCAACACTCAACCCACTCTTATTCCAACCTAATTTGTTTATATTCGACCCTATTAACTAACTTTTATAGATCGAATGAAAGCAGAAAAAAAATGTAAATCAATATCAAATAAAATTTATAATTAACCTGAAATTAGTGGGATGTGTCGAACACTAATTAAACCCGAATCCAAAAGCTCCAATATCCACTTCCTCCTCCAATTCGAATCACTACTTCACCCTTGATCTTGAGTACTTCTCAGATTGTGGTGTGTTTGAAGTTTGGTTTGATTCGATGGTGTCCCGGAGGTGCCGATTTATGGAGTATAATGGAGTTAGGCTCCATATTACTTTTGATTTGTGGGAAAGCTAACATTCCTAAATGGGTGAAAGATCTCTATATAAGCTTCTATTTCTTATGAGGTCTTGTGATATAAAAGGGACAAATGGTGTTATGGTCAACATGGATGGTGATGGTTCGGTTTCTGGGTTTTTGGGGAAACTGCAAAAGCGACAGGAGCAATAGAAGCAGAAGAAAGGTAATAAAGATGTTTTGGAAAGTGGGTGAATCGACAAAATTTAAGAAAGGAATTTGAGTGGATGCAGAAAAATAAAAGCATGTTAAGGGTGATGTTAGATCGAAAAATATGAAAAGAGGGAAGGAGTAGCAGCAGAGAAGAAGAAAGTAAAAGTGGTATTAGTTGTTTTGGGGAAGCTGGTGGTCGACAAAACCAAGAAAGAAAAAAAAGAAGTAGTAGCAGAGGATAAACGTTTTGGGATAAGAGAAGATGTTGACAGAATTAAAAAGAAGAAAAGTGGTACTAGTTTAATATAATTAGTGGTGTAAGATTTATTTATTTAGAGGTTGAGTGTAAATTTTAATGTAGTAGTGTGTTTTAAAATTTAGTAGGGTATATTTTGTGTTTTAAATACCCGAGTCTCGTTAGACGATGTCGAATCTGGTTTCGTTTAAATGTCTCTAACTCGAGAGTTTAGAGTCGTCATATATTATTTGTTTATTTCTGAGTTCGTATTTATCCTCGTGATTTTTATATATATTTTCTTCGTTTTGATCTATTACACTTATGCCATACTATCACGGTGTCGGTACGCGTACGATTTCAGTGAAAATGGAACGTGAGTTTTGCCATTTTGTAATGTCACTAGTTGTTTCTCATTTAAAAAAAAAAAAAAAAAAAAAAAAATAGCAATATTTTGAATGCAAAGGTGAATAAAATGACTTGAATAAAAATTCATAATTGATTACTTCGAGTTTACAGGAAATTAACAACTTGAAAATTACGGGTTATTACATTACTGAACCAGTTTCGCGCATTCCCTACTAACGTGGAATTAAACATGTGGCACCACACAGGTTGTGGCCAATTTTCGATGGTAGCTGCCGATTCGAAAATTTTTAGGTGGTCATCAGGATCACCTGTCCCATCATAAGTTTTGACATTAGTGGGCATGCGCCTTTTCTTATCTTCTGAAAAATCACTGATGCGCCGAGTGAATGCGTCAACCTTTTGGAGGCGCCAGGGACGAGACATATCTTCGTCCTCCTGGTCGCGGTATCTTCTCCTGGACTTCCAGTGTCCTGTTTCTTCGTCCTCGTTGTCAGAGGAGTCACCTGAGGATGAGCTTACTATTTTGCGGCGCTTGCCCCGACTATCCTCGGAATCTGAGCTTGAAGGGCTTTCGCTTGGGGAGCACCGTCGCCCAATACTATCGTGAATCCTGCGACTACCAAGCCTAGCATGGACATTGGTGCGCCACTCATTGTCTTCATGCTCCTCCGGATACTGTAAGTCGGCTGCTTCATCACCCACAACCTTCCTTCCGATCCTAGTAAACACTGGGTGTCGGTGGCTATCCTTTTCACGCCTCTCCTTTCGGTAGCGCGGTGGGGATGCTTCATGCTCAGGGTCAAAGTTGAGTCGAGCTTGCAGACTCTGACTCGACCTCTTTTTTGCTTCCTCTCGCATAAGCGCAGCCAAGGTCTCATAGTTTTGAGATATGAAATCACTTGGCGCTAGTTTAGGCGTGACTCCTTCTAGCGCGAGGATATCTGTTTCCAATTCAGGACCATTGTTTCGATTGGGCGCGTTTGGCGGCTCAGTGGGGTCTGTTTCTGGCATGGTGAATGGAGTGCGTTGTAGATTTTCTGCGCTAATGGTTGTTGTAGTAGCATGGGTAGTCCCTGCTAGCGGTCCTACTGTAGTAAAGACCAGACCTGAGCCTGATCCTTGGCTTCTGGGCGCACTGGTTGTTCCAGAGGCCTGCTTAGGGGCTGAGTCACTTTGCTGCTTCTTCCCCTGTAGGTCGTCATGCGCCTTCCTTGCCTGAGGAGTCTGTTGGTTTAGGTTTCCGTGCTTTGTCATTCTAGTCCTTTGTAGAGTTCTTAGTGTAGGGTCCCACGGATGGCGCCACTTGTTGTTACAAAAGTTGGGCGTTCCTTGTTTGGATTCCTGTCTCTGTATCAATTGGATCTTACTGCTTGAGACCTGCGCACTAAGAGAACAAAAAGACACCGTTAGGCTTATCGTGGGATTGTCCCCCACGATTATCCTCCGGCGTGAGAGTAAGTAATCGGTTTTAGGGTTTAGTTGAAGAGTTAGGGTTATTAGATCGTACCTTTTACGAGAGCCAAGATGCCCTTTATATACACACGAAATCCTTGTTGGTTTCGTGTTCCTTACTCTTCGCAGCGTATCTCGCCTAGGTCGGTCGTTTGATATATATCCCATAAATAAGGGATATCCTATATCAAGACCATAAATAACTTCGGGTTTGGGCCTTCGTAAGCCCAAACCGTTATCGTGGTAGCCCATTCGTGATGGACTTGAGCCCATTCGTGATGGGCTTGAGTGCTAGTATCGTTCATTGGTCGGGTTCGTGACCCGAATGCGGACTATACGTCATCAGTTATATAGAAACTTGTCGAGATGATAGTAAGCGTGGTAGTGAATGTTGAAATTGCTTAAGGCAATGATAATTGAGAAAATGATAGAAGTACATGAAAGATAAAATGAGTAAAGATGATAAGATAGATATAGCTTGGATCCAATGCTCTAGTTATGGTATCCTTCGGGATAGCCCAGCTTGCCTTTATGGCATGTGTTTATGGTATCCTTCGGGATAGCCCAGCTTGCCTTTATGGCATGTGTTTATGGTATCCTTCGGGATAGCCCAGCTTGCCTTCATGGCATGTGTTTATGGTATCCTTCGGGATAGGCCAACTTGCCTTTATGGCATGGATTGTTAGCAGATTGGATCCAAGGCTAGAAAAGATGGAAAGTAAAACAAGTACGAATGTTATGTCGGAAGCGTATAAGTAGGATGGTTTATGGTTTCTTGATTTAAATGGATTGGGACGCCTTTTCATTTAAATGAAGAATTGTAAATCGCCGAACCATAAGTTTATAATTCCTTACTTACATAGATTGGGACGCCTTTTTATGTAAATAAGACTATGTGTAGCCGATATGACATGAGTACAGATAGTAATATGAGAAAGTGAGAACTAAAACAAATTAGACGTCATAAGTAATGAGATTAGATATGAAGACGTCATAAGTAATGAGATTAGATATTAATAAAACTTATAGAGGCGTTAAGGTAATGAGTGAAACCTTAAGATAGACGCCAAGAATGAGTTATGCATTAAGTTGATAAGTTAATTGGTGAGCCTTACCAAAATTTAAAAAGAAGATAACGTAAGTGATGTGAAGAAAAGATTTTGAAAGTGCCATTTGGATGGTACTTGGTATAAAATTGAATTAAGTTATCGGTTTTTGAAGTAGATAAGTGTTGGTATTATGTAAAATATGAAATTAACCGGATTTATGACTTAAGGTCATGTTAATGCATGGGCGTTATAATGTGAAATAGTGATGAAGTTTGACTTATATAAAGTCAAAATAGTAAAATTTTCCATATGACTAGTCGTCATTGTTGGAAATTTTAGATAAGTTTGTGATGAGAAGTGTGTTTTAAGTGGATTATGAGTTATGATTATGTATAGTGGGTTAGAATTTGCAAGATCACTTAGATCGTTGCAAAGTAATGGCTTAGAAAGCATGAGAATAAGGATATGTATGTGTTGTGAATTGGTTTTGGATAGTAATAGATGAGAGATTTCGGGGACGAAATCTAAATAAGGGGGACCCGTTTCCCGGGTATTTAGACCCCACCCTAGATGAAATGGATAAAAGGTCTTTCGTGATTGGCCAGTCAATGAATGTTGCGTTGTGGTCAATTCTAATAGTCAAAATATGACTAATGTAGTTATATAAAATGTGATGCATAACTAAAGGGACCTAGGTTGTCAAGTGTTAAATATGTTATAAAGTGTGTTGTGGCTAAATAAGAAGGAATGAGACTTGAGGGGCCTTTCTTGCCATTAGCCCAAAGATGCCACCTAACTAGTATATCCAGGATATTCTAGACTTCTCCACCATTATTGAGATAGGTGTTGAGGTCCGGTTTTTAGTGAGAAGAAAAGGAGAGGAAAAAGCTAGATGACGGCTTAAGATGAAGAAGATGAAGATCATTTGTCCATAGTCTTACCAAGCAATGATCTTTCCCACAAGTAAGTATCTATGTTCTTGATGTTAATGAAGTTATGGATTATGAATTAAGTGGGTTTTCATCATATGATCATGATATGATCATATGATGATGTAGAAAGGAAGATGAGTATGTTTAATCTGTAACACCCCCAAAATCATAATGAAGCAGCGGAAGTCTAATTTGGGGTATTACATCTTAGATCGTAGTCATAGTTATAGAAAACGACTCGAAAGAGACGTTTTATGAAAATTTGTTATCATTCATCCATTTAAAATCAGAGTTTGCAATAACAGCGTCATAACATTTTTAAAATACAAAATGAGAAAGTTTAAGATGAATGAAAAACATTATTTTTGGACATCGTCCAAAGGGGCCCTTGTCCACTCCATGCCATTTATTGCTTCTTTAGATACCTGAGATAAACATGCTTAAAAAGTCAACACAAAGGTTGAGTGAATCCATAGTGTTTAATTTGTAACAGTTGAACACAAGTTAAATAGTAGTGGAAAAGCAATGATATTGCGGGGTAACATATAGATAAACAAATATTGCCCTAAGCCTCATGACACGCAAACCTTAACTTGTAGGGGTAATAATAATAAATGCCTTTGTTGTAGGAGTTTTGCCATACTCATAATTCGAATAAAGTGCATTTGTCTATCAATCCGGCTAACACAATGGCTATCTATCCGGCTAGTACAAATGGGTTGTCAACTACCAATAGATCTATTCACAAAATTCGCGTTCACTCGCAAGTGATTAATGGTTCATGATATAAGGGACTTTTCTTTGGCAGGGTGGTAACTTAGGCAATATTACTTAGCAATATCAATCAGGATAGCATACAGAAAAATATTTGTGTTCAGATTTATAGCATGTATCTCCCCACGGGATTTGAAAACATAGTAAAAAGTGGGACTATGAACTCACCTTGGTAGTAGTAGAAATCTGTGATGCAATGGAATCAAATGGTGTGTAGTAACTTCAACGCGTGACCTAGATTAGTATGGCATAATTTAGTTTGCATTTAAGATTTGATGAACGTAAAACAATTTTTGTTATAGTTGTACATGTTTACTATTTATCTTACGGCGTAATTATTATTGACGTATAACAGTTTTTAGTCGTCTTTGTCATAGTTTCAATAATTAACATACAATATGTAGAGTTGTGTACGAAGCACCATCAAAATTGTCTATTCGGGTTTTCGTTGACATGTTTAAAAAGTGAGACATTTCTTTTAAATTTTTAGAATCAAACGCACCCTACAGTTCATATTTAAACCCATGTGGGCTGCGGCCCAAGCTCAAATGTAACCCAATTCCCTTGTGGGCTTTGGCCCGGTACAAGTAATAAACAAACTGTTACTCTTTTAGTGTTTACTGGGCTTCGGCCCAGTAGTGTATTCATGTCCATTTCACTTATGTTACAAACAAAAGTGCAGTTTTTCATTTTTGTGGGAAGAAGAGTAAATTGCAGTGCAAAAAGGCTGGGGTTCGAATGGACAAACCCCGACATTTCGACTCCGCAATATAACTCAAATGTGACTTTCGTTAGACTCGTGTGATGGCCAATGGTGGGTTCGAGATAGCAGCCAAAAGACTCATTCAAAACATACCACAAAGTCAATCTTTTAACCTATCTATACGACTCGACTTTTATACCAAAATCAAGACACGATTTAAAACATGTTGTCCCCGTTAGAGCACCTTGACAGCTGAAATTACAAAAGGTTAACTGAAATCCTCAGCCTAACATTCATACTAACTCCCATAATCTATTCGACAACCCTATTTCTATCCTAGTGGCTTTCGACAATTTCACAAGTCTTACAAACATAATCCCTACCCATTTCAAGATCATTTACAAGTTAGCAACCAAACAATCCCATGACTTTTTAGAAGTCAAATCCCATTCGACCCGTTTGTAACACAGCCATATTCGTAATTTATTCCTAGATTTTCAGTCGACTTATGCTTTCATCAACACTCAACCCACTCTTATTCCAACCTAATTTGTTTATATTCGACCCTATTAACTAACTTATATAGATCGAATGAAAGCAGAAAAAAAATGTAAATCAATATCAAATAAAATTTATAATTAACCTGAAATTAGTGGGATGTGTCGAACACTAATTAAACCCAAATCCAAAAGCTCCAATATCCACTTCCTCCTCCAATTCGAATCACTACTTCACCCTTGATCTTGAGTACTTCTCAGATTGTGGTGTGTTTGAAGTTTGGTGTGATTCGATGGTGTCCCGGAGGTGCCGATTTATGGAGTATAATGGAGTTAGGCTCCATATTACTTTTGATTTGTGGGAAAGCTAACATTCCTAAATGGGTGAAAGATCTCTATATAAGCTTCTATTTCTTATGAGGTCTTGTGATATGAAAGGGACAAATGGTGTTATGGTCAACATGGATGGTGATGGTTCGGTTTCTGGGTTTTTGGGGAAACAGCAAAAGCGACAGGAGCAATAGAAGCAGAAGAAATGTAATAAAGATGTTTTGGAAAGTGGGTGAATCGACAAAATTTAAGAAAGGAATTTGAGTGGAAGCAGAAAAATAAAAGCATGTTAAGGGTGATGTTAGATCGAAAAATATGAAAAGAGGGAAGGAGTAGCAGCAGAGAAGAAGAAAGTAAAAGTGGTATTAGTTGTTTTGGGGAAGCTGGTGGTCGACAAAACCAAGAAAGAAAGAAAAAAAGAAGTAGTAGCAGAGGATAAACGTTTTGGGATAAGAGAAGATGTTGACAGAATTAAAAAGAAGAAAAGTGGTAGTAGTTTAATATAATTAGTGAGTGTAAATTTTAATGTAGTAGTGTGTTTTAAAATTTAGTAGGGTTATATTTTGTGTTTTAAATACCCGAGTCTCGTTAGACGGTGTCGGATCGGGTTTCGTTTAAATGTCTCTAACTCGAGAGTTTAGAGTCGTCATATATTATTTGTTTATTTCTGAGTTCGTATTTATCCTCGTGATTTTTATATATATTTTCTTCGTTTTGATCTATTACACTTATGCCATACTATCACGGTGTCGGTACGCGTGCGGTTCTAGTGAAAATGGAACGTGAGTTTTGCCACATTGTTCATTTTGTAATGTCACTAGTTGTTTCTTATTAAAAAAAAAAAAAAAAAAAAAAAAAAAAAAAAAAAAAAAAAAAAAAAAAAAGCAATATTTTGAATGCAAAGGTAAATAAAATGACTTGAATAAAAATTCATAATTGATTACTTCGAGTTTACAAGAAATTAACAACTTGAAAATTACGGGTTATTACATTAATGGGTTATGTAAACCCTTAATTATGTTATTGATTATTATGTTATTAGGTATGTAAACCCTTAATTATGTTATTGATTATTATGTTATTAGGTCTTGAGATTGTAAAGGATGAGGATAATGATTAGAGGTTAAGGATGATGGGATATTGATGTTATGCTTAGCTTTGGAAGCTAAGGTAAGTAACTTGCACTAAAACATGTGTTATATGTGTATTATCCATTTATGTGTTATGATTATGATAAAGTTTAGTACTTTGATGAGCTTATGGATGAAGGTTAAGAAAGTGGTGATTAGTTATGAGCTATACTAGCAAGTATATGGCTATTTGCTAGTGAGACTTGTTGTAGCTTATGTGATGGAGATTATGTGGTAATAGAATGTTATTGATTGGAAGCAAGTAAGTGATTCATGATGCTTATGTGCTAATATGTGTATGATATGTCTTTTATGTCGCGTTACTTACTAAGAGAAAGCTTATGGTTTAGTTGTCTCACCTTTTTGTAGGTTGGCATGTATTATGGAAGGCTTGGATATGTGGATTAAGGAATTGGATTAGCAAGATCAAAGGTAGTATGTGTTAGGAGCTTAGGTAGAATACCAAGCTCATGTGTAAAGTTTGTACCCCGTTGGTCTTCTAGTGTTTGGTAAAGTGTAGCCGTATGGCAAGTGGTATGTTAAGGTTGTCCTATCGATTTGGTGGTCTAACGGTGTGTCAATGTGTGTTTAATGTGTTATGGTCAATATTTAAGGAGGTGTTTGGTAAAAGTGTAAATGTACCCATTTGGGGTTGTGAACGGGTCAAGTGTTTATGGAACATGTCTTGTATGTTAAAGTAATGACGTTGGTCAAGTTTGGTGGGCAAATGAAGTGTTATAGATGATTTGATATGTAAATGGGTCAAAATGGGTTTAATGCATAACCCGTCAAATTGTTCATCTTGGTTACGAGTCAGAATGCTCATCTTGGTTATGATTCAGAATGTTCATCTTGGTTATGAGTCAGAATGTTCATCTTGGTTATGAGTCAGAATGTTCATCTTGGTTATGAGTCTAGATGTTCATCTTGGTTATGAATGCGGGTTTTAGCAGATTTTGTCAAACTTTGAAAAATCGTATCTTTTGATTCGTAAGTCGTTAGAGGTCGTGCCACCCGACGTTTCGAAGGTATTTAAGTCTAGTTTCATTTAAAATTAGTCTCATGGTCTGAAACTCTATAGATTTTTTGTAAATGGGCAAAAGAGTAACAGAAGGTCAGTTTTAGTTCACGCTTTTTGCGTGTAAAGTTTTAGTTTTTGGTCTAAATGGGCACGGGGTGTAGCATCTTCCACCATCCCCGACCTCCCAATTCACAATATTCACACCAAAACACGATCTATCATATACCAACCCACCAACTCGCGAACTCAAATAGACTAACCCGAACATGACTCCATTGCCAACCTACTTGTAGCATCATCCTTTTTCCAATTTACTTACGTTTTATAATTTTAGAATAAATAAAAATATAATTTTAAATGCTAGAGTACTATAGCTTATAAATTTGTGTATCACGTTGGTTTTCTAGATCCTTTAGAAACAAAAGTTGAATTAATCTATTAATCACAATCATATCTTACAATATTTACACCACAAACTATCTCACACGTCTTAAGTAGAAATTAAACCTACAACAAGTGGCAGAAATTTTCTCACAACATAAGATACCATTGAGACAAAAACCATTTGATTCTAAAATTGTCATAAATAATCCATGAGTTCAAATTATTACATCTACTTTCAATAGTTTAGTGTTATGTTTATATTGATTTAACTTGATAATAATGAAAAGTTATTTCTGAAAAGCAAGAAAAAAATGCTCATTATCTGCTGTTTCGCAACAAAAAATACAAGACATGTAAAAGTACTATGTGTAGTTTGATAGCTTCCCAAGAATGCCCTGTTGGACGGTTGGACCTATGCATTATAAAAGAGTCTGACTTGCAATTCTGTTAGGCTCAATTAGAGGCGTTCATGCTTAACACAAAAAGTAGGGATGACAACGGGGTGGGGCGGCCATCCCCATCCCCAAACCCGTTTACCAAAATTCTCCCCAACCCCGCCCCGATCCTCATTGAGGATCTAATCGGGGCGCCCTATCGGGGCGCGATGCTTCCCCAAACCCGCCCCGTATTAATCGGGGATCTTATCGGGGTATCCTCTTTAGGTGCAATTCTCGACCAAAGCCGCAACATTTCACATTTATTATTATTTTAAACCGTTAGCAATAACTTGAAGAATTAAAAACCTATTAATAATCAATTATAAACAAGCCTAATTAAGTTTCAAACGATAGTATTATACATAAATAATGATAAATTATACCGCCGAATATTAAAAATTGAAAATATAACACTGAACGAGTTTCTATAATCACAATTTTGCAATCTCATAAACATTAAAAAAAAAAAAAAAAAAAAAAAAAAAAAAAAAAAAAAAAAACACAATATTAGAGTAATATATATTTATTAACTAAATACTAAGAAAATAATATATAGGTATAGATATATTTGTATATGTGTATTTATTATTCGGGTGGGGCGGGGCGGGTAACCCAATTAAAATCCCCGTTTAAGCCCCATACCCGCCCCGTAACCAGATTAGCATGACCCGCCCCGCCCCAATTAGTTCGAGTTTCGGATTTCCACGTCGGGTTCGGGCTTTTTTGCCATCCCTAGCAAAAAGCCATACCGATAAATATCGCTTCAAAAATTAATCTATAGTATCTTCTTTTATTGTTCAAGTTGTTCATTTATAAATGGGTAAATTGCAATATACATCCCTCTGGTATACAGTTTTTGAGACCTTACATCCCTGTTAGAAACTATTGGCATGTTACATCCTTCGTTAGCCAAACGTTTGCCACTCTACATCCCTCGTTTAAAATGAGGACTAACGGTGCAAATAATTTCTCCGTTATCTCTTAAAGAGATAGATAATATTACACCGTTAGCCTTCAGGACTAATGGTATTTGCATCGTTAGTCCCTTTTTTACGTTTTCTCCGTTTTTTGTACGTTTCTCCGTTTTTTGTACGTTTTCTCCGTTTTTTGTACGTTTTTATCCGTTTTTTGTATGGTATATCCATTTTTTTACGTTTTTTTGTACGTTTTATCCGTTTTTTAGCGTTTTTATCCCTTTTTTTATGTTTTATCATTTTTTATCCGTTTTTTGTATGTTTTATCCGTTGTTTTTACGTTTTTTGTATGTTTTATCCGTTTTTTTTTACGTTTTTATCCGTTTTTTATACATTTTATCAGTTTTTAACGTTATTATCCATTTTTTTATATTTTTTATCTGTTTTTGTACATTTTTATCCATTTTTTGTACGTTTTATCAATTTTTTACGTTTTTTGTACGTTTTATCGATTTTTAACGGTTTTATCCCTTTTTTTACGTTTCATCCGTTTTTTGTGCGTTTTTATCCGTTTTTTTTTTACGTTTTTTGCAAGGTTGTAAATATCGGTTATCGGTATATTATCGGCCGACCACCGAGAAGCGAGATATCGGACGTAGCGGGGATATATCGGAGACCCTAAATTATATAAGAATTAATTTGTAAAAAATATATATATTCAAATAAACTTATAAACTGAATCAAATTAATATATCCATATAACATATTAAAATTATAAACTACTAACTAGCAAGTTGAAAAAGTGAGAAACAAACTGATCACAAGGAAAAATAAATTGACTACAAAATATCAAAAATTAACAACATGATATCAAACTTTAGAAGTTACAACCTGTTGGTGTATCTTAGAACTGAGAACTTGAGAAGAAACTGAGAAAAAATGGGAAAAGTATTGAAATCAGAACAAAAAACCATACTTGTTGGTGTCGCCGGAGGTGGGTTGGCCGGCAATGGATTCGCCGGAGGAGGGGAACGCCGGAGGAGAGTCAGAAACAGGGGAATCGCCGGAGGTGGGTTAGCTTTTTCGATGTATGTTGAAGTTACAAGCCCTAACTTTTAGTGTAAATACAATACTACATACATATATGATACCCGACCCCGATCATTTAAAAAAAGTCAAACTTTTAAGTTGACCGATATGTCAATATCTCGCCGATAAGTACCGATAACAGACGAGTTTGACCGAATTTTGACCCGGACGAGAGATACACACGATAACTAAAATCTCGCGACAGTGGAAGCCCGAGACACGAGATCTCGCCGATAACTCGGCCGATATTTACGAGATTTACAACACTGGTTTTTTGTACGTTTTATCTGTTTATACCCGTTTTTTGTACGTTTTGGCACTTTTTTTTTTTTTTTTTTTTTTTTTTTTTTTTTTTGTACGTTTTATCCCCTTTTTGTATGTTCTATCCGTTTTTAACGTTTTTTATCCGTTTTTAACGCTTTATCCGTTGTTGTACAGTTTTTCCATTCTTCTTTTTTTCTTTTTCGTTTTTTTTACGTTTTAATCCGTTTTTTTTCCGTTTTATCCCCTTTTTTTTGTGTGCGTTTTTACGTTTTTTTTTGTTTTTTAAGTTTTACCCCTTTTTTTTTTTCCATTTTTATCCGTTTTTTCCTTTTTTTACGTTTTATCGGTTTTTTTTACGTTTTATTTGTTTTTGTACGGATAAAAAAGTATAAAAAATGGTTAAAACGTAAAAGAAGGGATAAAACGTACAAACCGTATAAAAAACGGATAGAAACGGAAAAAACAGACAAAAGCGTACAAAAAAAAAAAAAAAAAAAACGTATAAAAAATGGATAAAAAAGTGATAAAAATGGATAAAACGTTCAAAAACTAAAAACGATAAAATACAAAAAAAGATAAAAATGTATAAAAAACGTAAAAGAACGGATAAAACATACAAAAAATGGATAAAAACGTACAAAAACAGATAAAATGTAAAAAAATGGATAAAACGTACAAAAAAGGATAAAACGTAGAAAAAGTGGATAAAAACGGATAAAAACGTACAAAAGACGTAAAAAATGGATATAACGGATAAAAACGTGCAAAAATGGATAAAGCGTAAAAAACGGATATAAACGTTAAAAAGGATAAAACGAACAAAAAACGGATAAAAACGGATAAAAAAAACAAAAACGGATAAAAACGTACAGAAACGGATACAACGTAAAAAAAACGGATAAAAAAAGGTTAAAACGGATAAAACGTACAAAAAACGTAACAAATAGATAAAATGTACAAAAAACGTACAAAAACATAAAAAAGGGATAAAAAAAAGTCAATAAACGGGTAAACCGTACAAAAAACGGATAAAAACATAGAAAAACGTAAAGAGATAACGGAGAAATAATTTGCACCGTTAGTCCTCATTGTAAACGAGGGATGTAGGGTGACAAACGTTTGGCTAACGAATGATGTAATATGCCAATAGTTTCTGACACGGATGTCAGGTCTCAAAAACTGTAAACTACAGGGATGTATTTTGCAGTTTACTCTTTACAAATTTTGTAAACATGTCTATAAAATAAGGGGCTAAATATAAAAAACTGGTATAAAAGCAGTTTGTAGTCTATATAATTAACGAATGAAGTGAGTTTGATTAAATGTGGCTCAACACCCACTAGTCACCCTACTAGCTCCACCTTGGCGTAATACACTGTTATACCCAAAAGTGAACTACAAGCTGATTACAAAAAAAAACTGAGAAAGACATCATGGTCAAGTCTCAACAAGCCAAGAGTCAAGATTGATGTAAAAAGAAATATTTCTTAAAAGTGCATGACCAAAAACATATGAAGAGAATTGAACTGATGAGTGATCATGTAAATTCCTGGTATTCACCATTGAATTTATAGACGGTACCATTCCAACTTAAGCCACTATATATCTACAATTCCTTTTACTTTGGTATACACAACTTAGCCAAATAATACCATCCAAATAAACTGTTGTAACAGATTTAAGCATCCCTGTTTTATGACCGGAAAGACCCTATTCAAGCAGGTGTTTAGATAAGATCAAGAAGGTAACAATTTAGCATATAAAGACTTATTTAGCCATTTCTAATTTATGTTCGACTTCTCTACAGGTCAATTAGATTAGTGACCACTGTTATATCAAAGTAGAGGAAATTTATTCAGCACATAAGTACATACACATTTTACTTTATGTTTGACTTCTCAAGAAGAAATGATAGTTAAGGGAGTGCATTTCCAACGACTACAATGGGTTATATGAGCCAACATTAGCAATTAAAGGAGTAAAGATGAGCCAAAATGATTATCAAGCACTTGCACTAGCAGTTACATCAATGTGATTGTTAGAAACACAATGCATTGGTAGAACTTACATTAGCTTCGGTAAAATTTCATAAATCCTTGCTCCACTACTTCTTTGTAAGCTTCCAAAATTCGTCATTCCTAGCTCCACATCCATAGCCATCATTTTCATCCTCATTTTCGTCCTCAATAATCGTTGGAAATAACACAACCATCTGAGTGATCAATTAGAAGTAGCGCTTCGATGTAAGGGCAAATGAAGAATGAACCATCTTCTCCATTAATCCCAATACCATTTATGTGTTCTGAGCATAGTTTGTAAACTTCGAATTTAGCAAACACTTCGTCGTCCTTTTCGGTTTCCATTATAGGTTCACCACTCTTCCTAAATCCCAATAATTTGCGTATTGATAAATCAATTGATAAATCAGGTGTCTTAATGGTGAATAGCTTTGTAAAAGAAGTCATAACACCACCCTCCTCCCCCATCATCCATACGCCATAAACTAGTTTCTCGGCCTCATAAATGTGTGCAGACACAACAAGAGACTCACTTAGCTTAGAAATGGAGAAATATCCTGAAAATTGGTTTGCTATACTAACCGGGAGGTTTACATCTTTAAATTCATGGGTAATCAAATCAAATGACAAGATCAAATGCTTATATTGAGATACACCATCATTAGTAGCAATCCTCTCAGAAGCAACCCAAAAAATAAACCTATCTGTAGCAACTTGAGTTGACGGTCTAACTCTAACTGAATCGTGGCACATTGCTACTTATCTTCCAAGTCTTGGAGCTCAATGTAAATATTTCAACTTGCCACGTTATGTTACGCTGATTTTTCCTATAATACCAAGACATTCCCACAATAGTTGGATCATAAGTTGAAGAAGTAACCCCAAAACCAAAAAGAGTATAGTTTTCAGAGGTGTTGTTGAGAAAACGGGGCACAGGAATACCAACGGATTTCCTAATTGAGGGGTTCCAAATAACAACCATCTCTGTTCCCGAGCTGTTGTAATCGTGCAAACACCACAAGCCACAAGAGCTACCAATTACAGTCGAACATTTTAGCTGTTTAATGAGGTTAGGAACATTTGGAGCAAAGTCTAGTTGTTGTTGGGGGAAAGAGACATCATCTACAAAAGAAACATATTTGACCTCATAAGGATATACATTATCTGTGTACCTTAAAAGTAAACGATGCGGCTGAGTGTCGCAGGCGCCGTAACTAGTGATAAACTCGGGGCTGTCGATAAAAGACTTCCATTGTTTCGAAACGGCCCTGCATCGAATCAATGACTTGACATCATGAACCTTTTTAATGATTTCCAATTGGATTTCATAAGGAATGTTGTCTGACATTTTGAAATTTTATTAGGGTTTCTGAAACAAGTGTGCTGATAATTCTGAAAAGGGTTGGAATGTGAGATTTTGGATATTGGTTTGGGCTAACTGGGTCCTTTGTGAATTGTTATCCAAATGGAAATAATTATACATTGGGTCATTTGAATGTGAGATTTTGGATTTTCTATCTCCTTGGGCTAAACATAATTGTTGTAGACTTGTAGCCCTTGGATATTATCTTTACTTAGCTGTTAACGGATCCAGTCCCTGTGGTTGCGACCCATGACGGGTTTGGTCCCTGAGACAATCTGTCGTTAGTTTTTTCCGTTATTTAACGACCGTTTGCAACAAAAATTTGCACCGTTAGTTCTTTATACTAACGACCGTTTATACTTAACTCAAAACTTTTTTTTTTTTTTTTTTTTTCCTAAAAAAGAAAAAATGGTTTTCTTATATATATATATATATTTTTTTTCTAAATATCTTTAAAATTTATACATGTTTTTATACATATTTTTATACACACATTTTTTATACACACGTTTTTATATACATGTTTTTACACACATTTTTAGACACGTTTTTATGCACACGTTTTATAAACGTTTTTATACACACGTTTTTATACACATTTTTATACACACATTTATACAAGTCGACTGGTTATCCTATTAACCAACGATCGACACACATGTAAACAGCAACAGGTAAGGGTGAATAACTCGGAAAGAGAAGCGGAAAAAAAAATTGAGGATCAGTTTTTAGGGTTAGGATAGGCTTGATACCATGTCAGATAAGTAAGATAATATTGTTTGATATTGTTTTTTGTATTGTCTGCCGATAAAACATACATGCGACACATATATATAGGATACACAGATACAAGGATAAGCCCATGCTAGCTATGCTACAACTAAGCCTAATAAATGTACAACTAATGAATTAAGATTAGACAACTAATGGTGAGTAGGATTATGATATTCCTCTAACTAACATTACCAAGGTGGAAAACCTCATGTGTTTATAATGGTTGAACAATATTTTACAATATATTCGACTGAAAAGCAACCAAAAATTTCTCATTGTTTGCTGTTTCGTACCATTTTTTTCGTGTTTGAGCAGAAATTGTTTCATACCCTAAAAGATAAAATATAGCAACAATATGAATATCGCAAGTTACATATGACATTCACGTATTCTGCAGTTTCAATTGTTGGGGGCTTACATGTCACTTATAATTGTCAAAGAACCACGAGCGTCGCTTATTATAGGAAAATGATTGACAAATTGACATGACTAATGTTAGACCTAATGTATAAGCAATTATTCCAACTTTAGCCGCTATCTGAGAGTTGCAAGACCAAAAACATTATGAAAGAGATCACCTTGTTTTCACTATATTTACAAACCACGCCATGTGAACTGTAGCCACTCTTTACAATTCCTTTTACAACTATACACATAAGCACATCCGACCTGAGAACTGAAACATGTTGGAATGGAGAACCGATAACCGAATCAATATACTCGTCGGTTTCGGTTTTGTGGTGGTTCGTTTTGGTTTGATTTAGGCGGTTTAAGTGGGGGGTTTTTTTTCAGTTTTGGCCCGAGCCTAACCAAAACTGAAAGACACAAAAAAATTAAAACTGATGACCGAACAAGTCTTTAGCGGTTCATTTTGGTTGGACCTGTTCTGTTTAGTTATTCGGTTCAGTTTGGTTCTCGGATGGTCATGTTTAGCCCTACACAACAATTTAGCATTCATGTATTTTGGTAGCTTCCCAAAATTGCCCAGTTAGGCCTAGGCTTGTAATTATCAAAGAGCCTCACTTGCAATTCTGTTAGGCCCAATCATTGTAATACCCGAAAGTGAACAACAAGCTCATACCCAAAACTTAGATAAGCAGTATTCTGTGTTTTTCGAAATGCTTATTAAAACAGCTTATGCGATTGTTTGATGATGAAATAAGAAGTTATGTATAATGAGGTTAGGGCCAAGGGGTGTTTGGTAGTGTGTAGCTTATATGTTGTTGAAAGTTGAAACACTAGGTGTCTGATTGTTGTTTTTGCTGTCAAAATGGGGTGTTTGATAGCCATTTTTGCTGTAAAAAGAGGGTTGTTTTTTGGTTACTATTTTAGATGTCAAAAGTGGGGTTGTTTGGTTTCCATTTTGCTGTCAAAATGGGGCAATTTTGCTGTTGGTTTTTGCTTTCAAAACAGTGAAGTATGGTGGTTGTTTGCTACTGTATTCTATAAAAATGAGTTAAATGGTAAACTGTTGATAATTGACAATGTAGTCAAGGAATGTTATAAGATTTAAATAATGAACACGTTGTACAGGTTGCGTGACCATGTCAAACCACTGTGCAAACTGAACTTTTCTTGTGAATGGTAGATGTTCGGATATAAATGAGGATAGTCAGGAAACATAGATATGATAACTCAAACATTCGTTATGCTGGTCAATAATGTTTTATTCTCATAATCTTAATGTTGCTGGAGTACCAATTGACGTCATTATTGCTCCAGCGCATCATTTCATCGAACAGTTATAAAACGCTCTAGACGAACACAGGCTTAACAACGCTTGGAACTTACGCAAACAACACATGAACAAGGGTTTCCCAGGAAGTCGATTGTGAACAAGCTTGTTGCAACTTTTACACAACATCTAGAGCTTCACTGGCTTAATAGAGCTTACAATTTAGTACAAAAAGTCACTTTGGGGGGGGGGGGGGGGGGGGGGGGGGGGCCCCCCCCCCCCCCCCCCAAAGTATATGCGATTACGAGATATGGTTGTCCGATGAATGCAACAACTAATAAGCCATTGAAACCGAACATTGGTTTGCACTACCTAGTTGCTGATACAAAAGAACTAGCAAATTATACTCCATCATCTGGTACCTTTCGTAATTTTCAAACTTTTGGTATTCATGTGTAATTTGCAACTCATATATAAGAACTATAAACTTATATCAGTAAGTTATGTTTTAAAATGCTACCAACAAGATATAACAAACCCGCGCGTTACAGCGGGTACGAAAAGATTTATTTTACAGCAGTTTAACAATAATATGTTTTTCCAATAAAAATTGTTACCAATCGTGCGTTGGAGCAGGTACATACTTAGACATTTTCCATATATGTTTGACTTCTCAGGGCCTAGTTGTCAATAGCGTAGGCCCCATAGCGTGGGTCGCTATAGCGCTAGCGGTGCAACGGTTTAGATGCGTTTTCGCCCGGTATTTATCGAAACGGCAGTTGTATCTACGTCGAAAATCGATATGTGTTGTAGTGTAATTAAGTTGTTGGGATAGGGTTTATAGTGTCTAATTACATGATTTAACTTTGATCGAACCAGAAAACACAATGAAGCGATTTAGATAATTAGGTTTTAAGCAAGACTGTATGAGTGCATCTGTTGATTTATCGCTAAACACAAATAGCGGTCGCTATTTATCGCTATTCGCTACGTAGCATATAGGTGGCTCGTCGCTATTTATCGCTATTCGCTATTGACAACTATGCTGGGGTCAAATGATAGTTAAGGGAGTGCATTCTGCAATGGGTTATATGAGCTAACAGTAGCAATTAAAGGAGTAAAGATGAGCCAAAATGATTATCAAGCACTTGCACTAGCAGTTACATCAAAGTGATTAATACAAACACCATTATAATCACAAGCATTGGTAGAACTAACATTAGCTTCAGTAGAATTTCATAAATCATAGCTCAACAGCTTCTTTGTAAGCTTCCAAAACTCATCATTCCTAGCTCCACGTCTTCCACCATATCCATCATTTTCATCCTCAATAATCGTTGGAAATAATACAACCATCCGAGTGATCAATAAGAAGTAGCGTTTCAGTGTAAGGGCAAATGAAGTACGAATCATTTCCTCCATAAATCCCAAGATTATTGAAGTGTTCTGAGCATGGTTCATAAACTTCCAGTGCAGCAAACCGTTCGTCCTCCTTTAGAGTTTCCATTATAGGTTCACCGCTCTTCCTGAATCCCAATAATCTAATAATTAATGAATCAGGTGTGTTAATGGTGAATAGCTTTGTAAAAGATGTCATAACACCACCCTCCTCCCTCATCATCCACATGCCATATACTGGTCCATTGACCTCATTAGTGTATGCAGACACAACAAGAGACTCCCATAGATTATTAATGGAGCAATATCTTGCAAATTGGTTTGCTAATGTATCCGGAAGGTTTATCTCTTTAAATTTATTGGTAATCAAATCAAATGACACGATCAAACTCTTAGATTGAGATACACCATCATTAGTAGCAATCCTCTCAGAAGCAACCCAAAAAATAAACCTATCTATAGCAACTTGAGTTAACGATTCAACTGTAACTGAATCACGTGGCACATTGCTACTTATCTTCCAAGTCTTGGAGCTCAATGTAAATATTCCAACTTGCAACGTTATGTTATGCTGATTTTTCCTATAATACCAAGACATTCCCACAATAGTTGGATCATAAGTTGAAGGAGAAACCCCAAAACCAAAAAGAGTCATACTTTCAGAGGTGTTGTTGAGCAAACGAGGCACAAGAATACCAACGGATTTCTTGATTGAGGGGTTCCAAATAACAACCATATCTGTTCCCGAGAAGTTGTAATCGTGCAAACACCACAAGCCACAAGAGCTACCAATTACAGTCGGACATTTTAGCTGTTTAATGAGGTTAGGAACATTTGGAGCAAAGTCTTGTTGTTGTTGGGGGAAAGAGACATCATCTACAAAAGAAACATATTTTACCTCATAAGGATAAACATTATCTGTGTACCTTAAAAGTAAACGATGCGGCTGAGTGTCGCGGGCGCCGTAACTAGTGATAAACTCGGGGCTGTCGATAAAAGACTTCCATTGTTTCGAAACGGCCCTGCATCGAATCAATGACTTAACATCAGGAACCTTTTTAATGATTTCCAATTGGATTTCATAAGGAATGTTGTCTGACATTTTGAAATTTTATTAGGGTTTCTGAAACAAGTGTGCTGATAATTCTGGAAAGGGTTGGAATGTGAGATTTTGGATATTGGTTTGGGCTAACTGGGTCCTTTGTTACAATTGTTATCCAAATGGAAACAATTTTACATTGGGTCATTTGAATGTGAGATTTTGGATATTGGTTTGACATGTGTTTCTATCTGCTTGGGCTAAACATAATTGTTGTAGACTTGGTATTTTACTTATACTGTTAATAAAAAAATTAAAAAATAAAAGAGTGATAAGTGGCACAACATGTATTTTACTTGGTATTTTTTGCTTTGTTTTATACAATTTTTTCATTTAATCGTTAAAGTTTGAGTTAATTTCATAAATGGTCTATGTGGTCTGTTAAGTTTAACAGGTTTAGTCCCTAAACTTTTTTTCTAACGGATCCAGTCCATGTGGTTACGACCCATAATGGGTTTGCTCACTGAGACAAACTGTCATTAGTTTTTTCCGTTACCTAACGACCATTTGCAACAAAAATTTGCACCGTTAGTCTTATACTTAACTCAAAACTTGGTTTTTTTTTTTCTAAAAAAAGGGTTTTCTTTTATATATATATATATATATATATATATATATATATATATATATATATATATATATATATATATATATATATATATATATATACTCCCTTATAAAGCATGCATATCCCCAACCATAACCCAATCCTCCCATTTTAAGATTCAGCCACCCGAACCGAGATCAAAACCTAAATTTACACACACCAAACCATAATCCAACCCTAAAAATTTACCAAACCAAAAATAACGTACACATTTCCATCCCATATCATTTACTACCTCTTTATTTCTTTGAAAAAAAACACACACAAACATTGAAAACACTCTCATCTCACTACTCACGACCCAAAAAATAAATATGAAACACATAGACCACACAGACAACACTCTCATCTCTCACCATCCCAACCACCACAACTACCACCACCCGACTTCACCACCACGAACCCCACGACCCCAGCAGCCAAACCACCACTGAAACCACCCTCCATCGAATCCCACCACCATAGAACCACGTCGACAGAGACCATCAAAACAAGTGACCACCAAAAGTATTTTTCAAGCTTTGAGATATTTTTAGAGTTTATTTAATAGATCTATGTATATTATTAACTTTTGCAAGGTTTTTTTTTTTTTTTTTTTATAGATCTTTAGATTTTATTTGTAGATCTGAGTTCTTACAAAATTTTGGCATTTTTTTGTTACAGCCGCTTGCCACCGCCACCCTCTCGCTGGAATAGTTATTGTCGCTGCCGTCCCGCCGCTGTTTCGTCGGAGATAGTTACTGCAACGCCGCTACTTGCTGCCGCCGGGTGCCGCCGCTACTTTCACCGGACTCTGTTGCTGCCGCCGGTAATAGTTGTCATTATTATTTTGTAAGTTCGTGTAAATTTATTATAAAATTTATTGTGTTTTTTTTTTTTTTTTTTTTTTTTTAAGTTCATGTAGATTTAAGTTCGTGTAAATCTGTTGCTGCCGCAACGAAATAGCTACCAACTGACTTGCTGCAACCAAAAGCTCTACATCCCCGAATCTTTTTCATGTTTTGATGTTTTGATTTTTTTTAATTTAAGTCCCTGTTTTTATTTTCTTTCATGTTTCGAATGTTTTTTTATAAAAGGTTTTTCTAACATATTTGACTTTTTTCAGATTGGGTGTTGCCCCCGTCATTGTTGCTGGAAGCTTTTGTTGCCGATTGAGTCTACACCATCGTCGTTGCCCTGAAATTGCATGGTTTCCTTCGAAATTTTGTTGGTAATACATTTTGTTGTTAAAGTTTGTTTAGATTTGTTTGTTAGTTCATGTAGATTTATTTATAAAGTTTTTGTATATTCTGATGTATAGTTTATCAATTTATGTAAGGTTTAAGAAAAATTTGTTAATTCTGTCATATTGAGCGAGTATTTTTTTTTATGTATTATGGTATGTGAATTTGTTTGTATGTTTATTTGTGAAATTTGTTTTATTTGTTGGTAAATTTGATTATTAGTAAAATCTATTTAACTTTGTTATGTAACTTGGTAAATCATGTAAATTTAGATGTGCAAATTGTTGGTAGCTGAAAGAGTTTTATAAATTTAGATAGATGTTTAGATGCCTTTCTACTACTAAAATGTGTAGATTGTGGTAATTGAAAGAGTTGTGAATTTGTATAAACTTTTGAAAATGTAAATTTTGGGATATTTTTGAAATGTATAAATTTTGAAATCTGAAATTTTTTGAATTTGTGAAAGTTTGTCATTTTCAACTTTTTGAAATTGTAAAAGTGGAAATTTGAAATTTGAAAAAGTACATGAACTAAGTTTGAAATCTTTTAGATACTTTGAAAGTTTAAGAAGTACTCTTATATTCAAATTTTTTTATATTAAAATTTAGTTAGTCCGTATATTTTTTGAAAATTTAAAAACTTTTGAATTTGGAAATAATTTGAATGGTCAAACAAATTAAAGCTTTACTTTATTCAAACAAATTAAAGCCAGCAACTTTTTGCATGCTTGTGTATGATCTTTACTGCCTAAGTGCATTATCTTTACTGCTTAAGTGATAAAGAGGAAAACTTTATTGTAAGTAAAAAAAATAGTGACCATCTATTCTTTCATTATGGCACATGACAAGTTAAAAAATAAAAAGATGCAACTTTGCATTTGAAATATCACGGAACTAGAAAAAAAAGGGAGAAGCTCTTGGTTTTATGTTAGATGGTAAACAGAAAAAGTAACAAAAAATGGACAACTTAACATTGTAATGAGATCATAAAAAGAAAGAAAAACAAAGGATACTCTTTAGTTGATAATGTGACTTACTATTGACCGGATGGCAAGCCAAGAACCGGATTGTATTTTAGAATTCCATAGTGTTTCACTGTTTTGTACTCATAACTCATGACAACATATGACACATGCGCCCAAATATTAATTTGCAAAGAAATTTGAAATTTTTAAAAAGATTACCTTACTTAGACATAAACAAAGAACTTTATAAAAAAGTAGATAAGGACATTTCAGTGAAAAAATTGGGACGTGTGTGATTGAAAAGGAAGTACCATTCAAGAACTTTACAATATCGAATAAGGTGTATAGTCAATGTCTCGAAAGTTTAAAAGAAAAGATTGTCTTTAAATAGGCTTTGAAGTCTTGAACAAATAGATATATAATGCAGGGCATAATAAGTGGTTTAAAAAATACGTACATAGTAAACCGTAACCACTACCATCTTCAATAGAAATCGCAAAAGAAAATTTTCGCCATTAAAAATAATAATTTTCTAAAAACTTTCACCGGTATGTTCACGCTACTATATTATTGTCGCAAACTATACACCGTCACCGCTATATTCATGATTGACGATTTATTATAACATTTTTGTCGATAGATGTATTATAGTATTTACGGCTCAAATTTGAATCTTATTAGATACAACGCTTGAGGATCTGTTGAGCATCATTCGTCGTCGAAATTTGTTGAAAAAATTATTTGCCGTCAACATTCTTTCGCGCTAGACACCGCTGCCGCTAGGCGCGGGTACTCGGCTAGTATATATATATATATATATATATATATATATATATATATATATATATATATATATATATATATTTATATATATATATATATATATATATATATTTCTAAATATCTTTAAAATCTATACACATTTTTATACATATTTTTATACACACATTTTTTATACACACGTTTTTATATACATGTTTTTATACACGCTTTTATAAACATATTTTTATACACGTTTCTATACACACGTTTTTATAAACGTTTTTATTCACACATTTTTATACATATTTTTATACACATTTTTATACACACATTTATACATATAATTTTATACATGTTTTTATATACATGTTTTTTATACATATATTTTTATACACATACTTTTATACACATGTTTTTATACACACATTTTATACGCACATTTTATACGCACATTTATACACATATTTTCATACAAGTTTCTATACATACGTGTGTGTATAAACGTGTATAAAAACATGTATAAAAATATGTGTATAAATGTGCGTATAAAAATGTGTGTATAAATGTGCGTATAAATGTGTGTAAAAAAACTTGTGTATAAAAGCATGTGTATAAAAGAATGTGTATAAAAACATGTGTATAAAATACATGTGTATAAAAACGTGTATAAAAATATGTGTATAGAAATATGTATAAAAACCGTGTATAAAAACGTGTATAAAAACATGTGTATAGAAACGTGTATAAAAATATGTGTATAAATGTGTGTACAAAAATGTGTGTATAAAAATGTGTATAAAAACGTATGTATAAACATGTGTATAAAAACATGTATATAAGAAAGTGTGTATAAAAATGTGTGTATGAAAACGTGTATAAAAATAGTGTACAAATTTTAAAGATATTCAGAAAAAAAAAATTATAAGAAAACCATTTTTTTTTAATTTATTAATTTCTTAGAAAAAACATATTTTGAGTTAAGTATAAACGGTCGTTAGTATAAAGAACTAACGATGCAAATGTTTGTTGAAAACAGTTAGTCTCAGGGACCAAACCTTTTACCGGTCGCAACCACAGGGACTGAGTCCGTTAAAAAAAGTTTAGGGACTAAACTCATTAAACCCGGAAAACCATAGGGACCATTTATGAAATTAGGAACTAAACCCGTTAAACCCGAAAAAATCTCGGGGACCAAACCCCTTATGTTCTCTTTTATTGTGAAAGAAATTCTTACAGTTGTGTAATGACAACTTACAAATTATATGAATATGTTCAGTTCCTTCTTCCATCCATCGACCATTGCAGCTGCATAAAGTGAAGAACAATTTGATAGAGTTTGTTGTTTCTGGTTTATTTATGTAGTTTGGCACCTTAGATTAAGGTGGCCTGCTGACTTATTGAAAAGATGATATGATGAGTTATTGTCGATTGATATATGATTTGATCATCTTTCTTTCTTTGACTTTTGTTTACTGTGAGCATGAAGCTTAAGATTGACAAATTTAATCATCTACCCTAAGCTTTTCTGTTAAGCAACGAAAATGCTTTGATGCGGTTATTTGTACGGCATTTTGGGTTTTGTGGACTTTCCGCAATTCCTTTATTTTGATTCGGTAAAGCCTCGTAAGTCCAATATTTTTGACGATATAGTTTTTAGATCCTTTTTTGGCTTTGTAATCGACAAAAGAATTGTAAGATGTTGAGGGGGGTTTGGTTCAAAACCTCGCAATTGCTTGTAATATGTAACTTTTTTCTAGCTGCTTGCTACTTTTTCCTATGTAATTTTTACGGATAAAAAAAAAATAAAAAAAAAATAAAAAAAAAATAAAAAAATCTCCCCTCTTCTTTTTAATCATTTTTCACTTCATCCTTCCTTTCACTTCCTTTCCCATCTAAATAAAAATCAGAGAATAAGTGTAAACCACTACATGTAAGATAAGTGAGATAATATTGTTTGACATTGTTTTGTATTGTCTGCTGATAAAACATACATGCGACACATATATATAGGATACATGATACAAGGATAAGCCCATGCTAGCTATGCTACAACTAAGCCTAATAAATGTACAACTAACGAGGTTGGAAACTCGCGCATTGCGACGGGGTATTTTACTAAAGAAGTAGTTTAAGTTGCGGTTAGTAAGTGTTGGAAACTGGAAATGCTAGCAACAATATTTTAACAATGCAATTGTATTGTATGCAATGAATTTACGACGACAAAGAAGAATCTCAATATGAATCAATGTTCAGTAACCATGTAAACTTACAATAAATGGCTTACACATTCGAGGTAAAACGCATTTTTGCAAGTATATAGTAACTCATATAGAGTTAACAGAACACTATACATAGTATTAATAGTAAAAGTCGTTGTCACTTTCATTCACACATTTGCACAAACACATGTTGCGTAGAAATTTAATCTGTCGCGTATTAATGTTCATCTCTTGCAGCTTGATTTCCATGTTTTTTAGAACAATTGGTAAACTTGTCGTCCTGTTTTTGCTCTTTGGACCTGCTTTAAGTTTAATGCTATCATTATTAAGTTAACAGAATTAAAAAACATGAGTAAAAGGAAAGAAACGTACCCAAAAAAGTTGCATGATTTATATTTATGATAAGATCAACTTACACAGTTTATATAGATTCTATGAATCGTCGCATGGTAGTAGAATACGTAAAATGTCTAACAACCACTTAGACTGAAAACAAAATATTAGCTTCAAAAACTCTACATGTATTGTTCTTCAAAAGCTGTATCTGATGCTTCTTGTTTTTCATTCATTGTGCGTACCTCCCTTTGCAAAAACTTACAGCAAAAGGTTAAATGTTTCAAAGTTCAGCTCTATCAAATTTATCATGTCCAATTGAATAATACGACATCTCATAAGTTTGTTAGAAACTCTTGTATGTAGAATGTAGGTCTTATAGGCATCAGGACATCTTTAATAACATGTGGAGCTTTCTATTGGCTTTTTACGAGACGTCAAAATCACCAATGGCTACGAATTAAATTTTAAGCAAAGCTAAGTCTTACACCTGGAGTGATCAAACCTATATTTTTAGCAGTAACGATTTTTTAACATCAGAGCCTTTTCAAATAAGCATATTTAAACAAAATTGTGACCAATTAAACTATCCTTTTGCTACATAAAAATATGCCCTGAACACCCATTATATAAGTACCGATTAGGGCAGCAAACCACAGTATGTTCAGTCTCACGAAAAGCCGATGTGCCCAATTTAGTGAAATAATAATGAGTGCTGAAAGATAATTATTCAAAATAATAACCAATTAGCAAATATCTCGTTTGACCCATTAAGGTTAAAGGATAATGCAAATCGACCAAGTTGAATGTTATGAGGTAAAACTAGGTATGTTTAATCTATTACTGAAGCATGCCACCATAAAATGAAATAAAACCTGAAGAATTCGACCCAACCCACAATTTCCCGACACCATGATCTGATCAGGCCATATCCCATAATCAATTTCCCTGATCGGCATGACAACCCCGGGACAGGGTTGCACGCGTCGCGTTTCGAATAAAGATACAAAATTCAGGCAAATTGCATTTACACAACACGCTTTTTATAGAACTGAGAAGCAATTATGCTATAAAACTAAAAATGTTATGAAGTAACATGTTACCTGGTGTTACATCTAAAAGAGGCAAAAAGTAACATGTTACCTGGTGTTACAACCAAAAATAAACGGTTGGAATAAGCAATTCTCAAACAACAGATTACGTAAGTAAGCAAAAGAACAATGAACAAATTAGTAATCTGGTATATACTGCTCATGTGTGCACCTTGTTGTTCAAATATTAACCCAGTACACCCTGCACAACTAAAATATTAAGTTAAAGTCCATTTTTACTGATATGAAGTTAGAGAAACTTACCACATCAAACACATGATATACACAACTTCGATCTACATTTTCCTCGCTATAACCACAACCACAGCGGCACTTGCCAATTCATCTTCTGGAAAATAAACCTCATCATGTGTAAAAAAAACACACTTTTATCATTATTATCTTGCCAAAAGTTTAAAAAATCACATATTAATAACTAAAGAAATATGCAAACTTGTTCAACAATTGAGTTGTCGTTTAATAGGATTCTTTCCTAGTTAAACTTTCACACTGAAATATAAGTTTTATCTACAGACTCTGAATTGATACGGCAATCGGAAACCAATTTTAACTCGGATCTGTTGGGAATCATTTTAAAAAAAATTAGGGTTGCGGCTTAACTCATAATTTCGTATGAAGAATAAAATTGCTGATAATTCTGTGAAAAGAACAAAAAGGAATGAGGCCTTTAGAATATAGTACGCTCTCGGTAGAGGAGTTATTGGATAACTTTGTCTTCTAAAATTACCTCTCGGTAGAGGAGTTCTTGACCGAGGTTTAGGAACATTTGTTTTTCTAGGTGGAGGAGTTTTTGATCTAGTATCGGGTTTTACAAATCCAAGTCCGGGGGTTGACAAAGGGATGTAAAATATTTTGACTTCCTTTTTACTAGCAATAGGTACTTCGACATTATTAACTACTATGTGACTCGGTTTAGAACTTAAGTTATTTTTTAAAATCGACCCTGTTCTGACTTTAGCACCAGACGGTAACACGGTACCACTAATTTTAGTGGTGCCGTCTGTACCTTTAATGGTACCGTCCTCTGCTATTTTAGATTCTCAAGATTTTACAAATTTTACTTGTTTAGTTTCACTTGTAGAAGCTTTATTTGGGTCAAATCCTAAGCCCGCTCCAGCATGTTCACTATACCTAACGTTTTTAAGCATTTCATTAAGTGTTTTTGTTCCTTTTTCAAACTTAATGATTTTAATGGCAGTTTCTTTGAGTTCTTCATTCTCTACTCGAAGACATATGCATGACCTACATCCAATATCTATTTCTTTATTTTTTTTCAAGTCTTTTTACTTGGTATTTTAGTTCTAAAATTTCCTCTTCGAGTTTATGCAATGTTGTTTTTAGTGTTTTGTTTCTAGTTATGATTTTAGAACTTACTTCGCATAGTTTATTATATTCATCATATAGTATGTTGTCATCTATTGATGAATTATCATCACTATAGTAAGAAGAGTCGGAATGTACCTCATTTGAAGCTTGAGCCATACGACATGTTTCGTCGTTGGGCTTCTTCTCTTCTTCTTCACCGGTATCACTCCAAGAGCCTCCTACAAAAGCTCTTTAGTTGTTTGTTCTAAGTGGTTTAGGACATTCTCCAATGATATGATTAGGAGCCTCTGTGGAAAACTAGAAGAGGGGTTGAATAGTTTTATCATTTTAAAATTCTTTTGCTTTGAATACTTAATGTGATTTCAAGTTATGCAAACAATAAAAAATATATAACGAGTAAGTAGAGAAAGAAACAATCAAACCACAACACGGATGTTTATAGTGATTCGGTCTACAAGGACTCTCTTCCTTGCCCTACTCCACTCCTCGACCCTCTAACTCGAGAGTTTTTCTTCACTAAGAAACAAGCTCCCTTCTTGGCGGAGAAAACCTTTATACACATCGCTTACACTTTTTTGGTACAAAGCTAGATACCGAGTTCTTTTACAAGGGTACAACCACTCCCGACACTCTACGTATTTTAAGGACTAAAATACTAACCGATCACAACAAAGGTGTATGAATGTTTGGTACAACAATGATGTGTGAAATACAACTAAATCACACAGTGATTACTGTCTTGCAACGGTATGTTAAAGCTTGTGATGCTTTGATCTCTTTGCTACAAAAGAAAGATCACTAAGAATGAAATATGTACTATGAATGGGTTAGTAATGAATGAAAGAATGTATAATGATGTTTATGCTTATGCGTGATAATCAAACAAGAATGAGTGGCCTGCTATTTATAGGCAAATGGATAAAACAGGCCATGGATTGGGCGGAACCAAATCAAGGGTTCCATCCCTTATGTGATTTGGTTCCGCCAGTTCCCTGACAGCAAATATTCACATATCTTTCCAAATCTATCCAAGATATTACCAAATCCAATTCTTTGCTTGAAGATCTTTCCATGATATTCTCAAAATCTTCAAGATATCCTAAAGATATCAATATGAAGTATGCAATGATGTCATGTACATATTTCCATTTTTAGAATGAAAATGTAAACTTTGTAAATGTATATATGAATGTAACATGGTAATTCTAGTGATTATGAATGTAGCATGTAGATGATGTTATGAGTTTTTAAAAGCTTATTACTATAAATGTAAAAGACTTAACTTATATTTATGCTTTGCTAAAGATAAAATTTATAATTGTCATTAACAAAATATAGCAAAGATCGTAAAATATAAATAACTTTTTTAGACGATATTTGTATTAACAATCTCCCCCTTTTTGTTGATGACAAAACATAAAGTTTATTTTTAAGCAATGGAATAAATAAAGTGTAAGTCTTTTAAAAATATAGATTAAACTAGTTTTATGCAAGTTCTGAAATCTATTTAGGCATAAAACATGTAATGTATGAGAATGTATGAGTTTAATATAATCTTCCCCCTTTTTGTCAAAACAAAAAGAAGAAATGCATAGCGGAATGTAGTGAATGGTCCTTGGTGATTACTCCCCCTAATTTGGAGTACCATGTATGATGATTCATGGATTTTGAGTGTTTAATAGCTTCCCCTTGGACAATACTCCCTCTAATTGGAGTGCCAAGTTTATGATGCATGAAATGAGAAATCTACAAAACAAAGGTTAGTGCATGATTAGCTCCCCATTGATCAATACTCCCCGTTGCTAGGGTACCAACGTATATGATGCAAGGATGAGAAATGCTACAAAACAAAGATTAGTTGTATATGATTCAAGCCAACCAAGTAATATGATGCATGAGTAATGAGATCTACAAAGGTTCAACCAAGAATTGTAGTTCAACCCGTTTGACCAAAAAAGTCAACTAAGTATAATTGTTCAAACCAAGTCAATGGTTCAAACCAACCATATAATAATGCAAATGTTAGTAGTTCAAATCAACCAAAATATAATGCACAATAAGTGATCACACACAAGCATTACCACAATATCCTTCAATTGAAAATTATTTGTGACCAAAGTCACAAATTAAGATGTTACAAAATAAAATGAAAATAACCTAAAAATAGAAGTCCTAAAAATCCTATAAAAGAAAAACAATAGAGAAACTCCTAGCATCTATTGTGGTGGATGTGAAAGAGCATTTAGGCGCTCTAGGATGTGGTTCAAAATGAACCGCAATTCATTTTGTAACTCGTGAACCAAAATGTTGGTCTATTGAGATAAGTGGGCGGTCCTCTCACACATGGAACATCCATGTCTAGGGAAGTTGGGTGGAAGGGTTGGTTCATGATTTGGTGGTGGGGGTGGTTGGTTGTTTGATGGTGGAGGTGGTAGAATATAGGTGGGGGACATGATGGAAGCTAGCAAAGTGGATTGTAAATCCATAGCTTCATTAAGGTGGGAATCCACTATGTTGGAGAAGGCATATAAGCGGTCAAGTTCCTCATTGATCTTGCCTTGAGTTTGTGGTTGGTTTATCCACATTAACTCATCAATGGCGTGTAGGGTGGATGTTGGTGAAAGAGCTTGAGCTTGAGGTTGTGGTGGAGCTTGATCACGGTAAAGAGGACCGTGGATGTCCCTATAGATAGGGTGGAAGAGGAGTGGTTCTTGAGCCTCAAAAGGCATTGGTGGTGGATTGGTAGACCTAGGTGGAAGGTCTTCAAGAGTTTCCAAATAGGGGTGTGGTGAAGTTGGCGGAGTAGCAAATAACTCCATATGTTGAAGTTTGGGTGAATGGGGAGGTGATGGTGATCTTATCACTTGAGATGGAGCGGGTGGTGGTGTGGTAGCCATTGGTGTTATGGTGGGTGGTGGAGTGGTGATGGTGATATGGGGTGGTGTTGGACTTGATAGAGTAAGAAAATTTTCATTAATGGGGGATGAAATGTTCAAGGGTGATGATTCTTCTGATGAAGAATTGAGATTAACGAAACAACATGGTCTAACACTCATTCTTGTTGTTCTTCTGTGTGGTGATGTGGATGAGTTGTTTGACTTAGGCATTGTTGAGAAGAGAAGTGATGGTGATATATGCAGAAATTGCTATTAGAAGTGATGGTGAAGGTGTGAATTGTGATCATCCTAAAGGTTCCAATTTATAGACTCCAAAATTTATGGAAGAGTGTGTTTGGATGTGATGTTGATCCATAGAAAAATGTTGGTACCTAATGATTTGGAAGAAGAAAAGGAACTAGTCATATCACCAAAGTTAATCCAATGGGAATGAATGGAGTAAGAAGAAGAAGATATGCAGTAAATGCATAAGGGTGAGTGGGAAGTCTAATGATGTGATTGATCCACGGATTGTAAGGAACCATTTTAAGGGGTCCTTGCTTGTTAGAGAAAGGTAACTTGAGTAGAATTTTGAAATTTCAAAATTTGGTGGGAAATTTTATTCCTATTTGTGTAATGTTGCCAAAATGATCCTAATGTGATGAAATATTAGTAAAGGAATCCTAAATCAAGAATCAATAATCTAAAGTGCGGGATTAGACGAGAAATTTAAAAATATGACTGTTGGTCCGCGGAACCAATCGACTGTTTTTGGTTCCGCGAAGTCCGTGGGGTTTATTTTGGCGGAACCAAAAATTTCTACAGACATAACCATAAATTTGGTTACAGAACCATCCGCCAAGCAGAAAATCAATACAAAGGGCTTTTTTAAGTACCCAAAACCCGTTCAGATCCCGAAAATTTTCCTAAATCATACGTAGTTAATTAGTTGTGATTGATTGATAACAAAAACACAGGTACTAACACATGTTAACATATAGATCAAACCGAGGAAAATGAACTTACCATTTATGGAAGTTAAGTCAAACAGTTGCTTAAACATGGGAATTGATAACATCAAAGTGTTATCGTCCTGCATTGTCAAGTTAATTTTCATAGGCGTTTAACAACAAGATAATATCCTAAAATCATAACAATTTAACACATCATTGTTTAAAATTGTTTGTACCAAACACTCCTTAACCTCACTGCTTCTCCAATTACTTGTTGATCTTCATTAGCCAACACCCCATGTTCTTGAACATCCCGCACGTCTGCTTGAACTCTTCACTTTGTTGCTCAATTGGTGGAAGTTAGCTTAAATATTCTGGAGGAGGAATCATAGAGTTAGGGAGACCATAATCCTCACTCGTGGATGATGACGATGATGAGGAGGTTGGAGGATGAGGGCGTTTTCCCTTCAACTTGGCTACTCTCTTGTCACTTATGGGTACAAATGTATGTGGAATGAGAGAGTAGTCCGGACAGAAACCTCTAGCGTTAGGAGGAATGGGTGCAAACGCTCTATACAGATGGGTGAGAAGCATACCGTATGGCATGGCAGTGGTTCCTAACACCGGAATTCCGGCCATTCTCTTGGCGACATAATAAGCTAGGTTGAAGGGTTGATGGGTTGACACACAATAGAGCATATAGCAAAGGCTATCATTGAGATGATCCCTATTCCCTATGGTGCGTAAAACGTTTCCCCGAAGAATTTCTTCCAACTTCTTGAATTGGGGCCTAAGCTCGTTTAGCTCCATACCAAACGGGTCCCTATTAATCTTATGACCTTGACGTGTTGTCCTAGTGTGGTGGTCCTAGGGAGGAAGAGATGATCTCGGATGATCTCTTTTGGTGTCAAGGGTGTATCGTATGGAGGCATACAATCAACGATAGAATCTAGGATTGACAACGACCATTTGTCGGTGTAAAGACAAGTACCGACACCCAGAATTCCTAAGACTTCCGTGAATTGATTCAATGGAATGTTGAATTGGGCTTGGTTGACTTTGAAGTGGAAGTTGATGAGACCATAGTCATTAGAACTAAGAATGACACTAGCATAGAATTCTAGCACAAATCTAGGACATATAGGTTTGTCTATGTCCAAAAGACAATCAAAGCTGATGGTATCCAATAGTTGGCGGATGTTGGTTTCTTCTAAAAAGGAGGGGTCTATGGTTCTACCCTCGTGTACGTACCTCTTTTCTAAAGCCTTAAATATCTTAACTTTCTCGGTTGAAAGTCCCTTTGTCTTATGGTGTTTAGGGAGGTAGTTAAGGGTGTCTTTGTGGTCGTAGTATGTTTCGGGAGGCATGATGTTATCCTAGACATGAAAATTACATAGTTTAGTTAAAACTAACAAGAATATGTATATAATGTTCTAGTGTGTGCCTATACGGGGACAATGTGGAGGTGTAGTTATCTCGACTCTTTTTAATGCATGAAAATTTTGTTTAGCAAATTTTGAAACAAAACGAGAGATAACCCAAACACTCCTAATTCAATGTAGCTTTGATTGAATGTACCCAAAAATACATATTACTTATGTGTTCCCTTTAGCATTCAAGAGACATAACTTTTTTATTTGTATGAACAATGTGAAAATTTGTTTTTCCTAACAGTGAGAAGATTTTTGCAAGAATTTGACATGGGGTTTTTGGTGAATTGTGATAATGCCTTATGATATGCAATTCCTAACTAAGGGAAACATGATTAGTTATGTAATTTAACAAATATGCTTCATGATTTTACAAAAAGATACATAAACCCCAAGTTTTGATTTTGCGCAAGAAATAGAAATCCTAGACTTAGATCAGGAATGTAGATATAGTTAGGATATTTATAGAGTGAATTAAAGCACAAATTTGTTGAAGATGATGACCTAAATTCTGAGAATGGGGTGCTATGGGTCGAGTTTGTATTTCTTGTATGTTTTTGGGGAATGTGAGAAGAGAGTGTTTGTATGATATATTTAAAAACATTCTCAGGAACCCACGGATTTGGCGGAACCAAAAAGTGGGTTCCGTTTATCTTGTCGATTGGTTCCGTGGGAACATTTTTGTAGTTGGTTGTTTTTGTCGTGATTGGTTCCGTGGGAACATTCTTCTTCTTGATCCTTTCATCATTGGTGACTGGTTCAGTGTTGAGTCTAGTAGTTTTGGAACCATCAACAAGTGTTTCTTCAGAAGTTGTTGGTTTAAAAGAATCACCATGCAGAATGATATCCCATAGTGCATAATCTTGCACCATAAATTACTGCTCAATTATGAGCCTTCCATGTCTATCGTCCTTGTTGAAAGAGAAAAAGTTCTTCTGGATCTTCTAATTCAAAGTATCAGAACCTGGCTCTGATACCACTTGAGAAAATCTAAACACACGCCTTGTGTTAGAGATACTTTGAGTATATGCTAAGTAGCACACGGAATTTACTACAAAGCACTTAGAAGATTATATGTATTCTGATGTATGAAACAGTGAAAGTATGAACACAGTGATTAAACAACCAAACAACTTCAATATTATTAATAATACGAGTGATCTTTGGACTATCACTAGGGTTTAACAACCTTGAAGCTTTCACAAAGATACGTATGACTTATATTGAAAACCTAACCTAGGATCTCCTTTTATAGCACAAAGAGTCCTTTACAAGATAACTATATCAAGTACAATATTCGTATAAGTCTAACTATACAGAATATACACTAAATCTTTTCTATACTTATCTCTTCACACGTCTGTCTTCATCACATAAGCAGTACAAACCTTTTGTACTAGCAATACTAACTCAGTTAGTACTGTTGGTGTAATCTTCAGCAGTTATAACTTTATACCTGGCAGTACTAACTGTTGGTTTAATTCCCAACAGCTTACAATATAACTAATGTAATCTCATAAATGTCATTCCATTTACGTGTTAGGAGCGATCCTAACAAACTTGATTATGAAAGAGGCTTATAAGTACAATGTTTTACGGATTGAAGGAGATAACTATCAGGTTAGTGGATAGGGAGATAAGTGTCTTGTGAATGTTGAAGCTAGGGCTTGTACTTGTAGAAGATGGGAGATTACAGGTATGCCATGTAAACATGTTGTTGCTACCAGTCGGTATATGAGCTTCAATGGAATGCAAGTAGGATTTGTAGAATCATGGGTTCATCCATGTTACTTGCTTAAGACTTGGCAGGAAACTTAAAAACACACCATCCAACTCATAGCTGGTTATCGACATTGGGAAAAGTCAAATGTGCCCACAAGCATTCTTCCACCTAAACATCATAAACCATTGGGTAGGCACGAAAGAAAAGAACTATGGTTTCTACTGAAAATGATGATAATGATAAAGATAGCAGGAGTGTAGTTTGTGGTATTCGTGGCAATGTTGGACACAACAAGAAAACATGTTTTGGGCAAGGAGGTGTAACCGGAAGCCAAGGCAGTAGATGTTAGTCTCAAAAAACAAGTTCATGTTCCCAGCCAAATGTTGCATCAAAGAAGAAGACAGGTTAAAAGTAAAAAGACTGAAGCAAAATACCAAGCTGAAGGTCAAACTGATCCTCAATCTCAAAGTCATGTTCAAGCCACTGGCGGTCAGTCTGAAAGTCATGTTCATTCATCTGGTGAACAATATGAAAGCCATGTTCAAGCAAATCTGGTTCCATCTAATTCTCAATATCATAATTCAGTTCAAGAAAATGTGGTCCAGTGCGAATCTGGAAGTCAAGTGGACGCTGGTTCTGGGGGTGTGACTTCACTAGCAAAGTGGACAAGTGGTATGTGCTTAAACACATACCTTTATTTGACCAAATTAAGACCAAAACGACCAAAAACTAACCAAAATGCCAAAGATATTTGTGTTTTTGTGTTTGTTTAAGTGCAGGTATGGATATCGAAAAAAAGGACAAAATAAAATCAAAACCGGCAAAACCGAGCACGAGATTTGGAAAGAGTGTCAGAAGCCGAGGCCGGGGAAGCAATTTGCAACATTAGATCAAGATACGATCAAAAAGTCAAAGTCAACCTTCAAGAATCAAAGATTGTCAAAAATGGCCCTTGGGTCAACTTTGAAAGATTGGTAGAATCAGTCCTTGGAATTTCAGAAATTACACTTTTGGTCCTTACCAAAGTTATTTCTTAAAATTCTATTACTAACCGGACTTTCTTTCTATTATAAATCCAAAGTATAACCCACAGCCCATATCAAACAGCCCAGTCCAAAACCATAAGCCCGAGCCCAACATTAGATATAAACCCCAAACCATGATCCATCCACAAGCCCACCATATAAACTTTTAATCCATTACCCGCTCCATAACCCAAACCCAATACCCGGTCAATGAATAACAATTACCAGTCAAAAAATAAAACCCGCCAACCTTTTCCCCTAATTTTACCAGGAAATGAACCCTAATTTACCCATACTCTCAAAATTACCCCACCTTATTAAGTATATTCTAGAAGTTCTGACATGGCAGAAGAGATGCGTCAGAGGGAGTGAAGACACCATCTTTGACCCCGGCATCTCTCATTCTTTTAAGCCGCGGGTATCTCATCGGAGTGGAACTTTCGTATGCTTCAATGTTTATCCAAACATCTTGAACAAAAGTCCGATGGAGATTATCTTTTCCACATGCTCCCCCAAGAACAAATAAATTCGGGGCGAGTCTAAGCTATACGACTCGATAAAAAACAAGCGCTTCGTGGGAGGCACCCCATGCTTATCCTTCTATCTTCTTATCTCTTTTCTAATAAGTGACGTGAGGAGGGCTACCTCTTCCATTTGTCATGTTTCGTGGTTGTTTGTGTATGTCCAGGTTTGCCCGATTGATGAAGACTCTCGTGCTCGTGGTTTTGTCTTATCTCCACTCAAGTTTCATCATTCATTGCTTATCCGATATCCTTAATCTTATCATTTTACATCTATCTTTTGGCATAATTAATAAACGGCCTTAGATTTTTGTAGGGATACCTGTACCTTTAAGACATAGGGGACAATGTCTCGTTTTAGTCTTGGGGGAGGGGTCATCTTTCAATTCGATTTTTTGCCTTCCATTTTTTGTCGTTTACTCTCGCAACCCCGTTTTTCCTCAAAAAAAATTGAAAAACTCCAAGAAAATGAGAAAATTTTAAATATTTTATGCAAAAATATAATAATTTTGACATTTTGTTGACTTTCCCCTGGTGTGAGTAGGAATTAAATTCTGGCTTGATCGGGCGTGTTGAGCCCTAGCTTGTCTCTTTAACCATTCGGCTAAGTATTCGCGGATCTTATTATTTAAGATTTTAAATTTACGAAGAGCGAGAAATGACAGAGTTTATTTAGAAGTTAGATGCTAAGCGTGGAGTAGTTGGTTCTCTTTAGAGCTCATCGAAGTTACTTGTGGCATTTTGCTCCCACAAAAATGTTTCACCATATATTATTGTAATAATAATTAAAGATGTTAGGTTTTGCCGATAATTAGTTCTTAGTCTTCTTAAAAGAATTATTGTTTTAAAAATTGGGTACCCATCAAGGTTACTTAATAAATACGTTTAATAATAATAAGCTAAGTGCTCTAAGCTACGGATTCGAGATCGGGCCTTGGATCCTTATTTCCGAAAGGCATTTAGGTCTTGACTACCCTCTTGCACCGGCCCTTTGACCTCTAGTCAGGAATGTGTGAGTTCTTGGTCTAACCACCTTGGAACCTCATTTCAGGAATGTCTAGAGTCTTGGAATAATCCGTTGTAATGACCCTTGAATCATTTATTCTGGAAGGTATAAGGTCTTGGAACTTAACCGTGAAGATCTGTCGTTTAGGATACACAAGCAAATAGTTAGTGATAAAAAAATGCAAAAGTCAAAAATATAAATAAAAACCTTGATGTGGACCTCATTTTCAAAGCAACGGTTCTCGAGAGAAGATTGAAAACTACTTAGCATCTTAATTTAGTATCTTTATCGGAATAAAAGCTTATCGAAACGAGAAAATATGAAGAAATTCATTTCTCACCAAAAATAAAATAAATAGAGGCAAATTAGGAAAATGGGAGCAAGAGGAAATTACACAAGTAACTTCCATGGGTAGTGTTAGCATCTCACTTGTAAATAGACAATGATTTCGTTTTTTAGCTTAGTTTGGAGGCTCGTGAAAAATCAGGGACGACGAATTTTATCCATATTGTCACTTCTTTTTGAGTCGTGTTTCCTACTCGTTGACCCTAAAAGTTATTGATAGATAATGATTGTCAACAAAGTCGTCACATGATTATGAGAAAAATACAAAAATAGAATAAAAAGGAAAATCGGGGAGTTTTTAGAACTAGGGATTTCTTAATCTCTTTTGAAAATTTTGCAAATTCTCAAAGTTAGTAAAAAGATGTTAGAAATTCTTAGTTTCAAAAACGTGTTTTCATAACATTGCGTGAGGACACTGCAATAACTTAGTCTGGGGGATTTTGGTATGTGCTTAAACACATACCTTTATTTGACCAAATTAAGACCAAAACGACCAAAAACTAACCAAAATGCCAAAGATATTTATGTTTTTGTGTTTGTTTATGTGCAGGTATGGATATCGAGAAAAAAGGACAAAATCAAGTCAAAACCGGCAAAACCGAGCACGAGATTTGGAAAGAGTGTCAGAAGTCGAGGCCGGTGAAGCAATTTGCAACATTAGATCAAGATATGCTCAAAAAGTCAAAGTCAACCTTCAAGAATCAAAGATTGTCAAAAATGGCCCTTGGGTCAACTTTGAAAGATTGGCAGAATTAGTCCTTGGAATTTCAGAAATTACACTTTTGGTCCTTACCAAAGTTATTTCTTAAAATTCTATAACTAACCGGACTTTCTTTCTATTATAAATCCAAAGTATAACCCACAGCCCATATCAAACAACCCAGTCCAAAACCATAAGCCCGAGCCCAACATTAGATATTGACCCCAACCCATGATCCATCCACAAGCCCACCATATAAACTTTTAATCCATTACCCGCTCCATAACCCAAACCCAATACCCGGTCAATGAATAATAATTACCAGTCAAATAATAAAACCCGCCAACCTTTTCCCCTAATTTACCTGGCAATGAACCCTAATTTACCCATACTCCCAAAATTACCCCACCTTATTAAGTATATTCTAGAAGTTCTGACATGGTAGAATAGATGCGTCAGAGGGAATGACAGCGTTTCAAAAAGAAGAAGTCTCATTGGTCAAGACACCTCACCAAAGGATCCAAGGGCAATGATTTAATGGATTAGAGGGCAAGATTAAATGAAGGGCTGAGATTGGTTTAATGAAACCCTAGCTTCCTCAGTTTTAGGCTATAAATAGCCCTCTTCTCACACTGATTTGGGTGTTAGGTTTTTAGGCATTAGGAGTAGGTGTAGTTTAATAGTAGTAGCTTATTTTATGTCCATTTTAGCTTATTGTAATCTTTTAAAGTTTATCTATTCAGCTTTAAATCATTGTACTCAAATTCTAGTGTTTTAATGAAAGTCAAAATTTAGTCAAAATCACTGTTCATCTGCTTATTGGCTTATTTTTGGTACTGTTCTTTTCTTTTAGTTTTATTTGATCTTATTGTGTTATTAAAATGATAGTGCCTGAAGTCAGTTTAGTTTTTTTTTTACCTTAGAGTTTTAAAATCCCATAAAAGTTAAAAGATAGTCAACTGCTTAATCAGCTTATTCAAGTGCTTAATTCAGGTAGCATTTGCCTTTTAGTCCTTAGTATAGCTTAATCCATTTTAGTCTTTCATAGTTTGATCCTAAAACTTACATTTCATAGCTTAATCTTCAAATCAGTATGCCATAAGTAGTGTTTGGATCAAGGCTTAAAACGGGTCAAAGGTTAGTGCTACTGTCATTTGCTAGTTCCTCAATCTTGATTAGCTGTTTTTTAGCCATATTAGTTGACCTGCTGCTTATATTAGTTGCTTTCATTAGGTTTGCAAGTATTGAGTTAGTTTTCCTATTTTTGAAAGTCAAGTCTGCTTAACTGAATTGATGACTGAGAAATCAGTAATTTGGATTGTTAGTTGGTTGCTTTTGTGTTGAAAGTAGCCTTATAAGTTGTTATGAGTAATTTGGAACCAGTTTATTTAAGTCTGTGGTTTTATTTGTGATCAGAACTGAATTAGTTTTCTGCATAAATCCCTTACATCAGTCTGCATCATATTCCTAGGCCCACATTCCTGCTTTTTTTTATTTCATTATTGCTTAATTCCTTTGTTCTAAGATACTTGGCTAATTGATTTTTGTTATTCACCATTTTTTAGACCTGACTTAAGATTTTTCGTGCTTAAAATTAAGCTCCAAAATGCCAAGTTGGACTGTTTTTTTTTTTTTCATATCTGCATACTGCCTATATCTGTCCCAAGCAGCCTATTTCATAGCCTATTTGCTACATATCTAGTTAAGCTTATTGTCTGAATTTTGGGTTTCTAGATAGCTTGTAGTGTATGCTTTATCTTTTAGCAATTTTTGGTGGGTTAGCTTGTTGTGTGCTAGCTTATTTTTAGGCTTAAAGTAGGGCTCTAGGTCTGTTTGGGTCTGTGCTACAGCCTCGTCTGCTCATTGTGATTTGTTGCTTTTTAGTTTGATTGATCAGCTTGTTCAGCCTCCCTTTTGCTTTTTAGATTAATTTCAGTAGTTCCCTTAGTTCACTTTAGGTCTTATTAGATAGCTTTTTAGTTCTATTTAGCTTATTAGATTAAGGAACTTGAATCTTTAGCTTATTTTCGTTTATTTTCCCACGGTTCTGTCTTATGTTGCTTTTTCCTAGCTTATTCTTGAGTTTTTAAAATAGTTTCTTTTACAAAAGTTGCTTATTAACTTGTGCTTATCAGTTTTTAAAAGAAAAATATAAAAAATAAATGTTTTGCAAAAAGGTGAGGACCAGGCTCGAACCCTAGTCTCCAGCCTAACCAAACCTCACAACACCACTCCCACACCTGAAATGCCCTTGGGTCTTTTCTGTTGTATGCTTCTTCTTTTATTCTTTTATACTTCTTTTACCCCTTTTTGCTTATTTCCCTTTTTAGCTTATTATTGCTTATTAAAAACTGCTTATCTTCCCATTTTTGTTTTCTTTCGTTCCTTAACCTATTAAGTAGTTTTTAAAAAAAAATCAGATTTTTCTCTTTTCATTTAATATTTTTAATTATTTAATTTGTTTCAATTAGTTTTTAGAACATAGAAAATTATATATTAATCAGAAAAATCTATTTTTTTTTTAATTTTCTTTTATTAAATAGGATCTAGAAAAATTAATTTGGCATTTTTAGGATTAATATTTTTTTATTTTGACGTTTAGGTTCGTTACGTCGCGTTTTTATGATTTATTTTACGTTTATTGATACGTTTTCCTTAGATTATAATTTCCCCTTGCGTTATTAATCGTTTTTAGTTTTATTTCATTATCATAGTTTATAAACCATTATCACTCACTTTTATTCACATTCACTACATGATTCACGATCCCGATATCACAATTCCATTCAATCTTCGTCGGGACAACGAACCGGGTCTTGCATATTTCCGTTGCAATTCCTTCGGATAGATTTGACAAGCATCAACAAGGAAGAAGATTTATGCAACAAGAGTGGCCTCACCATAGGTCATATGTGTTAATGAACAATGTTTTTCATTTGATATGTAATTCCTATACAATGTTTGATCTCTTTAAACAAATTTTGTTATTGTACTATGTCGACTAACCAATTTTATGCATTTGAAAATATATCCATTTGCATTATCTATGAAATCATCTCATGTTAGTATATGGGATAATGAGTTTTAAAAGTATCCATTTTCATATGTAATTATGTTGAAGTTAATTAATTAATGTCATTATACATGAAATTTGACTATTCTATAGTCAAATACCAGCTTCAGTTGGTGTATAAGATGTTTCAGTTGGTTTGTCAAATGGATTTCCTTGACTTGCAGATGGAGTCGCTTGGATCATGCTACTTGTATGTGTTTTGACTTGGATAATGTTAGTCTATTTATACACTTATGTAACACATTCTTTTTTGCAAGGACAAAATAGTTAAACCAAAAAAAGAAGTACAATACAAGTACAAAAGACAATAGAAATGCATATATATTAAAGAGTAACTACTGAACAAGGACCAAATTCAACAACTCAAGAGTTGTTACTATTCAACCAAAAGTAAGGCTTCCTAAACAAGCCTTACCATTAACATACGATCTAAAACCCGACCAAAACGCAAAAAACAATGCGGTTTCTAAACCTACTAGATAAACCATAGAAAGACGAAGATGATCATGATTGTTGGGTCCATCAGTACCCAAGAGTCATTAAAACATGATTTGGACACAAATTATCTAAGTGTAAATTAAACCAAGAACAATTCAAGTCACTGAGAGAACAGCCTCTCAGTGAGTCATCTTCAAGATGCATAAGAAGAATTCAAGAAGAAGGATTCACCTCTCAGGAAGCGGAACTCCCTGAGAAGGCTTATGCCAAAGAAGAAGATGATGGTTCAGTGAGCGTTGGACAAGAGCTCACTGAACCCAGTCTCCTAAACAACATACTGAAGGCTGAAGACGGAAGACAAAGACTGAAGAACCAAGTGCCTGAGAAGAAAGGCCTGAATAGGAAAGGAAGGATCCTGATAAGAGAAAGTGAAATATCTTATCAGGTACAGTCCTTCCATAAAAGAAGGCTTAAAGTCAAGGAGTGTCAGACCAAACACTTCTAAAGACTTTTTAGCCTATTCCTATTGGTTCTTGGAAATGACAACTACAACCGTAATTGTCAGACACGCTTTGCATTGTACCTTAGTCTTCCATACCAACTTGTGTTTGCCTATAAATAGCAAACACATGGAGAAAGGGTTTGTTAAGTTTTGTATACTGAAAGCTTAGACTTTTGCAAAGACCCCTTTCTCCTACAAAGAGTAACTGGTCCCTGAGATAGCTCAGTGAGTCTTGTTTGTTACCACTTAAGCATAGCTTAAGTTTAGATAGGAGACACCATACCTTGTCTGTTCAATCCCAAAGTGTTTATTCCGCAAAACACTTTGGGTGATAGATTCTTTGATTAATTTCTAATAAGAATTTAAAACGTTGAAAAATAACTCTTGTGTTTTATATTTGCGTTTTTACTAATTATATTTAATCAATACATTCGTATCAGTCATAACACAGATAATAGATTAACTTTTTAGTTAACTCTAATTGTGTAAGGGGAACAACAAGTGGTATCAGAGCCTCTGGTTTATAAATCTTTCAAAACTAACCAAGAGAGCTCAAGGTTTTAAAACCAAGATCCTACTATGACTGATATAAATGTGCCCCAGCTAGTTGACAAAAAGGGTGGAAGCTTTTCAGCTGTTGCCCCATGACTTGAAGCTGGGAAATTTAGCAAGTGGAAAAAGCGTATGCTTTGCTACTTGACCGGTATGGAACCATACTACATCTCATGTGTCAAAGATGGTCCCTATGTCCCTAAGACTGCTGCAGGTCTTAACAAACCTGAAGCTCAATGGACCTCTGATGAGAGGAGGGTGGTAAATCAAGACCAACGCCTGAAAAGCATCATTATATCATGCCTCCCTGATGATATAATGGAATCAGTCATCAACTGTTCTACAGCCAAGCAAACTTGGGATGACTTGGTCAATAGCTTTGAGGGTCCCTCAGATACCAAGGAAAACAGGGTAATGGACCTGAAACTTGAGTACAATACTTTCAGGGCAAAGGACTCTGAAAGTCTCTCTCAGACTTATACCAAATATAAGACTTTGATAAATGAACTATCTAATGATGGTGTAGTATTATCTAAGCATGAGACAAATGTTGGCTTTGTCAACAGTCTCCCTGAGAAGTAGCTAAACTTCTCACAAGGTCTGAGGAATGCTAACCACACTCAGACTCTTGAGCTTCCTGAGATCTATGGAAAGTTTGTCTATGAAGACAACTTGATCTCAAGAAGATATCCTGACTCAAAAGCTCTTGAGTCCAAAAAGACCTTGACCTCTACACCCATATCAACTGCTTTTTATACTAATGGTGTAGTGCAGGATAATCAAGAGGATTCTGAGGATGAAATTGATGAAAGAACGGGTGATGAGTACCTAAATGATTTAAACTTGGAATTCCAAGAAAGGGCACTCCTTGCCAACTCAAAACGTTTCATCAAAAGGAATCAGTCTAACTTTCCAAAAACAAAAGAAAATGAGACCACTGAGTGTTTCAAATGTGGCAAAAATGGTCATTTTGCTAGGGACTGTTATTCCAAAACCACCTCAGAACCTTCCTACAAATTTTCAGGAAACAGTTCCTCAGGAACTAACAAGTTTCAACCTAAAATGTTTCAGTCGACCCAACAATTTCAAAACAAGGGTCAAAATGACTTTGAAACTAAATATAGGTTAACCAAGGCTAAACTTGCTATTCTTGAATCTAACCCATTAATGTCTTAGGCTGCTCAAACATCCAAACCTATTCAAACAAAGAACAAGGTTTTAGTAGCTGAAGCATATGATTGGGATGATGAAGAGGTCTCCTCAGATGAGGAAATAAGAGTTAGTGCTCTGATGGCACTTTCTGAAGGTGATCAGGTGGCTGTTGGAAAGAGCCATGCTAGGAATGGAGAGTGGGTAAATATCACCATGAAGAAGGTAAACACTTTACTTTCTATGGATGATAATTCCGATTGGCAGTCTTACATGAATTATATTTGTGTAGATCTTAAGTTTTTTGAAGAACAAAGGCTTAACATGTTTTCAAAATACAATAATATAGTGTCTGAATTAAATAAATGTAGAGATGAATTGCTTACAATGAAGCAAACCAAACTAGAATCAATGACTCTACAAATTCAGAACACTGAAATCTTGAAACATAACCAAGTCCTACAACAAGAACTTGACAAAGAAAAGGCTGTCATCAAAGGCTGGACCAAAAAGAACCTCAAAGTCTTTGATACTGTGGGCTTGATTCCTAAAACAACAATAGGAATTGATAATCTCATTGATAACCCTTATATGAGTCACAGTGAAACACGCTTTGTTCCAGCTGACATATCTTTTGAGCAAGAAATGCTACCCAAGTCAAATGACTGGATAGTCAGGGATAACCCAGTCAGCAAGTTGCCAAACTTTGAGACTGGAAATATCTTGCTTCCTGAAAGTCAGGCCTTGAAAAATATGCTTGGACTCACTGAACAACTCAGTAAGCTTGAACTTACTGAGTCAGTAACTGAGTCTGATTCAGAATCAACACCACCACTCCCTCCTCTAAACACCCTTCAGGGAGCTGCACCTAACTCAGGTCTCCCACCAATGGTCTATTCCCCACACTCTCCCAAGGAGAGATCAGGAAAAGGTAAAATCATCCTGAATAGACCAACTCCTGAAGTCTCAGTAAACACTGATGACTCACTTACTTCAGTCCCTTCTGAAGTAACTAGCCAAAGTACTGATCCAAGATTTGATCAGTTGGCTGAAATGGTCAGGAAGCTGGGTGAGAAGATTACATCTTCTGAGAAGTCTTCTCAGTCCAGAAAGGAACAAAAACCAGCTTCCTCAGGTACCAAAACCAGACCATCCAAACCTCCAAACCCCTGAAGAGATGTGAACTATGTAACTATTCCAACCATCTCACTGATGATTGCTATAGAGTCCTTTATTGCATGATTTGCAAAAAGGAAGATCACAGAACCTCAGATCACAAAACATGCTCAGTCATGTCAAACTCTTCAGGACTTAAGGCTCAATGCTTGAACTACCCTTCTGATTCCAAACAGAAACAAAAGCAAAGAGCCAAGCCCTTTCCACCTTGCCCTATATGTGGATTCAATGACCATCTTCCTAAGGATTGTCAAGCTGACAAACACTGTGAATCTAGTGGAAGCTCCACTCAGAGATCCTCAGGAAAAGAGAAGGTCATTCAGTCTGGAAAAGGAATGAATAAACAATCCTCTAAGACTACTGAGGCTACCCCTGCACCTAAATGCAAAACATGTGTAGTCCTAGAAAGAACTGACCCAGTTTACTATTTGTGCAGAGACATACCAGAGACCCAGTTTGGCATCTAGATAGTGGATGCTCAAGAAGTATGACTGGTGTTAAGGAGTATCTGCACAAATATGTGGAAGAATCAGGACCCAAAGTGATATTTGCTGATAACTCATCATGTCTCACTGAAGGTTATGGTTCAGTAAACTGCAACGGTATAGTCTTTACTAGGATAGCTTATGTGAATGGTCTTAAGTACAATCTGATAAGTGTCAGTCAACTATGTGATGCCAAATACATAGTTCAGTTTGATGATAAACAAGGAACAATCTTTAATGCAAACAAGGAGATAGTCCTCATTGCACCAAGAAGACAAGATGTCTATGTTCTAGACATGACCAGTCTAACTCAGAATGGAACATGTCTCTTTGCTAAAGCCACTGATACCCTCAACTGGCTTTGGCACAAGAGACTCTCCCACCTGAACTTCAAGAACATAAACAATCTTGTCAAGCAAAACAAGGTCCTTGGATTACCATCACTTGTGTTTTCAAAGGATAAACCATGCTCTGCCTGTGAAAAAGAAAAACATCATAGAGCATCCTTTAAAACCAAAACCAACTTTTCCATCAGGAACTGCCTTCACCTTCTTCATATGGATCTCTTTGGACCCATCAGTCCTAGATCTATTAACCATGAGAAGTATACTCTGGTCATAGTGGATGAATACTCAAGATACACTTGGGTATACTTCCTGACCAAAAAGAGTCAGGCAGCTGAAACAATCATATCCTTTGTCAGGAACATTGAAAATCAAAATGACATTAAGGTCAAACAAATCAGGACTGACAATGGGACTGAGTTCAAAAACCATGAACTTGAATGTTTCTGTGATGAGAAAGGAATATCCCAAAAATTTTCCTCACCTTACACACCTGAACAAAATGGTGTTGCTGAGAGGAAAAATAGAACACTCATTGAGGCTGCAAGGACTATGTTAAATGGTTCAGTTCTCTCCAAACATTTTTGGATTGATGCAGTCAAAACTGCCTGTTATATGCAAAACAGATCCATCATTGTCAAGAGACATGGAAAAAACCCCTTATGAGTTATTCAAAGGAAGAATCCCTGACATCAGCTACTTTCATGTCTTTGGGTGTCCTGTGTTCATTCACAATCACAAGGATCACTTAGGCAAATTTGGCCAAAGATGATGATGGATACTTCCTAGGATACTCACTTGTCTCTAAAGCCTTCAGGGTGTTCAACACTAGGAGACAACACACTGAGGAAACATTCCATGTTACCTTTGATGAGAGCACTGAAGCAATCAGGTTCTCATCCACCTCAGTGGAAGAGATAGGAATAGATACTTCATCAAGATATCCTCCTGATGAATATCTTACTGAAGACAATCCTTCCACTCAGTATCAAGCAAATACTGAGATCTCCTACTATGTGCTTCCTCATAACCTCCCAAACCCAACCATCACTGAGTTCATAGAAGCACAAAACACACTGATGAAATCATTCAGTCTGAACAAGTTGCTCAGGAACACATCAGTCTCAGTGATCAACCAACCAATATGGACACTCAAGATCTTGATACTCTTCAAGTATCTGAGCCTGATCCTACCCCTCCTACCCATCAGGCCTCCACAAGTACTAATCATTATCCAAAACCTCAGGACAGATGGACCAGGTCTCAAGATATAGAACTTGTCAACATAATTGGAGAACCCACTGAAGGCATGCTCACAAGGAGCATGGCTACTAGTTTACAAGCAGCCTCTGCCAATGAATGCCTATTTGCGGACTTCATCTCCACAATTGAACCCAAAAGTGTCAATGAAGCACTTACACACCTGATGAACTCAAATAAGTACATTTTATTACTATCATTTATCCTATTAATTTGACTTGTTTTACTATATTATGTATGAGGATTGATACTTAATCGTTTACTTTTTAATTCTCAGGTAAAAACAAGCATTTGGTGAAACTTAGCGATTATGGACTAAAAACGGAGTAAAATGATCAAGATTGGAATTGGTTGTTGGAATGAAGAGAATGAAGACCACTGCCTGACTTTGAAGAATGCGCCGCATGGATTTATCCCATGCGCCGCATATGAAACTTTGGTCAACGAAGAATAACCAACTTGTTCTGCTCCAGATGCGCCGCATCTCACTCGTTACATGCGCCGCATCACTATAAATATTTCACCAGATACGATCCAAGATACAAGAGGACATGCGCCGCATCCAAAGATGAAGATACGCCGCATCTTCTGGCGGTGTACGAATATTCCTGAATATTATAATCTTGGACCCCACGCGAAGTTAAGTACATGCGCCGCATCTACTTACTAGATGCGCCGCATCTTACCCTCAGACAGAAACTATAAATACCCCAAGACCAGACGAATTCGATGTGACATATATTATATACGAGACCGAAGACCAGAAACCTAGGACGAATTCAGTCAAGGCAGCAGCACAAGACACACCCAAATCAAAGATACAAGAGCTGTAAGAAGGTGCTGCATGTGTTTAATTCATTAAGTAGTTTTGTTTTATTGTGTTAGTAAACTTTAATTCATCAAGATTGGTGGCTTGTGTAATGTGACAACGGAAAGGTTGCACTCCCTTAAAACTGCTTTCTCATCAATTAAAGTTTATATGTTAGTGTCTTTGGTGACTTTTATTAGTGCATTGATAACCTCTGTGGCTAGCTGAGCGTTGATCGGGTCGCCATGCCTCTGCCCTCGCCTGTTTATTAGATCGCCTATGCATTCTATGGTCTGTAGAAAAGTAGGAGAAAGATAAAAAGGATTAGTCATAAGTAATCATTAAGGGTTTACTCGCCGATAAGATTAGAACCAACGAGAAAGGACTTAATCTCGGTGCGTTGCATCGAACTATACACTTCATATAACACTAGCAATAAAACAAGTGACAAACTACTTATCATAAGGACAGCCCTCTTATTGTCTCGAGTATTTATCTGTGTACGTGTGTGCTACTTGCTGATTCGTGCCTATTGGTTTAGTTTATTATTTAATTGCAACCAAATCGTTCCAGTCTCTCAGGCTGAACCCCCTTGCGTTAGATTAGATTGTATAGCTAACTTAATATATTAAAATACTGATTAGAATAACTAGATAATACGTTCCACTCTTAGTGATCGACACTCTACTTACCATTATATTCATACTGACCGGGTACACTGCTCGTTAAGTGTGTGTGTTATTGATAAGTCGGCTAAATATAAATTTAAAACTTGATTAGGCATTAAAACTGCTAAACCGCAACGACACACGCGCACGCATCAAGTTTTTGGCGCCGTTGCCGGGGAGTGAATTGTTATTATCTGTTAATTTGATTAGTATTTTAATTAGGTTTTAATTTTTTTTATCTAACCGCTAATTTTGTTGTGTATTAGATTAATTTGCATTCATTGTACTATTTTGCATATTTTCTGTTTTTGTGTGTTATTTATTTGCTTTTATTTGTGTTTATTTTCGTGTGTTTTTATTTGTTTCGATTTTTTCGTATTTTTTTTTGTGTTCTGCTATCGTTGTTCTGAGCTAAATCGAACGATACGGCGCATCTGATTTCTCAGATACGGCGTATTGCGTTCAATTTTTATAAAAAAATACAACGCGTTTAATTAATTCGATACGACGCATCTTTTCCCCAAGATACGGCGTATCTGTTTTTGATAAAAAAAAATTTCTAAATGTTAACGCCATACGACGCATCTGCTGCAGCAGATACGGCGTATCTATTATTTTAATTAAAAACAGTTTTCGAATTATTAAACAGATACGGCGTATCGATTTTTATCGATACGGCGCATCTTCTGAATCAAAAATCTTATATTTTGAAACGTAACGAAGATACGGCGCATTAACTTTTGTTAATACGACGCATTTAATTTTTATAAATATCGATTTTTGATAATTAAAATTGATACGGCGCATTCGAATTTCTAAGCGGCGTATCTATTTTCTGAATAAAGTCTGATTTAATTTTAACGATTATAAGATACGGCGTATCCAACTTTTTGGATACGGCGCATCGTCTGCAGATATCAGCTATTTTTATTCTTATATCCGTTTCTATATTCATTAATTTCTCTTCTAGCGAACAAATCCTACTGATGCTTTTACCTTTGATGACAGATTTTGCTATGGAAGACATGTCAGTTAACGGATATCTTGCTAAGGAATGCTTGCTCTCGGATTCATTCAATGTGCTCATGATCGATGCAGATTTATTCTCTTGGGAGACCCCTCTTGAAGCTGCTTTTAAGGAATTCATGCGTTTATGCAACATTGACAAAGGGGTATTCTCTTATGATGTATTTGTGAGGTACACTGGAGATGAATTGTCACTCTTATGGCCTATCATTGAATCCAAAGGATTGAACTGGACTACCATCGAAGAAGATGATGGGAAATTCTATCTTGCATACATGGACTCGAGCAACAAAAGCTGTGGTGGAGGCAATTCCCAAATCTCTTACATGCCTTATTCCGAACAGTACTGGGGATTAAATGAGAACTATCTGGACGATGAAAGAATTTATGCTGTGGCGGAGTTACTATTTCATGGCAAGTTGGTAAGATTGATGGACCTCTCCCTCAATGATTGGCTTGAACTTAAATATGGTAGTCCGAAATTTGCCCCTGCAGTTGAAGTCAAGCAGATTATGACTTCATGGTTGACACGGAGTTTTAGGGAGCAATTTAACGAGCTCATGGAGATAAGGAGGAATATGATTGGAAAAGCTTGCTTTGACGTTGACCATGATCCTAACGATGTTGATTTTTCAGAGTGGTTGGCTAGTAAGTTTAACAACCATAAGAGCATGGATCGAGCTACTAAGGATGCATTATGGGTATATTGGATGAGAGGAGATGACGAAGAAGTAGAAAGCGACTACGGGTCGTCACTTCATGATTCAACAGTCAATGAGGGCATTGAAGAATTATTCAGAATAGACATTGACGTGTTCGATTATGAGACACCCTTGTGCAAGCAGTTCAAGGAATTTAACTACCTTCTTCGAGTCGACGATGATGTGCTAACTGGAGATCTACCAGGATTTAAGACTTATGATGATTTTAAAAACACCTGGTACTACGAATGGAATGACCAAGTACCATGGGTTTGGGATAAACCATGGGAATTTGAGCACATTAATCACACTTGTACACCTGATGCGCGTGATGTGTCGTTGCGGTTTAGCAGTTTTAATGCCTACTCAAGTTTTAAATTTATATTTAGCCGACTTATCAATAACACACACACTTAACGAGCAGTGTACCCGGTCAGTATGAAGATAATGGTAAGTAGAGTGTCGATCACTAAGAGTGGAACGTATTATCTCGTTATTCTAATCAGTATTTTAATATCCTAACGCAAGGGGGTTTTCAGCCTGAGAGACTGGCACGATTTGTTGCAATTAAAATAATAAAATAAACCAATAGGCACGAATCAGCAAGTAGCACACACGTACACAGATAGATACTCGAGACAATAAGAGGGCTGTCCTTATAATTAAGTAGATTGTCACTTGTTTTATTGATAGCTTTATATGAAGTGTATGTAGTTAATCCTTTCTCGTTGGTCCTATTCTTATCGGCGAGTAAACCCTTAATGATTACTTATGTCTAAAAGTTATTCCTAAGTGATCAATTTAGAAACAACCGTGGGAGCCACATTATGTCCCGCAGTCAAATGCCCGCAAGCCACTAATAAACACAGAGGTTATCAATGCACTAATAAGTAGTAACCAAAGACATCAACATATAAACTTTAATTAATGAGAAAGCAGTTTTAAGGGAGTGCAATCTTTCCGTTGCCACATTACACAAGCCACCAATCTTGATGAATTAAAGTTTGCTAACACAATAAAACAAAACTACTTAATGAATTAAACATATGCAGCACCTTCTTACAGCTCTTGTATCTTTGATTTGGGTGTGTCTTGTGCTGCCTCCTTGACTGAATTCGTCCTTTGTTCCTACTGTTCGGTCTTCGGTGTTAGGGTTTTGGAACTCCTTAATTCGTCTGGTCTACGGGGTATTTATAGTTTCTGTCTGAGGGAAGATGCGGCGCATCTACTAAGTAGATGCGGCGCATGTACTTAACTTCGCGTGGGGTCCAAGATTATAATATTCAGGAATATTCGTACACCGCCAGAAGATGCGGCGTAACTCTTTATTAGATGCGGCGCATGTCCTCTTGTATCTTGGATCGTATCTGGTGATATCTTGATAGAGATGCGGCGCATGTCGAGAGTGAGATGCGGCGCATCTGGAGCAGAATTGACTTGATCTTGTCCATGTCAGTAGACTTTCACTTTATGCACGTTTTGCTCCTTAATTAGTCCAAAATAGCTAAGTTTCACCAAATGCTTGTTTTTACCTGAGAATTACAAAAGTAAACGATTAAGTATCAATCCTCATACATAATATAGTAAAACAAGTCAAATTAATAGGATAAATGATAGTAATAAAATGTACTTATTTGAGTTCATCAAATATCCCCCCACTTGAACTTTACTTGTCCCCAAGTAAACCTTAGAATTTCTTTTATGAAAATGTATCCTAAAAGATGTTAGGATTTATTTTTATATTTAAGCATGTATTCGTTCATTTCATAATCACACAACTAAACACTTAACGAATTAGAAGTAAAATAAAATAAGTCGATAAAAGCAAATCTAATCGTTTAACTGTCCAGTCGCGACGAATATTCTATCATAAGCTTGGCAAGTATACACATCTCCACCACTAAAGTTAAGGAATAACAAGTCTAAAGCGGTAAAAAGGGTTTTTAGGCTTAAGGGTTAATTATTCTCTTTCACTATCGATCTCAAATTCCAGAAAAGGCGACAAAATCACAAATACATGATCGAATCCACGAACACGATACTTGCAATTGCTCAAATCCTTAACTCGAATAGGCTAAAGATAGGTCCAAACTTCACCAATAATAATATATCAAAAAGGGCGACAAAATCATAAATACATAGCCGAATCCACGACTACGATACTTAAGATTGCTCAAATCCCTAATCTCAATAAATCAAAGGTTTGGTTGGATAAAGAATAATAAAGGGTATGGATAACATTTGGGATATAAATTGGTGTAAAAAATAAAAATAAACAAAACAAATAAATTAAAATCCTAAGTGTGGTTAATCACTATCCCAACCATCCCATGAATAAGACTCATATCATTGAATAACTCACGCTTTAACACTTGAAACACACGCTTTAGGTAGACACGAATTATACTCAACAAAATCTTAATCAAAGAATAAACCTTAACTGGCGTTCCCATAACTGCCAATTCCCATTCAATCCATAGATATAATACAACAAATAGTGGTGATATCGACCACTTACATAACTTTACATAAGTTGGTTAAAATAAACATCCAACTTTTCTTTCTTTTTCTTTTTCTTTTCTTATTTTTTTCGATTTTTTTTTTTTTTTTTTTTTTTTTTTTTTTTTTTTTTTTTTTTTACATAAACATAGATGTGTAAAATTTCACCACATCACTACAACTTTCTTTCCGGATAATTTTTATTCATACTTTTCATACTTCAGAAATAATGGTAATAGTGAAAATAGTAAACACACGAAAAATAAACTCAAAGATATACAATATTTACTTTCACTCCAATTTGCATTGTGCAATTTCCCGACCTAACCATAGATAATGAATTACGCACGCGAACACAGGTAATGTAAGGAAACACACTCTGCCTATAGCAATTAACCAACCACGGATTCTAATCTACAGGGTAGGCTAAGGTGTAAGGGTGTAACGAAACATTTTAAACATAGGTGTAAGAAACGAAAGGAATGGCTCTGAGTGTTTTTCTAGGGGTATCTTACTCTAAAAATGAGAGTAACAAAAGGGTTTATACGGGGGTTAACTAACCAGTGTAGTTAGCTAATAACACATAACATATAAAGGCTATTTGGTGTAATCCTAGAATTTTACCAATTTAGACAAGTCATTCCAATTATATAAATAATACTCATTATGGTAGTCTCGAATAGTATACAAGCCAAGTTCTAAAGTTTACAAGTCACCGGCACACTCATAGATTTGTGAATTTTGAAAAATCACAATTTTTGAAAATAACGTCATGTGTGCAGCTATGCAACTTAGATCTTAAACAAAAACATGCTAAAAAAAAAATTTAAGTTTGATATATTAAGCACATTTTAAGCATAATTTTTGAAAAAGTTTAGGACAAGTAATTGTTAAGTGTTCTAATTCTCCAATCCCCCACTTAAGTTAAACAACGTCCTCGTTGTTTGTATAAAAGGTTAAAAACTGGAAAATAAAAGAATTAGAACGGAAAAACTCCCCTGAGATTTGCTCGGTATGATCCTCCATTAGTATAAAAGCAAAAATCATCTTTCTTGTGGATTAGAACGTTAAAGCTTCATACTTGATGTATCCACAGGAAATCCAGGAAACTATAATACCACCAACACTTTAAAACACACCTAAGATAAGAAAGGTTCAAACTTGCATAATACATTAGTAGTTAGGAAAAATAAAACTTAAAAATTAAAACTGAAAATCATCAGGTCAGTCGATGCGCCGTATCTTATTGAAGAAGATACGCCGTATCGAGCCTGGAATAATACGGATCAGAATAAAGATGCGCCGCATCCTTAACCAGGGATGCGCCGCATTAAAAATAAACTGATAAATAGTTTTAAAGTCGAAAATAAAAATGCAGAATAAATAAAATAAGATATGACCATTTGCAGGAGATGCGTCGCATCTCAGAATTGAGATGCGCCGTATCTTCGTGCGGCCTGGACTGAAAATAAAACAAAGTAAAGGATAGGATGCGTCGCATCTGTTTAGGCAGATACGGCGCATGTAGTAACCAAACAGACTGTTAACAGTCTGTTGCAAAAATGACTCGTTCCACGGTCTAATCTCATACGTCCTCTCGTACTCTCATGCTGAACTTAATGCCAGTCTTCATCAAACATAACAAGAAATATAAACTAAAACATTAAACATAAGAATAGTGATTAGTACAATCCAAAATGAATATAAGTAATGTGCGAAGAAACGTGTCCATAATGAAAATGCAAAGAGTAGTCAAGCTGTGGGCTGGTCGGGAGTCACGTCATCTGATTGGGCCCCAGAAGTACTAGCTTCGTCAGTCCTGCGGCGAACCCTGCGCTCGTATCTAATAATCCCTCTGACATAAGCACCGTCTGGGAGGTTGTGGCTGACCCCATTAAGAGCCATCAACCTACTGACACCGTCGACCAACCAACTCGTATCTCTCCTCACTCCAGCGAGCTCAACTCTCTGTGCCTCGAGAGCCTCTCTCAATGACCTAACCTCTAGCTCCACTCTCTCGACTCTCTGTCCAATAGTGCGGGGAGCTGGTGCTGGAGCGTGTATCTCCTCCTGAGCTGGAGCAGCAGCCGGGGCTGCCTGAGCATCCCCCTGCTCTGGCTCAGCAGGCCTAGGTGGTCCTAGTGGTGCCCAGAAGTACCCATCTATCATCTCTGCACATATCCCAAGCCTAGTCGCAAGGTAGTCCGCATCCATAGCAGGTAATCTAGCAACATCAACTGGAAGATCATCGGGAATCTCATCACCTAATACCCCAAAGTGCCTAGCAAGACGAGAGACAAAGTGACCCCCAGTCATTTGGCTCCTACCATCTCTCCCTGGAGCAACTCTGTGTAAATAATGTGCTAAGAAGTGAGGGATGTTCACCACAGCTCCCCCGTCCATGCTCCGTAAGAGAAAAAGGTCTAAAGTAGTCACCTTCTCAGGGGATTGTCCCCTTCCGGCAATAGTCAGGGCAATCAGACGATGACAGAGCCTCCTCATCGGCTCTCTAATCAGTGTGTATGAGGGAGTGGTGGTGGTAGAGTCACCTCCAGATGAGATCTCAGCCCAATAATCTCCCAACTCCCCACGATCTGAAACAGCTCTCAAACTGTTAGCCCAATAATCTGTAAAACCTGGAGATGCCATCTCTGCTGTAGTATGCAACCCGAAAGCTAGTATAAACTGCCCCATAGACATCCTTCTCTCAAAACCACCCAGTCTAAATACCAGAGTGTCGAATGTGTCGAGACCGAGATCAGTCTCCCTATAGTGTATAGTGCAGAAAAACTCCAGCATCAAAACCTTAATCAACGGTTCTTCAATCCTAAACAGCCTTTCCCAGGTGTAAGACCTGAATAAAACCTGCCCCTCCTGATCTTTGTGTATCATCTCAAACCTAGTTCTTAACCCCTCAGCAGCGTTACCCTCGTCAATATTCTCGATGCTGTCAAAATCCAAAACTGGAACACTGAATACCTTCCTCTGATAAAACTTTCGAAGCCTAGTCATGTAATCATCAACAGCACCCTGTGCTAGTCCCATTGTTTCAAAACGAAGCCACGGGTGTCTACGTGCAGGCTCAGGTAACGCCATATGAAATAAATATTCACAGTAAGTAAGCAGTCTGCAACATAGGTAGATACGGCGCATTGGATTAAATCAATGCGGCGTATCTGTATAAAGTATAAGAGATGCGGTGCAAGACAATAGATACGGCGTATTGAGATGCGTCGTATCTAGATCAATCAATACGGCGTATCTATAATTTTATCAATTTTAAAATGGGTCGTTACGCCGCATTAATCAACCTAGATGCGCCGCATCTAAAAGCATATCAGTACAAAATAAAGTGTTAGGCACGTTTTTCAAGAATCCGTATCCGTGACGTAAACTCCCGCATTATATCACAGACCAAATTTACTGAATTATTCCTATCAAAAACTTCTATCACACTTTCCCTCTAAAATTTAAAAACAATCACCCAAAACCCTATATTTCGTTCGATTAAATTAGTGCCAAATTCGATGTCCAAATCTAAAATTAACTTAGGGGAAATTATCAATGCTAAGTTCTAATCATATCCCTATATCGTTTAAGCCCTAATCGAAGTGGACATATAAACCCTAATTTTTATAATTAAACGAAATTAAATTAAAATAGAACAATTACCTTAATTGGATGATTAGGAGAAAGGTTATAGTTCGGATTAACGGAGGATTTAAGAAAGATGATCGGATTTCGAGTATAATTTTAGTGCGTGTTCTTAACTGTGTGTATTCATGCGGCGTATTCCCGTCGTATTTATAGGGCGACACGATGCGCCGTATTAGAAAATTGGGATGCGCCGTATCTATTTAATTCCGTTGACTAGTCAATAAGTCCTAGTTGGTCGAGGATACGGCGCTTTGGATAATTAGATACGCCGTATCGATATTTTAGTGAACGAAATTTAAATAAAGAACATACCTTGGCTTCCGCAACACGATTCTTTATTCATCCAATTGGGTTAAACGGTATACCATATAAATGAATTCGAGATAAGAGCAATAGGCATAAACGTTTTGTTAATAATTGTAATCTTATTGTTTAGAGGATAAGTTTTTATTCCGATGCTAGGAACAAATATCGTTTTTAGGCGTGCAAAATTAAGATTACGATTTGAATCAGACGTATAATAAGGATAATAAAACTGAGATCATAGTGTAGAGAACTTTCCTTTGGGCAGTTGAATTATCGTAGAGTTTACCTGGGATTCTACTTCAAGAATTAAAGAAGTTCAATGTTACCAGTACTGAGTTTTCCTCCACTCATGTCGTCTTATGTTTGGTCACTTCAGCTAGCGTCTCTTGGTTTGGTTCAGAATGTAATACTTCTTGGTGATGCTTGAGTCATCATTTATCCTGAAAATAAACAACTTGCACACGAGAGTAGCGGACCGATCAAAGTAAATATCAAAAATCAACTATATTTATCAAATTATATTCGTCGTATTAACAAAAGTTAATGCGCCGTATTTTCGTTACGTTTAAAAATAAAAGATTTTTGATTCAGTAAGATGCGCCGTATCGACAGAGATCGATACGCCGTATCTGTTTAATAATTCGCAAACTGTTTTTAATTAAAATAATAGATACGCCGTATCTGCTAAAGCAGATGCGTCGTATGGCGTTAACGTTTAGAAAATTTTTTTATTAAAAACAGATACGCCGTATCTTGGGGAAAAGATGCGTCGTATCGAATTAATTAAACGCGTTGTATTTTTAAAAAAATTAAACGCAATACGCCGTATCTGAGAGATTAGATGCGCCGTATCGTTTGATTTAGCACAGTACAACGATAGCAGAACAGAAAAATACGAGAAATAAAAACAAAAAATTAAACACACAAACAAAAATAAACACACAAAAATAAAAGAAAACAATTAACACACAATACAACAAATATGCAAAATAGTACAATGATGCAATTAATCTAATAAAAAGAAAAACCTAATTAAAATACTAATCAAATTAACAGATAATAACAATTCACTCCCCGGAAACGGCGCCAAAAACTTGATGCGCGTGATGTGTCGTTGCGGTTTAGCAGTTTTAATGCCTACTCAAGTTTTAAATTTATATTTAGCCGACTTATCAATAACACACACACTTAACGAGCAGTGTACCCGGTCAGTATGAAGATAATGGTAAGTAGAGTGTCGATCACTAAGAGTGGAACGTATTATCTCGTTATTCTAATCAGTATTTTAATATCCTAACGCAAGGGGGTTTTCAGCCTGAGAGACTGGCACGATTTGTTGCAATTAAAATAATAAAATAAACCAATAGGCACGAATCAGCAAGTAGCACACACGTACACAGATAGATACTCGAGACAATAAGAGGGCTGTCCTTATAATTAAGTAGATTGTCACTTGTTTTATTGATAGCTTTATATGAAGTGTATGTAGTTAATCCTTTCTCGTTGGTCCTATTCTTATCGGTGAGTAAACCCTTAATGATTACTTATGTCTAAAAGTTATTCCTAAGTGATCAATTTAGAAACAACCGTGGGAGCCACATTATGTCCCGCAGTCAAATGCCCGCAAGCCACTAATAAACACAGAGGTTATCAATGCACTAATAAGTAGTAACCAAAGACATCAACATATAAACTTTAATTAATGAGAAAGCAGTTTTAAGGGAGTGCAATCTTTCCGTTGCCACATTACACAAGCCACCAATCTTGATGAATTAAAGTTTGCTAACACAATAAAACAAAACTACTTAATGAATTAAACATATGCAGCACCTTCTTACAGCTCTTGTATCTTTGATTTGGGTGTGTCTTGTGCTGCCTCCTTGACTGAATTCGTCCTTTGTTCCTACTGTTCGGTCTTCGGTGTTAGGGTTTTGGAACTCCTTAATTCGTCTGGTCTACGGGGTATTTATAGTTTCTGTCTGAGGGAAGATGCGGCGCATCTACTAAGTAGATGCGGCGCATGTACTTAACTTCGCGTGGGGTCCAAGATTATAATATTCAGGAATATTCGTACACCGCCAGAAGATGCGGCGTAACTCTTTATTAGATGCGGCGCATGTCCTCTTGTATCTTGGATCGTATCTGGTGATATTTTGATAGAGATGCGGCGCATGTCGAGAGTGAGATGCGGCGCATCTGGAGCAGAATTGACTTGATCTTGTCCATGTCAGTAGACTTTCACTTTATGCACGTTTTGCTCCTTAATTAGTCCAAAATAGCTAAGTTTCACCAAATGCTTGTTTTTACCTGAGAATTACAAAAGTAAACGATTAAGTATCAATCCTCATACATAATATAGTAAAACAAGTCAAATTAATAGGATAAATGATAGTAATAAAATGTACTTATTTGAGTTCATCAACACCCTTCGTTTTCAAGGACGGGAGTAGTGTTTGGCCGACCTGTGATTATAAAAGTGACGGAACCTGTAATGAGGGAAGTATTATTGGGATGAAACGGGTTGGAAACGATGTAACCTTTGAAGATTATGAGTGGTACGATAATGTTGAAGACTGCCCACAAAAAGCGGAGGCTTTGCAAGAAAAAGGTAGAATTGAACGCTTAAAAGGACTTAAGGGAACATCGGATACTACTTTCTGGGAATGGGTGCATGAACAATTTGATGATTTTACGAAGCTTAGTCGACGGTTACAATATGATTTGGAAAAAGAGTGGGAGGCGCTTCAAGACAATAAGTCATTAATTGATGAACTTGATGACTATTTGATTAAGGATCCTTATTTCGAGTTTGTTAATAAAGACAATGAAGAGTTCACAAAAAGAAAGTGTCAACTACTTGGGATTCCTTATAATGAGCCACCCATGATTATTTCTGAAAAATTTAAAATCATCAAATATTCTTTGGGACCAGATGAAGAGTATGTTGCGACGAAGACCAAGAGTTATAGAAGATTAAGCCGAACGGAAGAAAACGTCGCAAAGCTATACGGGAACATCTTTCGGATGAAGGAAGAAGGATGGACCGTGACAAGAACTAAATGAAGAGCTGAACGTGAGTCTAACTTGAAGACTCTGGAATAAAGACAAGTGCTTACCGGGAGACAACCCGGATTTATCTTTTTAATTTTCTGTTTGTGTCGAGTCAGTCAGGCCGCAGAGGATACGGCGCATCTCCTGCAAATGGTCATATCTTATTTTATTTTTCTGCATTTTTTATTTTCGAATTTAAAACTTTTTATCAGTTTATTTTAATGCGGCGCATCCCTGGTTAAGGATGCGGCGCATCTTTTATTCTGATCCGTATTTATTCCAGGCTCGATACGGCGTATCTTCTTCCATAAGATACGGCGCATCGACTGACCTGATGATTTTCATTTTTATTTTTATGTTTTATTTTTACCTAACTACTAATGTATTATGCAAGTTGAACCTTTCTTACCTTAGGTGTGTTTTGAAGCCTTGGTGGTATTATAGATTCCTGCATTTCCTGTGGATACATCTTATATGAAGCTTAAACGTTCTAATCCACAAGAAAGATGATTTTTGCTCTATACTAATGGAGGATCATACCGAGCAAATCTCAGGGGAGTTTTTCTGTTCTAATTCTTTTATTTTCCAGTTTTTAACCTTTTATACAAACAACGAGGACGTTGTTTAACTTAAGTGGGGGGATTGGAGAATTAGAACACTTAACACTTACTTGTCCTAAACTTTTCAAAATATGCTTAAAAAGTGCTTAATATATCAAAATTTAAAATTTTTAGCATGTTTTTGTTTAAAGTCTAAGTTGCATAGCTGCTCACATGACGTTATTTTCAAAAATTGTGATTTTTCAAAATTCACAAATCTATGAGTGTGCCGGTGACTTGTAAACTTTAGAACTTGGCTTGTATACTATTCGAGACCACCATAATGAGTATTATTTATATGATTGGAATGACTTGTCTAAATTGGTAAATTTCTAGGATTACACCCAAATAGCCTATTATATGTTATGTGTTATTAACTAACTACACTGGTTAGTTAACCCCCGTATAAACCCTTTTGTTACTCTCATTTTTAGAGTAAGTTACCCCTAGAAAATTCCTCAGAGCCATTCCTTTCGTTTCATACACCTATGTTTAAAATGTTTCGTTACACCCTTACACCTTAGCCTACCCTGTAGATTAGAATCCGTGGTTGGTTAATTGCTATAGGCAAAGTGTGTTTCCTTACATTACCTGTGTTCGCGTGCGTAATTCATTATCTATGGTTAGGTCGGGAAATTGCACAATGCAATTGGAGTGAAAGTAAATATTGTATACCTTTGAGTTTATTTTTCGTGTGTTTACTACTTTCACTATTACCGTTATTTCTGAAGTTATGAAAAGTATAGAAAAATTATCCAGAATTATCAATATAGTGATGTGGTGAAATTTTACACATCTATGTTTATGTTTCTAGTTAAAAAAAAAAAAAAAAAAAAAAAAAAAAAAAAAAAATCGAAAAAATGAGAAAAGAAAAAGAAAGAGTTGGATGTTTGATTAAACCAACGATGTAAAGTTATGTAAGTGGTCGATATCACCACTAGTTGTTATATATTTATGGATTGAATGGGAGTTGGCAGTTATGGGAACGTCAACTAAGGTTTATTCTTTGATTAAGATCTTGTTGAGTATAATTCGTGTCTACCTAAAGCGTGTGTTTCAAGTGTTAAAGCGTGAGTTATTCAATGATATGAGTCTTATTCATGGGATGGTTGGGATAGTGATTAACCACACTTAGGATTTTAATTTATTTGTTTTGTTTATTTTTTATTTTTACACCAATTTATATCCCAAATATTATCCATACCCTGTATTGTTCTTTATCCAACCAAACCTTTGATTTATTGAGATTAGGGATTTGAGCAATCTTAAGTATCGTAGTCGTGGATTCGGCTATGTATTTATGATTTTGTCGCCCTTTTTGATATATTATTATTGGTGAAGTTTGGACCTATCTTTAGCCTATTCGAGTTAAGGATTTGAGCAATTGCAAGTATCGTGTTCGTGGATTCGATCATGTATTTGTGATTTTGTCGTCTTTTCTGGAATTTGAGATCGATAGTGAATAAGAATAATTAACCCTTAAGCCTAAAAACCCTTTTTACCGCTTTAGACTTGTTATTCCTTAGCTTTAGTGGTGGAGATGTGTATACTTGCCAAGCTTATGATAGAATATTCGTCGCGACTGGACAGTTAAACGATTAGATTTGCTTTTATCGAAATATTTTATTTTACTTCTAATTCGTTAAGTGTTTAGTTGTGTGATTATGACAAAGACGAATACATGCTTAAATATAAAAATAAATCCTAATATCTTTTAGGATACATTTTCATAAGATTAATTCTAAGGTTTACTTGGGGACAAGTAAAGTTCAAGTGGGGGGATATTTGATGAACTCAAAAAGTACATTTTATTACTATCATTTATCCTATTAATTTGACTTGTTTTACTATATTATGTATGAGGATTGATACTTAATCGTTTACTTTTGTAATTCTCAGGTAAAAACAAGCATTTGGTGAAACTTAGCGATTATGGACTAAAAACGGAGTAAAATGATCAAGATTGGAATTGGTTGTTGGAATGAAGAGAATGAAGACCACTGCCTGACTTTGAAGAATGCGCCGCATGGATTTATCCCATGCGCCGCATATGAAACTTTGGTCAACGAAGAATAACCAACTTGTTCTGCTCCAGATGCGCCGCATCTCACTCGTTACATGCGCCGCATCACTATAAATATTTCACCAGATACGATCCAAGATACAAGAGGACATGCGCCGCATCCAAAGATGAAGATACGCCGCATCTTCTGGCGGTGTACGAATATTCCTGAATATTATAATCTTGGACCCCACGCGAAGTTAAGTACATGCGCCGCATCTACTTACTAGATGCGCCGCATCTTACCCTCAGACAGAAACTATAAATACCCCAAGTCCAGACGAATTCGATGTGACATATATTATATACGAGACCGAAGACCAGAAACCTAGGACGAATTCAGTCAAGGCAGCAGCACAAGACACACCCAAATCAAAGATACAAGAGCTGTAAGAAGGTGCTGCATGTGTTTAATTCATTAAGTAGTTTTGTTTTATTGTGTTAGTAAACTTTAATTCATCAAGATTGGTGGCTTGTGTAATGTGACAACGGAAAGGTTGCACTCCCTTAAAACTGCTTTCTCATCAATTAAAGTTTATATGTTAGTGTCTTTGGTGACTTTTATTAGTGCATTGATAACCTCTGTGGCTAGCTGAGCGTTGATCGGGTCGCCATGCCTCTGCCCTCGCCTGTTTATTAGATCGCCTATGCATTCTATGGTCTGTAGAAAAGTAGGAGAAAGATAAAAAGGATTAGTCATAAGTAATCATTAAGGGTTTACTCGCCGATAAGATTAGAACCAACGAGAAAGGACTTAATCTCGGTGCGTTGCATCGAACTATACACTTCATATAACACTAGCAATAAAACAAGTGACAAACTACTTATCATAAGGACAGCCCTCTTATTGTCTCGAGTATTTATCTGTGTACGTGTGTGCTACTTGCTGATTCGTGCCTATTGGTTTAGTTTATTATTTAATTGCAACCAAATCGTGCCAGTCTCTCAGGCTGAACCCCCTTGCGTTAGATTAGATTGTATAGCTAACTTAATATATTAAAATACTGATTAGAATAACTAGATAATACGTTCCACTCTTAGTGATCGACACTCTACTTACCATTATATTCATACTGACCGGGTACACTGCTCGTTAAGTGTGTGTGTTATTGATAAGTCGGCTAAATATAAATTTAAAACTTGATTAGGCATTAAAACTGCTAAACCGCAACGACACACGCGCACGCATCAACACCCAAGCTGGGTTCAGGCCATGCATGATGAACTAGAACAATTTGACAGAAACAAGGTAATGACCTTGGTCAAATGTCCTGAGAATGTTTCAGTCATTGGCATGAAATGGGTATTCAAAAACAAATCTGATGAAAATGGAATAGTCATCAAAAACAAAGCCAGACTTGTAGCCAAAGGCTATAATCAACAAGAAGGCATTGACTATGAAGAAACATTTGCACCAGTAGCAAGGATGGAAGCCATCAGAATCTTCCTTGCTTTTGCTACATACATGAACTTCAAAGTATACCAAATGGATGTTAAAAGTGCATTCTTAAATGGTTCACTGAAAGTAGAAGTTTATGTTGAGCAACCTCCTGGATTTGAAAGCCATGAGCTTCCTGACCATGTCTGTGAGCTTAATAAAGCCCTTTATGGACTAAAACAAGCTCCCAGGGCATGGTATGAAACTCTTTCTGCCTTCCTGATCTAAAACAAGTTTGTCAGAGGCAAGATAGACAATACATTGTTTATCTACAAGACAAATACTGATGTCATACTTGTACAAGTGTATGTTGATGACATCATCTTTGGCTCTTCAAATACAATCTTTGCAAACAATTTGAAAAATTAATGGCAAAGAAATTTGAAATGAGCATGATGGGGGAACTAACATACTTCCTTGGCCTACAGATCAAGCAGACTGATAGAGGAACCTCTATCAGTCAAGAGAAGTATGTCAAGAACCTACTAAAGAAATATGAACTCAGTGACTGTGCCTCAGTCAAGACACCCATGGTTCCCCCAAACAACCTTGGTCCTGATCTAGCTGGTAAACCAGTAAATCAAACTCTCTTTAGAGGAATGATAGGATCACTGATGTATCTACTTGCATCAAGGCCTGATATCCAATTCTCAGTATGTCTATGTGCCAGATATCAATCTGACCCAAGAGAATCACACATCACAGCTGTGAAAAGGATATTCAGGTACCTGAAAGGTACTCCAAACCTTGGATTATACTATCCAAAATGTTCAGGCCTTGATCTTAAAGGATACTCAGACTCTGACTATGCTGGATGCAACATGGACAGAAAAAGCACCTCAGGCTCTTGCCAAATACTTGGTGGGAAACTAGTCTGTTGGAGTGCTAAGAAGCAACAATCTGTTGCCTTGTCCTCAGCTGAAGCTGAATATGTTGCAGCAGCTAGTTGTTGTGCAAATGTACTCTGGATGAAAAGTCAACTCAGTGACTATGGAATTCAGTACAAGATGGTACCCATCTTTTGTGATAACACAAGTGCAATTGCCATATCAAACAACCCTGTTCTTCATCAGAGAACAAAACACATTGATATTAGATATCATTTCATCAGGGACCATGTTATGAATGGTGACATAGAATTACACTTCATTCCTACTGAATATCAACTTGCTGATATATTCACCAAACCATTGGATGAACCAACTTTCACAAGAATGAAAGCTGAATTAGGAATGTTGGATATAGAAATTCAGTCCTCTGATTGATTTCTCAGGTCCCTGACTCAATGTGTACCTCAGTGATTAACTATCACTATAATCCTCAGGAACTAAACCCAAGTTCTTGAAACTCAGGAATATATCCATGTTCCTGAACCATCAGTGACTAAACCCAAGTCACTGAATCCCTCAGTGAATGAGTAGTCATTCAGGGTCCGTCAGTGACTAAACCCAAGTCACTGAAGCCCTCAGTAAATGAATAACCATTCAGGGTCCTCAAGATGTCATTCAATGCTAACTTAAATGCTCTAAGTATTTAGTTAGTAAATGTCCTAGGTAGATAACTGAATTCTTATTTAATATAGGAGTATATGTTCTTTACCTTTCTGGCATACACGTCTGGGGGCCCCCACCTTCCAACTTGGCATTAAATGCCTCTCCAATCACATAATAGAAATGTGATGACATAATCTCTGCAAACTTCACTTTTTGCAGACGGCACAACTGTTTGCCGAAAAATATGGGGAAGAGGAATAGTGGCATTAAATGCGGACCTCAAATTTTTATAAATCAATTTTTATAAACTTTGAAGTTATTTTCAAATGCCCAAATTTTTATAAACTTTGAAGAATACACACACACGTTTTAAAAATTATAAGCAAACTCTTTTTTATCAAACAAACTGTGTGTGTGTGTTCTTAGCATTTAGAAACCTCCGACCATTTTTCCAACCATAACCCAATCATAAAATGGCTTCTTCTAATGCTATAAAAGTCGCCCCCAATGTGAACTTCACAACGGAAGGGGTAGACATGACCAAAAATAATGTGGTTGGTAATTTCCGTTACCCTCAGCACCATGAGGGTTACAAGGATGTAGTTAAGTATTTACAAAACTGCTTCCTTGCCACAACCTTTACTAAAACCCCATCAGTCATTTATCATGACTATCTCAGGGAGTTTTGGTGTACCGCAACGGCTACTTTCCCTAAGGACACCAAAGAGGCACTCATCACATTTACTGTGAAGGGTGGGACTAAGCCTCTCTCCCTGGACTACAAGACCTTCATCAAAGCCACTGGTCTTGACTTTGTTGAGAACTTTGAGGATAACCCTACTGATCAGGAAGTAAAGCATGAAATGCTTTTCCTAGGGCCTCATGATGTTAAGCGTCCTACTGAGTCCCCTGAAGCCTTGTTGGCTAAGACTCCAATAGTGAAGACATGGTTTCACCCTGTCTGGAGACTTATGATGACTTTCGTCATTCAGGTACTTGGAGGAAACAAATCCTCCACTGAGCAATTGAACTCATCACAACAATTGATGATGTTCAGTCTCTTGGAGGGTAGAAAAATTGATATCGGTGGAATAATCTACCGTGACCTCGTGTCAAAGCTCTCAGGGAAACATAGGCAAAGACACATGTCTTACCCTAGGTTCATTTCCTGTGCGCTTCAGGACCTCCTTGGTTCTGACTACTTGAGGACTGATGAAGAAGGCTCAAAGCCTGATGTTCTTCATAAGACCAACTTCAGTAGTGACATTGAAGAGGCACAAGAAGTCGCCCTGACAACCTACATGTTGACGGTTATTCAGGGTGACAATGTATGCTCACCAGTTCCTTCACCAACCAAGAAGGTGAAGAAGACTAAGAAGAAAGGGGGGCAGTCCAGTAAGGTGGTTAGACCTAAATCACCCGTCACTGAGACTGCTACCTCAGGCACCAAGAAAGTTAAAGTGACCCTGACCTCCAAGACACCCCCAAAGGAGACCAAATTGGCCACAAAACAAACGCCACTGGAGGGTACTGAGAAATCATCCTCAGTATCCTCGGGCAAACCTTCTTCGCAAGTCCCTACTGACAAAAACAAGTCAGGTGGGTCAGGAGAATCAACCACTTCACATCCCGTTAACGTTCCTGAGCCATCACCCTCAGGATCTCAGGGAGCAAAGTGTTCTAAATCCTTGGTAAGGCAGCACTACCTTACTAAGAAGGGGACCCACAAACACTCACATCCCGTTAACGTTCCTGAGCCATCACCCTCAGGATCTCAGGGAGAAAAGGGCCCTAAATCCTCTAAAGGGCAGATCAACCCTGAAGAGAAGGGGGCCCATCAACAATCACAAATAGTACCTAAGGATTCTACGAAACAACACCCGTTGGTAGATGAAGTTGCTCAGGGGGACAAAGACTCAGGGGGAAACAAACCACCCACTGATACGGAACCCATCCACCCCTCAGGCGGTCCACTCTCAGGAACTGATCCTAAAAGTCAGGCTGGTCAAACCCCACCAGTTATTATGACAAAAGGGTCAGAACCTGGCCAAACCAAAGGCAAGTCTTCTTATGAAGAGGAGCCGGATAGCCAAGCTTTTGAGATTCAGTCCATGGGGGACATTCAGGCTCTTCTTGAGTCTGATGATGAGATTCAGGAAGAGAGTGAGGAGGAAATATTTGAAGCAGGTGATGAAATGGATTCTGATGAAAGTGGTGAAGAACCTAAAGAACAACCTGAACAATCACAAAGTTCTTCTCCACACCAAAGTAAGGAATCAGCTACTCAGTCCTCTAGTTCTTCGTCCACTACTAACATCCTCAAAAAGTATGACAACAATACACCTCTCACTGAAAGAACATTGGTCAAGTTCCTCCTGAAGACCAATAGGGCTCTCTTCCAAGGTCTCTCTGATGAGATGTTTGACCAACATACTGAAGCAGCAGTTCACTATGTCGACCTGAAGACATCAGTGGAACAATATCGTGATGATGTGGATGAGAATCAGTCTTCTATTGACCACTCCCTGAAGACTCTTGATCAGAATCTTATACTCTTCAAGGATCTTCTTAAAAGTGTGTCCAAGAGTGTTCTAACAATTCAGGAATCTGTCAAAGATGACCCTGAGCTTAACAAGAGAATTCTTCAGGCATCTGAGACTTACCAACAACAGGCTGCTCAAGTCACTCAGTTGGTCAACCTACTGAGCAACTCCAACCTTCATGATGTAAGCTCTTCAGTTCAGTCCCTGAAAACATCAGTAGGCCTCATGGAAACACACTTGGAATCCTTGGCAACATCTTCCTCTTCCATGGCCTGGTCACTTAGGTCAAGAATGTCAGGCATTGAGGCTACTCAGGCTTCTCTGGAAGATAAGGTTTCTTCCATTCAGCAGGACACATCAGACATCAAAGGCATGGTGACTGAGATGTTTCAGGCTTTCAAAGGTCCTGCTGCATCAGTGACTCCTCCAACTCTTGCTCTCACTATAGGTCAAGCAACAGTTGAGGGGGAGGAGAAAGTCACTGAAGAACCTCCTTCTCATACTGAGGGGGAGATTCCTGAAGAAACCCCATCCACCTCTCACAAAGACAAAGGCAAAGGCCCACTCATCACTCCTGAGCCTAAGCCTATAACAACCTTAGCAACAACTTCCTCAGAAACAAGGCCAGATCCTGAAGAGCCAGTCAGGATTGCTTATGAGATAGATGGAATAATTCACCACCTCACTGAAGCTGAACTAGTAGCTCACATGGAAAAAGAGGAGGCAGAGAAGATAGCAAAAGCTGAGGCAAAGGCCAGCAAGGATGCTATCATTAAGGTAGTTAATGAGGAGGCTGAGAAGATTGGGTTGGACCCAAAAATGGTGTTAAGTAGAGAAGGTGGAAGGACCTTCGTGAAAGCTCAAACTGCTGAGTTAAAAGCTATCACCAAAGAGAGGGAAGAGAGAAGGAAAAGAGCTGAAGAGATCAGGCAGGAAAGAATCAAGAAATATCAGTGGTACATGACGCAAAGGTTGAGGCTAGAACCAATCACTGATGTTCATATTCAACGAAAATCCAACCCTGCCATCATCACTGTCTATAGGGGTGCTGACAAAAGAATATTTGATGTTCACAGCCCCTTCAGGTTCGCTGACTTTGGGATCACATAATTGGATGAATTGGGTCCTTTAATTGAAAAGAAATCAAATTTTGTGGTTCCTAATCTGATGAGGACTTTGAGTCTGAGGTACGAAAAATTAGCAGCAGCACCTCAGGAACTTAACACTCCATCTCTTCTTCCTCCTTCAGTCAAATAGCCAACTCCCTCTCAGTCTTCTTCAAGGAAGAGAAAGAAGATTGAAGCTGAGGCTGAAATCAAGGTCCCAGGTCTGGAATGCAACAGATCACTTCCTGAAGGAGTTCAGTTCATGAACTTCATGGTCATCGAACAACCTGAAAGAGGTTTGTTCTTTATTGATGAGTTTGGTGACCAAGCCTTTCAACGATGGAGTGATATTGATCAATCAGGAATCAAGGCAATGCTAGGCTTCTTGATGATGGCCTCACCAATCCAGACTCCTGAGAACAAAAGGTTCTGCCAAGACCTGAAACAAATGATCCGAGAGCATCCTGATCAACAAGAGCTTCAGTCGAAGAAACAAAAGATTTCTGTTCTTCGAATCGAATTGGACTGAACCCACCACCACCACTATCCTTGTACTTAGTTTGTTAGGACTTGTAATAATATCAATAAGATGATGTTTTTGTTATTTCAGTATCCTTATTACATTCTAGTACATTCAGTATGAGTAGAAGTCTGTTGCTCACTCATTACTGATCAAAACACTTAGAAATAATTTATATCCAAATAGGGGGAGATTGTTGGGTCCATCAGTACCCAAAAGTCATTAAAACGTGATTTGGACAAAAATTATCTAAGTGTAAATTAAACCAAGAACAATTCAAGTCACTGAGAGAACAGCCTCTCAGTGAGTCATCTTCAAGATGCATAAGAAGAATTCAAGAAGAAGGATTCACCTCTCAGGAAGCGGAACTCCCTGAGAAGGCTTATGCCAAAGAAGAAGATGATGGTTCAGTGAGCGTTGGACAAGAGCTCACTGAACCCAGTCTCCTCAACAACATACTGAAGACTGAAGACGGAAGACAAAGACTGAAGAACCAAGTGCCGGAGAAGAAAGGCCTGAATAGGAAAGGAAGGATCCTGATAAGAGAAAGTGAAATATCTTATCAGGTACAGTCCTTCCATAAAAGAAGGCTTAAAGTCAAGGAGTGCCAGACCAAACACTTCTAAAGACTTTTTAGCCTATTCCTATTGGTTCTTGGAAATGACAACTACAGCCGTAATTGTCAGACACGCTTTGCATTGTACCTTAGTCTTCCGTACCAACTTGTGTTTGCCTATAAATAGCAAACACATGGAGAAAGGATTTGTTAAGTTTTGTATACTGAAAGCTTAGACTTTTGCAAAACCCCTTTCTCCTACAAAGAGTAACTGGTCCCTGAGATAGCTCAGTGAGTCTTGTTTGTTACCACTTAAGCATAGCTTAAGTTTAGATAGGAGACACCATACCTTGTCTGTTCAATCCCAAAGTGTTTATTCCGCAAAACACTTTGGGTGATAGATTCTTTGATTAATTTCTAATAAGAATTTAAAACGTTGAAAAATAACTCTTGTGTTTTATATTTGCGTTTTTACTAATTAGATTTAATCAATACATTCGTATCAGTCATAACACAGATAATAGATTAACTTTTTAGTTAACTCTAATTGTGTAAGGGGAACAACAACGATCCAAGAGACCACACAAAAGTTCCTCAGCCTACAAACTTTCTCCTTCTCAAGAAGTAGGCATGCTTGGTGAGCAACCACTTGGGCGTTAGCCGAGTTGACAACTAACTATGTCTGAGCAATGAGGTCAGTTTGGCATTGTTGTAATGTCGCCTCATGATGTGGATGTTTCTCTGCAACCACCTAATCACATGCATTTCTCTCCTTGACTTGGGTGGATCGTACCACCCAATGAATGGACATCTAGATGCCTAAAACTGAAAATCCAAATGTTAGAGCTTAAATTAATACTAAAACCACTTTTGTTACTGTTTAAACTTCAAAATTAAACTTAACTAAAATCCCTGTTACAATTAAACATACATTATACTATAAACAACGCATTTAACCTAAAGCACCACCATTAAACTTTATATTGAAAAAAATCAAGTGTCCAAACCTGTCTTGGACATGCATAGAACCGCCTTCCAGGGTTCGTGTTGTTCCAACAAGTTCAAACCACAGCCCTTCGATTGCAAGAACAACGCACCATTTTTCCAATTAGATTAGCAGAAAAGATTTTAGGAGAAAGGAAAGTTTAGGGATAAATGGTGATAAAAATTCGACCTTTTTTATATCAAAAAAATTACTGTAGCACTGTAAGAAGCCGCGTGTACTTCTTTACTCGGTATAGCGAAATTGCGAAATGACGACAATGCCCTTAACTAAAAACAAAATCAACGGAAAGGAACGGGTTTGACCAGAGCATTACGGGTCAAGGGGCCTCGTTGATACTAAAAACTTGAAAAAATGACTCCAGACGATGAAAAGGCCCAGGTTTATCCCACCGTGATATTTTTTGCCAAGTTTAGGGACCAACGGTGTATTTTATTATTTGCTAGCTCCTTTGATTGCAAAGTTTGAATTAAAAACAGTTTTATGTATCCAATTTGTTGTAGGATAGATGTATTTGATGATGAAACTACTCCAACTTGCTCTTTGAACCATCATTATCTTTTCATTATTATATACAATACCTCTATAAATTAACAAGGCGTGAAAAACCCGTGCATTGCACAAATTGTATCTTGATGTTCATTGCGCAATGTTATAATAACTTGTTGACTTGTTAACGTGATGGTGAGTCCAAAATATATAACAACGTATAACTTGTATATTCAAAAGAAATGTACTTTGATCAAATATCACGATTTGATAACATTGTAATTGATGCGACATCCCTAATAATCATGTTTGCAGCCACTTCTCTTCGCCACCACAAACACAAAGACTACTATCCTCACTTACCATTTAGATCTTGGAACTCTAAATTGGAAAAATGTCTTTATTTATACCCAGATTAGATATATATTCAAGGTATCGGGTAGGTATCGTGACCACCTTTTGTTTCTTTCGGTTTAGCCCAAATCAAGAAGCTATGAAGAATTGTACTTCAAGATCTTGATATAAGGTCTCGGGTAGATTTATTTTTGTTTTTCTAAAGTGGAGAAAATGTTGCATAGAGAGCGGCATTGTCCCGATAAGGAATGAGAGATTCTTAGGTGCTTAGTACCGAAACCGGTTGGTTATAAGAAGCCGTTTTCGTGGCCTAAAAGTAGAGGTGAAGCTTGGTTTAGTAATGTGCTTTTTAAGACATTGACTGAGTCTAAGAAACAGCAGAATTGGGTGAGATTAGTTGGCGATCGCCTTGTTTTTCTGGGTGGTGGGACTTCTTTTCAAAAGGGGGTAAAGGGTTATGTTGATGTGTTGAAGAAGATTGTGCCATTGCAATTTGGGGCTGTTAGGATAGTGATTGATACAGGATGTGGGTAAGTCCGTAATAAGTGTGATTCTTTAATGTAAAAGCTACTTTATCAAAGATTCTAGTTTTCTAAGCCAATGTTCTTTACTGTACTGACTTTAATAGTGTTTCAGTGGACCCAAATGATCTTTTGATCAAGTGGTAATAGGAGTGGCAAGATTGGAAGTCAAGCAAATTAAGTAATGGGTTCCTGGCCAAAATAGACAAATTTTGCATGGGTCGGGTTTTGTTCACACATTTTTTGATAATGGTTTTTCCCAATCTTGTCAAAAACGTATCCCCCGTGAAAAATTTGTTGAACCAAAATACCACTTGTTTTGGCAACAAATATACAAAAAGAAAACAACACTTAGTATTTGAAAATACATTTGAAGAATTAAAAATTCAACCCAATGTGTTATTCATTTTGTATCCAAACCCAACTCAATTGATATCATTCAATTATACAAACCCAACTCAATTGATAGAAACCCAACTCAATTGATATCATTCAATCCGGGCCCAATGAAAACTTATACCTGATCCAATAACACACGGTATTAAAAAGAACTTATAGCCCCAATACAATCAATCCCTAATCCCACCTCAAACAATCCGCCCCCTTTTCTAATAGCACTCTCAACTCAGATTTCATAAAAAATCATCTAATCCGATCAAAGCTGTGTTCTCATCTCATTTCCAGCATCTAATCCGACACAAACAAACCTTATGATGTGATTACGTTGTTTTTCCATACGAATCAAGATGGCTTCAAGATCCATCTTGGGTCTCAGGTAGGTTTATGTTGTTCTGTTTTCGTTTTCCTATCGAACCAAAGTAAATAACAAAACTTTTTGGTTTTGTTATTTCTTTTAAAGGGTTCGTATATTAATTGAAGGTTTACTTAAAAAATAGATTGATGATGACTTTTCTCTTTTGTTTATGACTTTGGACGCATATTTGATACCCAAAAGAGATGAGACTGAGATCTTTAATTGTTAATTCCATTTTATTGAGTCTGAACGAATTGAAGAAAGAAAATAACATAAATGTTATATTTCTTTTCGCTATAGATTCGGATATATATTGAAGTTATAAGAGGTTGTTGTTATACACGAAAGTGAAGAAAAAACTGATATCTTTTATTATTATTTCTTCATTTCGAGTTGTGGCTGTGTTTGGAGACGGGATTTTTTGATGTAGTTGATGATGTAATTGATTGTGTTCGAGTAGTGAGATGGGTTTAGGATAGTCTGATTTGTTGATGTTGTCGATGTGGAAAAAGCTCAAATCATTCTGAGAAATGATGGCGGTGAAAATGATGATATCGGGTTATTTATAATCTTCAAAAATTTAGTTGAAAAGTTGTAAGCAACTGAAAAGTTGTAAGCATTCTAAATCATTAATACTTAACATTTATTTCAAGCACATCAACAATTCATATTCCTCTTGACTTCATCTTCCGGGCAATAATTGACGGTTATGGCTTGAATACATTTTTTTATTTGATAAAATATTATTTCTGTATATATTTTTTAGATTTATTTTCAAGCTTAAGCATGTTGCACCATACAACTTTTTATGCACATTAACTCTTGCACATTAAATATAGGAAAAGTGAATCTTTATATATATTAGATATTCGATAAATTAATAACCTCGATAAAATTAATAATTTATTCGGTCCCAAGTTGGGACCAGTACAAATTTGGACATCAATTGTTAAAATAATAAGATAATAATTTTTTTTTGAACACAGTGTATATATATTGGTCCCAACAAAACTATAAATTAATAATTATTAAAAATTGAACAATTTCTTTAATTAGTATGCATTCATTAATTTCTTTAATGACTTTAATTCATAAAATATTAATTGAAACGTGTTTTTTAAATTTATTTTTCATCTCTAACTATCATATGTAAAACTTGTTTAAATTAGACTTGGAAATTTAAATATCATACGTAAAACTTGTTTAAATTAATAAACTATTATATCTCGCTAAATTAATAAAATATTTCGGTCACAACATCATTAATTTATGGAGGTTTTATTGTATGTATTGTGTTTGTCTATCGACCTTAGTACTATTGCTACTTCTTGGTGCCCTGCATGTGCTCTCTTCGCTTATAACCATATGTTGCAATTCTCATGATACGATAATTGACACGAACCCGACACGAAGTTAACCATGTCTGGGTTATATAGGTTGGGTAAAAAAACGAGCCCGACTAACCCATTTAATAAAAAGGTTGTGTTTGAGTTTAGTAAGTATTAAATATGTCAACTCATGAACCCGTTTAAGTATATATGCCTTTAAAAATAATATATATAACTTATATTTAAACTTCGATTTGGATTTATATCTATTTTTTATGTATTTTATATGACACTTAATTAAGATTATAGTTGGGATATTATTGAAATTGTTATATAGTTATTTATGTTATTTTTATTATTTTCTAAATATTTATATCATTTTTAAATTTAAACTAGTTGAATAGACAAACCAACCTTTTTCATCACTTAAATGGGTCACAAACGGGTTACACGTGTTATGTATGTCTGGGTTAGGATTGAGTTTGTAGACACGATTAGTGAACGGGTCGTGTTCGAGTAGATGTATACCAACCCACTAACTAGCGAACTCAAATAGACTAACCCGAATACGACTCGATTGCCACCCTACTTATAACATCCTTTTTCCAACTTACGTTTTATAATTATAGAATAAATAAAAATATAAGGTTGATATGCTAGAGTGCTATAGTTTATAAATCTGTGTATCATGTCGGTTTTGTAGATCCTTTAGAAACAAAAGTTGAATTAATCTATTAATCACATCATATCTTACAATATTTACACCACAAACTATCTCACACGTATTAAGTAGGAATTAAACCTACAACAATTGTGGCAGAAAATTTCTCACAACATAATATTCCATTGAGACAAAAGACATTTGATTCTAAAATTGTCATAAATAATCCATTAGTTCAAATTATTACATCTACTTTCAATAGTTTAGTGTTATGTTTATATTGATTTAACTTAATAATAATAAAAAAATATTTCTGAAAAGCAAGAAAAAAATGCTCATTATCTGCTGTTTCGCAACAAAAAATATAAGACATGTAAAAGTACTATGTGTAGTTTGATAGCTTCCCAAGAGTGCCCTGTTGGACGGTTGGACCTATGCATTATAAAAGAGTCTGACCTGCAATTCTGTTAGGCCCAATCACAAGCGTCATGCTTAACGCAAAAAGTCATACCGATAAATATCACTTCAAAAATTAATCTATAGTGTCTTCTTTTATTGTTCAAGTTGTTCATTTATAAATGAGTAAACTGCAAAATACATTTCTGTGGTTTACAGTTTTTAAGACCTTACATCCATGTCAGAAACTATTGGCATGTTAACCATTCGTTAGCCAAACGTTTGCCACCCTACATCCCTCGTTTACAATGAGGACTAACGGTGCAAATAATTTCTCCGTTATCTCTTAATGAGATATATAATATTACACCGTTAGCCTTCAGGACTAATGGTATTTTCACCGTTAGTCATTTTTTTTACGTTTTCTCCGTTTTTTTAATGTTTCTTCGTTTTTTTGTACGTTTTCTCCATTTTTTGTATGGTATATCCGTTTTTTACGTTTTTTGTACGTTTTATCATTTTTTTTTAATCTTTTTTTTTACGTTTTATCCGTTTTTTGTATGTTTTATCCATTGTTTTTATGTTTTTTGTACGTTTTATCCGTTTTTTGTACGTTTTATCCGTATTTTTACGTTTTTTGTACGTTTTATCCGTTTTTTTTTACTATTTACCTGTTTTTGTACGTTTTCATCCATTTTTTGTATGTTTTATCAAAATTTTACGTTTTTTGAACGCTTTACCCGTTTTTCGTACGTTTTTATCGATTTTAATTTTTTATCCATTTTTTTACTTTTGTAGTTTTTTGTGCGTTTTTATCCGTTTTTTTACGTTTTTTGTACGTTTTTATTTGTTTTATATCCGTTTTTTGTACGTTTTTTGTACGTTTTATTTACGTTTTATATCCGTTTTTTGTACGTTTTTATCTGTTTTATTTTTACGTTTTATCGCTTTTGAACGTTTTTGTACGTTTTGTTCCTTCTTTTTTTTTTTTTTTTTTTTTTTTGCTTTTTTTTTATCCGTTTTTTTACAGTTTTCGTTCTTTTTTTTTTTTTTTTTTTTTTTTTATTTTACCTTTTTTTCATTTTTATCCGTTTTTTTCGTTTTTGTTTTTTTTTACGTTTTATTGTTTATTTCCGTTTTTTCATTTTATCCTTTTTTTCGTTTTTGTATGTTTTATCATTTTTTTACGTTTTATCTGTTTTTGTACGGATAAAAAAGTATAAAAAATGGTTAAAACGTAAAAGTGATAAAACGTACAAAAAACGGATAGAAACGGAAAAAACATACAAAAGCGTACCAAAACCAAAAACAAGTACAAAAAATGGATAAAAAACATATAAAAATGGATAAAACGTTCCAAAAACGTAAAAACGGATAAAACGTAAAAAAAAGGGATAAAAACGTATAGAAATGTAAAAGAACAAATAAAACATACAGAAAACAGATACAAACGTACAAAAATGGATAAAAGCGTTAAAAACGGATACAACGTACAAAAAAATGATAAAATGTAGAAAAAGTGGATAAAATAGGATAAAACGTACAAAAAATGTAAAAAAAAATGGATAAAACGTACAAATAACGGATAAAACGTACAAATAACGGATAAAAGCGTACAAAAATAGATAAAGCGTAAAAAACGGATAAAAAACGTAAAAAAACAGAGAAAACAAACAAAAAACTTACGAAAAACGTAAAAAAAAGAAGATAAAAACGGATAAAACGTACAAAAAACGGATAAAAACGTTAAAAAAACGTAAATAAACGGGTAAAACTTACAAAAAACGGATAAAACATACAAAAAACAAATAAAAACGTTGAAAAACGTAAAGAGATAACGGATAAATAATTTGCACCGTTAGTCCTCATTGTAAACGATGGATGTAGGGTGGCAAACGTTTGGCTAACGAATGATTTAACATGCCAATAGTTTCTGACAGGGATGTAAGGTCTCAAAAACTGTAAACCACATGGATGTATTTTGCAGTTTACTCTTTATAAATTTTGTAAACATGTCTATAAAATAAGGGGCTAAATATAAAAAACTAGTATAAAAGCAGTTTGTAGTCTAAATAATTAACGAATGAAGTGAGTTTGATTAAATGTGGCTCAACACCCACTAGTCACCTTACTAGCTCCGCCTTGGCCCAATACACTGTTATACCCAAAAGTGAACAACAAGCTGATTACAAAAAGAAACTGAGAAAGACATCATGGTCAAGTCTCAACAAGCCAAGAGTCAAGATTGATGTAAAAAGAAATATTTCTTAAAAGTGCATGACCAAAAACAAATGAAGAGAATTGAACTGATGAGTGATCATGTAAATTCCTGGTATTCACCATTGAATTTACAGATGGTACCATTCCAACTTAAGCCACTATCCACAATTCCTTTTACTTTGGTATACACAACAACTTAGCCAAATAATACCATCCAAATAAACTGTTGTAACAGATTTAAACATCCCTGTTTTATGACCGGAAAGACCCTATTCAAGCAGGTGTTTAGATAAAGATCAAGAAGGTAACAATTTAGCATATAAAGACTGACTTAGCCATTTCTAATTTATGTTCGACTTCTCTACAGGTCAATTAGATTAGTGACCACTGTTATATCAAAGTAGAGGAAATTTATTCAGCGCATAAGTACATACACATTTTACTTTATGTTTGACTTCTCAAGAAGAAATGATAGTTAAGGGAGTGCATTTCCAATGACTACAATGGGTTATATGAGTCAACATTAGCAATTAAAGGAGTAAAGATGAGCCAAAATGATTATCAAGCACTTGCACTAGCAGTTACATCAATGTGATTGTTAGAAACACAATGCATTGGTAGAACTTACATTAGCTTCGGTAAAATTTCATAAATCCTTGCTCCCCACTACTTCTTTGTAAGCTTCCAAAATTCGTCATTCCTAGCTCCACATCCATAGCCATCATTTTCATCCTCATTTTCGTCCTCAATAATCGTTGGAAATAACACAACCATCTGAGTGATCAATTAGAAGTAGCGCTTCGATGTAAGGGCAAATGAAGAATGAACCATATGCTCCATTAATCCCAATACCATTTATGTGTTCTGAGCATAGTTTGTAAACTTCGAATTTAGCAAACACTACGTCGTCCTTTTCAGTTTCCATTATAGGTTCACCACTCTTCCTAAATCCCAATAATTTACGTATTGATAAAAGGTGTCTTAATGGTGAATAGCTTTGTAAAAGAAGTCATAACACCACCCTCCTCCCCCATCATCCATACGCCATAAACTCGTCATTCCCAGGTACATATCTTACACCATAGCCATCATTTTCATCCTCAATAATCGCTGGAAATAATACACCCATCCGAGTGATCAATAAGAAGTAGTGCTTCAGTGTAAGGGCGAATGAAGAATTTAAACTTTTTTCCATAAATCCCCAGATTATTGATGTGTTTTGAGCATGGTTCGTAAACTTCGAGTGCAGCATACTGTTCGTCCTTTACAGTTTCCATTATAGGTTCGCCACTCTTCCTAAATCCCAATAATTTACGTATTGATAAATGAGGTGTCTTAATGGTGAATAGCTTTGTAAAAGAAGTCATAACACCACCCTCCTCCCCCATCATCCATACGCCATATACTAGTTCATCATTGACCTCAAGATCGTATGCAGACAAAACAAGAGACTCGTTTAGCTTAGAAATTGAGATATATCGTGAAGCCTGGTCTGCTAGACTAACCGGGTTTGCTATACTAACCGGGAGGTTTACCTCTTTAAAATCATGGGTAATCAAATCAAATGACACAATCAAACTCTTACATTGAGATACACCATCATTACCAACAATCCTATCATAAGCAACCCAAAAAATAAACCTATCTATAGCAACTTGAGTTGACGATACAAATCTAATTGATTCACGAGGCACATTGCTACTTGGTATCATCTTCCAAGTCTTGGAGCTCAATGTAAAAATTCCAACTTGCCACGTTATGTTATGCTGATTTTTCCTACAATACCAAGACATTCCCACAATAGTTGGATCATAAGTTGAAGAACAAACCCCAAAACCAAAAAAAGTAAAGTTTTCAGAGGTGCTGTTGAGCAAACGAGGCACAAGAATACCAACGGATTTCCTGATTGAGGGGTTCCAAATAACAACCATATCTGTTCCCAAGCAGTTGTAATCGTGCAAACACCACAAGCCACAAGAGCTACCAATTACAGTCGAACATTTTAGCTGTTTAATGAGGTTAGGAACATTTGGAGCAAAGTCTTGTTGTTGTTGGGGGAAAGAGACATCATCTACAAAAGAAACATATTTCACCTTAAGAGGACTAACAGCATCTTTGTACCTTAAAAGTAAACGATGCGGCTGAGTGTCGCAGGCGCCGTAACTAGTGATAAACTCGGGGCTGTCGATAAAAGACTTCCATTGTTTCGAAACGGCCCTGCATCGAATCAATGACTTGACATCAGGAACCTTTTTAATGATTTCCAATTGGATTTCAAAAGGAATGTTGTCTGACATTTTGAAATTCTATTAGGGTTTCTGAAACAAGTGTGCTGATAATTCTGAAAAGGGTTGGAATGTGAGATTTTGGATATTGGTTTGGGCTAACTGGGTCCTTTGTTAATTGTTATCCAAATGGAAACAATTCTACATTGGGTCATTTGAATGTGAGATTTTGGATATTGGTTTGACATGTGTTTCTATCTGCTTGGGCTAAACATAATTGTTGTAGACTTGTAGCCCCTTGGATATTATCTTGGGCTAATGGTCTGAAAATGCATCAAACTTGTCACTTTTTCCTTTTGTATGCACTAAACTTTTAATTTTTCTATTGTAGCATCCAACTTTCTTAATTTTCCTATTGTATGCATCCAACTTCCTTAATCATCCTATTGTATGCATCCAACTTCCTTAATTTTTATATTCGTAGGCATCCAACACCCTTAATTTTCTTATTGTCACGTCACTTTTTTTCTAACAGGTTTAGTCCCTAAACTTTTTTTCTAACGGGTTCGGGTCAACTCGGGTCAAGCCTCCTAAAAACATACCCGAACCCGACCCTGTTTAGAACTCGGGTCAACTCGGGTCGGGTCAATTCGGGTTCGGGTCAACTCGGGTCGGGTCAACTCGGGTTTGGGGTCAACCCGAGTTTTTTGCATTGTAAAATGTTAGTTTTGTCGGGTCAACTCGGGTTCGGGTCAGGTTCGGGTCGGGTCAAGGCTAAAAAAACATACCCGAACCCGACCTTGTTTAGAATTCGGGTTGACCCGATTGACCCGAATATGATTTTTGACCTGAGTTGACCCGACCCGAGTTGACCCGAACCCGGTCGGGTTTTATGACACCCCTAGGCACAACATGTATTTTACTTGGTATTTTTTGCTTTGTTTTATACAACTTTTTCATTTAATTTTTAAAGTTTGAGTTAATTTCATAAATGGTCTATGTGGTATGTTAGGTTTAACAGGTTTAGTCCCTAAACTTTTTTTCTAATGGATCCAGTCCCTGTGGTTACGACCCATAATGGGTTTGCTCCCTGAGACAAACTGTCATTAGTTTTTTCCGTTACCTAACGACCATTTGCAACAAAAATTTGCACCGTTAGTCTTACACTTAACTCAAAACTTTTTTTTTTTTTTTTTTTTTTTTTTTTTTTCTAAAAAAAATGGTTTTCTTATATATATATATATATATATATATATATATATATATCTTTAAAATCTATACACGTTTTTATACATATTTTTATACACACATTTTTTATACACACGTTTTTATATACATGTTTTTATGCACGCTTTTATAAACACATTTTTATAAACGTTTTTATACACACGTTTTTATTCACACGTTTTTATTCACACGTTTTTATACACATTTTTATACACACATTTATACATATATTTTTATACACGTTTTTATAAATATATTTTTATACACATACTTTTATACACACATTTATACACATATTTTCATACACGTTTTTATACATACGTGTGTGTATAAAAACATGTATAAAAATATGTGTATAAAAATGTGTGTATAAATGTGCGTATAAATGTGTGTACAAAAATGTGTATATAAAAGCATGTGTATAAAAGAATGTGTATAAAAACATGTGTATAAAAACGTGTATAAAAAATGTGTATAGAAATATGTATAAAAACGTGTGTATAAAAACATGTGTATAAAAAAAATGTGTATAGTAACGTGTATAAAAATATGTGTACAAAAACGTGTGTATAAAAATGTGTATAAAAACGTGCGTATAAAAATGTGTATAAAAACATGTATATAAGAACGTGTGTATAAAAATGTGTGTATGAAAACGTGTATAAATTTTAAAGATATTTAGAAAAAAAATATAAGGAAACCATTTTTCTTTTTTTAATTTTTTTAATTTCTTAGGAAAAAAAAAACATATTTTGAGTTAAGTATAAACGGTCCAGGGGCGGCTCTTGGGTGGGCCGGGGAGGCCAACGGGCTATGGTCCGTTTTACGCAATGGCACATTTTTTTTTAAAAAAAAATCCTATATATATATATATATATATACTAGACTATAGACCCGCGGGTTTCGCGGGTGGCAATAAAAAAAATTGTATTGCAAGTAAAACAGTCATATTAAAAAACAACTAAACTATCTTGTTTTGACAGCAAAATGCATCAACCAAACTGCCATTTTGACAGCACAACAGAAACAAAATATTCCCACTTTTGACAAATAAAATGGCATATACAAAAATATGTCATATAAAGTTAACAAAAAATAAACCATTTTATGAATTATCAAAATTAAATATGTATAAGTTACAAAGGTTCACTAAGAAAGGAAAAAAATGACAAATAGCGAATCATTAAAAAAAAAAAAAAAAAAAAAAAAAAAAAAAAAAAAAAAAAAAAAAAAAAAAAAAGTCAAAATGAATAAACAAATGCGATAATAATATCGCTTATTTGCACATGTTTGTAGTGTCTTACACTTTTTTAAGAACTTTGGGATATACAACATTCATAGTATCGCCGCAAACCTTTCCATCTTTATCGTATATCAACATCTTTATAAGAAACATATACCTGCATTAGCAAGTAGCTTCAAATCATTTCTAGAGCCGCTGATACAAAGTTGTCTATTAGAAAGGCAGTACTATTAATAAGAGAATCACATAGATATCTAATGAGCTTAAAAATACATAACTGCGCAAGAGTCCGACTGCACATCTTTCTTTGGAGAATAAATAGCGACAAAAAAATTATGAGCATATGAAGTTTAGAATGTATACGAGTGCTCTAACAATCCTTTCCACATGGTGATATACCATCGAAATAATCATAATCATTTAATCACCTTGAATACGCAATGCAAACAAACTTTTAAAAGTTTTCTTATTGAACAGCGGTAACATTGCAAACACTTAACATAAAACTATCACAAACATATATAAATCTTACCTTTAATTTGTACATTTTATTGCGTGAAAATGTGACAATGCAATGACCAGTTCTAATGTTTGAAAAAGATCCAAGAGGGGTCTTTAATGCTTCTAATGGTGAAAGCCGCTCATAACTTTGTACCTTCACAACAAAAGACATGAATATAAATATTTAAATAAGATTAGACATCCTATAAACAGATCATCCGCAAACATCAATTTACTACATGCACATTATCACCTGTAACACCTAAAATCTCTTGAATTAACGGCACAACAACAGGATCTCCACATAGATGAAGCTCATTAGCTGCAATTCCTAATAGAGAACGTGTAAATGAAAATCCACGTGTCGTGCACCCTATCATCTGCATACATAAAGATCATTTAATTATTTACAAATTATATTTGATGCAAGCATTAACTAAAACACACCTGAATTTCATCAATAACAGCACGAGTTGACATCAACCATTTCAACGGTCACAGCTTTGTGCTTTGCACAGTCAACAACCTCTTTTCTTGACCACATTCCGAAACGCATGTTCAGGTAGATTCTCAAAAGGCTCTTTTCCAGGGTCGTTTTTAGGCAAATCATAAGCAGCCCCTCTAATTGCCTTCTTATTTGGCCCATACGGTCTTGTTGCTGAGAGTATATCATATGCTGTATTCAACTTCACAAAGCATGGGCCATGAAAGTGTTAACTAACTTTGAAAGAAGCAACGATATGTAATGAGCCGAGGGCGAGAATGGTAACTTACATCCATGTCACAAAACCAGAACATGTAAGCAATTGCAACAGCAGGAGCCCGGCCTAAACCTGCAGTGCAATGTACATATACTCTTCCTTTTCCTTCTGAAACTGCCCATTCTAATGAAGAAACAGCTTTCGGTAGCATGCTCCTTAACAAATCCCCATCACAATCTCGTGCCTGGCCAATTCATAGTATATCAGAAAAACATTTCTTTTCTTGGACCAGTTTTTGGCATAGTGAAGTGGAATCCAACAATAAAATAAAAGACGAAAAAGCTCCGATTTTGATTACTGAATATTATTGAATTTATGCGTACATGCCTTCGATTACTGAATATTAATGAATTTATGCTTACAGGACATTACTTTAATTTACAAAGGATGAAACTTTAACTTTAATGGCTTATAAGATTATCATTTGCAAGATACTACATACCTCGCACCAGAATGTCAGTTACCTGTTTCGGCTTATTTAGAAGGATATGTCACAAGTCTCCAAATTACAAATTTCCACAAATTTACAACTTAGCTTATATCACGCACTCTAAAACATGACCAACAAAGATTGTAAACCACTTTTACATACAAAAACTTAGAATGTGGGCTGTTGTTCAACCAAGATTAAACAAAACGACTCACACAAAGGCAACCATTCACGTCAATCTCTCCATAGGCAAAAGAAACCACAACAAAAGCCTGACCACACCAATCAATGCACCCGAGGTCCTTATAACCAACCAAACTAAACACAAACACAAATGAAAAATTCAACACCCCTTGTGGTGTTGTTGCTAACCGAGCCGTGAGACCCTACGTGGGTGGTGGTCGAACCCAAGCAACTCCAACTCTTACATAACCTCACGCAAAAAAAAACCCCAACACACCCTATGTGGGTGCGTTTGTATTGAGTCGAAAACAACAACCAGCCCACTCTTGTGGTACCTGGATATCAATCGCAAAACAACTAAACATGTTTTATCAACCACACAATCTAAGAAAATTTAGCAATACAACAAACAACTAAAATTACATCCAACTGTCATCCTGAAACAGCGGGTTTCGACCCGTATATTAAACCAAAGGCAGCCTACACTTATTAAAATAAGCTGATCGAAATAACCAAAACAAAATAAAAAGATTACCAATCAGCACAAATACAATAATCACTTCAGATAATAATAATAATAATAATAATAATAATAATAATAATAATAATAATAATAATAATAATAATAATAATAATAATAATAATAATAATAATAATAATAATAATAATAAGCCATATCAAGATATTAGGCAAGACCCCCAAAAATATCAGCCATCTTTAAATTAAGATGCAAAATAACAACAAATTGATTCTTATTCACAATACATGAATAATCTCAACAAAATCCCTAATAGGAATCGTGATAACAAAAACCCCCAATATGATTCGAGTAAAAAAAAATATTTACCTTAGTTTGAGAAGATTGTTGTTTCATGATGAATATTTGAATACTAATGACATGGATAAACATAATCTAATTAAGAAGGATCGTGTTTTTTGAAGAACTGATTTGAGAGTATAGCAACTTAAATTTATCTTTGAATAAATAAAATAAAACCTTATAAAAAGATGAGGATAGAAAAGAGGTGATAGAAGTGTAGTTTTCTCAAATGGGTGACAGGTGTATATATGACGTCATATTATGATGTCAGAATAAGGGGATTGTGGCATTCAAAAATCTTTTTATTTATTATATATATATATATATATATATATATATATATATATATATATATATATATATATATATATATATTATATATATATTATATGTATTTTTTTTAAATAGGTATTAAACATTTAAACTTGGGCCCAATTAAATCACAATCTTATAACTAAACCTATAACCCATAATAAATTTATAAGCCCAATACCCAAATCAATACCCTCTTAAGGGGCATATTTTTTAACGGCTCGGATAGGGCACGTAAATCCTCAGAGACGCCTCTGAAACGGTCGTTAGTATAAAGAACTAACGATGCAAATGTTTGTTGAAAATGGTCGTTAGCTGATGAAATCAAATAACGACATATTATTAGCATCATTTATCCTATTTTAATGACTTGTTTTATATCACTTTATATGAGAATTGATACTTAATCGTTTACTTTTGTAATTCTCAGTATAAACAAGCATTTGGTGAAAGTTAATGATTTCGGACGGAAATTAGAGCAAAATGAATCAAGTTGGAAAAGTCTGCTGAATTGAAGAGATTAAAGACCATTGCCTGACTTTGAAGCATGCGCCGCATCTGATTTTATCATGCGTCGCATATGAAACTTTGGTCAACGAAGAAGAACCAACTTGTTCTACTCCAGATACGCCGCATCGGACCAATCCGATGCGCCGTATCGGCCATACACAATCCTTACCAAGAAATCAAGTGGAGATTAGAAGCTTAATGAAGAAGTCAAGATTACAAGTCGACACTTGAAGATGCTTTCGTATTTTGGCCATAAAATCTTCATCCGGACTCCGATTTAGTTGATTCAAGCGGCCACGCGAAGAGAAAAAGAAAATCTATCTGAATCTGAAGGAGATGCGGCGCATCTGGTCCTTAGATGCGCCGTATTGGGAGATGAGGCGCATCTGGTCTTTAGATGCGCCGTATTGGGTCAGTTTCAGACTTGGAGGCTACGTTTACTTATAGATGCGGCGCATCTAACTCTCTAGATGCGCCGTATCGACCCAGATTTCAGAACCTATAAATACCAAACTCATTAACGAATTTGGGCATCATTGGGGACCCTTGGGGTCGTTCCCAGAAGACCAAAAACCCCTCAAAACAGCAGAAGACCTCCTTGAAGATCGAATCATCGTAGAAGATCATCTCAAGAACCTTATATTAAGTGTAATCGTTCGGTTAGCGTATCGTTTTCATTATGAATTCTTATTCGTTTGCTTTGATTACAACTTTATGTATTGTTACTGAGATTATGGGCTAACACCCTTAGGTGTTAGCCATGTTTATGAAGTTTAATTAGTTTTTATGCTTGTGTTGATGTGTTTACTTTGTTATTGGATTGGGTGCTTATCGATAAAAACTCGTTTATTGCTTTTAACTAGTAAAAGTCTATGTAACTAGATTATGATCTTATTGGTTTAATGTGGTAACTTAACTATCTGTAATTGTGGTTACTTTAATTGATCATAAAGTGTAGTAATCCGAATCCTATTAGACGGCTTAGAGGGAACACACCGGAACCGTGCCTTATGCCACTATTAGGACTAGTAGCGCGTAATGCCAAACTAGGTTAGACGGTTTAAAGCGATAAGTTAGTATTGATGCTAGATAGGTCACTATGATCATGTCCTCTTTCCCACCACGATGGTAGGTTATTCAATTGTGACAGGATTAATAATCGGATTGATGGCAAAACAATTGAATGAATTAAAACAAGTAGACATAAGCATGTATAACTATTAGATGGATTAGGCTTGGCTAACCCGTTCTTCTATATATTGATCTATCTTTAGTTTAGTTATTTACTTTCCTGTATTTAGTTTAATTATACACACAAACTCGTGATAGCCTCTCAGGCTAAACCCCCATCTATCTTTAATTGCTTTCTAGTTTAGTTCAGTTAGATTAATAATTAGAATACCTTTAGATCATTTTAGCTTCGCTCCTAGTGAACGACCCTTGCTTACCTAAAAACTATCTACATTGACCGGGTACACTGCTCGTTAGTGTTTAGAGTCTATAGGTTAGTTCGGCAAAATATAAATTTAAAACTTGGTAGTTTATTATAGACTATTAAAAACACATCAAGTTTTTGGCGCCGCTGCCGGGGAGTGATTGTTTTAATTTGATTTATAGGTATTTTAGTTTAGTTAGTTTTATTTGTTTCAGTGTGTTTTTGTGTTTCTGTGTTTCTGTCGCAGGAAGGCAATACGGCGCATCCTTATCTTAGGATACGGCGTATCTCTCTTATATCAATACGGCGTATACAGGTCAATTGTATACGGCGTATTGACGTTCTATGACCAAATTTTTTTTTTATCATTTTTCTTTATTTTTGTTTATTTAATTTTTATTAGTTTATTTTTTATTTTTGTCTAGGTTACTGCTGTTCTTGGTTGTTTATCTTTCAGGTAATAATGATGATGGAAAATCCAGACATTACTATGGAAGAATATATGAGACTTGAAGAGGAAAGAGCCTTGAGCAATAATGGGATCTACGATTGGGAAAGAGCAAGATATGGTGCACAAGTCATCGAGGATAAGGAACTCACGATGGAAGAATACTTGTTATTAAAGCAGGAAAAGTCAGGGAAAGAAAGAAACAAATTGCCATTTCGACACACTTGGACTTTATCAAATGATTATGATGAAGAATCATACGATTTTGGTGCAATTAGGTTTCCGGCAATAGTTATTGATGATGTTATTTCTCCGGAAGTTTCCCAAGATGAAGAAGAGTCACAAGTGTTTGATTTGAATGAAAATCCGGCAATTGTTTACAAAGAAGCTTATTCATCCGAAACTGCTTATGATGTAAATGAAGATGAATATGGGACAATGGTGTATAATGCTATTACTAGTGATTTTCCACCCGAGGTGGAAGATATATTCTCATCATATCAAAAACACCATGATAATATTCCCTCGGATGAAGATAATGAGTATTCGGGTATTGAAAAGTTTGATGCTATTGTGTACGATAACATACCGCAATTACCACAACAAACGGAAGTATTTAGGTGTGGAGCGGAAAAACCAGATTTTGACCCGACGAGGGATTTTGAAGAAATCTGGGATTACTTATTTAAGGATGAAATTCGGGACGATGCTGAAATTGCAAGACCACTAGTTGAAGATGGAGATTCACAAGATGAATTGGAGTCACTTACAACACAAAGTGGTACAAATTTATTAAATACTATTGATCCCGTTACTAATAATCTTGCTAGTTTTCCTAAACAGGTTGCAAAACAAAAGAATGATGAGTTCAAATTCATTAAACTACCTATTGAAGCACATGAAGCACCTGTAACCAACCCGTATTTGGTGGAGCTCGAGGAAGAATTTGGTGATGAGCTCTTGAACATTGCTATGATTGATGAAGATGATGATTTAGACCCTATGAAGGTTATTGAGGAACTCGAACTTTTACTTGCTAAAGACCCTTTCTCATCTACTGCGGAAGTCAAGGGACGCCTTACTACCAAAGAAACTTACCAAGAAGAAAGGAGACTCATTTTTCCTCAACACACTACTCTTTCAAATGGAATGGTCGAGTCATCCAATTTATCAACCAAACCGGGTAAGGATAGGAAATATGTACATATATTGCCAAGGTATGATCTTTATTTATTTCTTCCATCTTTAATAGCAAATTTACACTCTTTTCGTGTTTATTGCTACTATCACCCGCACTTGATCCCAAGTGGGGGGAACAATACCCTATTACATAGTAAATAAGGGTAGAGTCAGGCTCGTGACTCGAACAAAAACAAGCGCTTCGTGGGAGGCAACCCATGCTTATCTTTTAATTTATGTCAATTTAATTTTCTGTCGAGTCTATCCCAGGCCTTCGATGCGGCGTATCCAACCCCTATGGATACGGCGTATCGAATCATCTGGAATACTTTAGTCCGAACTGTTTTGCTGACATCAATGCGGCGTATCTATCTTTTTAGATACGGCGTATCGACCTGCCAGAATTGAATACAGTTCTTTGTTTTTCTTTTGTTTATCGTTTTCTAACCGATGATTAATGAGATGTTTCTCGAGATTTGTTTTTCCTGTGGTCTCTATATTTTTACAGGTCCGGAATATTGAAGATGTTGATGGACTCCCACATTTTATATGCTCGCATTCTTACATGGAGGAACATTCCGAGCAAATCTCAGGGGAGTTTTCCGTTCTAATTCTTTCTATTTCCTGTTTTTAATTTCAAATTAAACAACGAGGGCGTTGTTTATCTTAAGTGGGGGGATGGAGAATTAGAACGTTTATTTGTCCTTATTTTTTAAAAATATGCTTAATATGTACTTAATATGCTTAAATTTAAAATTTTTCTAGCATGTTTTTGTTTAATCTAAGTTGCATAGCTGCACACATAACATTATTTTCAAAAATTGTGAACTTATCAAAATTCACAAATCTATGAGTGTACCGGTTAATGTTCATCTCTTCCTAATAAATGTACAACTAACGAGGTTGGAAACTCGCGCGTTGCGACGGGGTATTTTACTAAAGAAGTAGTTTAAGTTGCGGTTAGTAAGTGTTGGAAACTGGAAATGCTAGCAACAATATTTTAACAATGCAATTGTATTATATGCAATGAATTTACGACGACAAAGAAGAATCTCAATATGAATCAATGTTCAGTAACCATGTAAACTTACAATAAATGGCTTACACATTCGAGGTAAAACGCATTTTTGCAAGTATATAGTAACTCATATAGAGTTAACAGAACACTATACATAGTATTAATAGTAAAAGTCGTTGTCACTTTCATTCACACATTTGCACAAACACATGTTGCGTAGAAATTTAATCTGTCGTGTATTAATGTTCATCTCTTGCAGCTTGATTTCCATGTTTTTTAGAACAATTGGTAAACTTGTCGTCCTGTTTTTGTTCTTTGGACCTGCTTTAAGTTTAATGATATCATTATTAAGTTAACAGAATTAAAAAACATGAGTAAAAGGAAAGAAATGTACCCAAAAAAGTTGCATGATTTATATTTATGATAAGATCAACTTACACAGTTTATATAGTTTCTGTGAATCGTCGCATGGTAGTAGAATACGTAAAATGTCTAACAACCACTTAGACTGAAAACAAAATATTAGCTTCAAAAACTCTACATGTATTGTTCTTCAAAAGCTGTATCTGATGCTTCCTGTTTTTCATTCATTGTGCGTACCTCCCTTTGCAAAAGCTTACAGCAAAAGGTTAAATGTTTAAAAGTTCAGCTCTATCAAATTTATCATGTCCAATTGCATAATACGACATCTCATAAGTTTGTTAGTAACTCTTGTACGTAGAATGTAGGTCTTATAGGCATCGGGACATCTTTAATAACATGTGGAGCTTTCTATTGGCTTTTTACGTGACGTCAAAATCACCAATGGCTACGAATTAAATTTTAAGCAAAGCTAAGTCTTACACCTGGAGTGATCAAACCTAAATTTTTAGCAGTAATGATTTTTTAACATCAGAGCCTTTTCAGATAAGCATATTTTAAACAAAATTGTGACCAATTAAACTATCCTTTTGCCACATAAAAATATGCCCTGAACACCCATTACTATAAGTACCGATTTAGGCAGCAAACCATAGTATGTTCAGTCTCACAAAAAGCTGATGTGCCCAATTTAGTGAAATAATAATGAGTGTTGAAAGATAATTATTCGAAATAATAAGCAATTAGCAAATATCTCGTTTGACCCATTAAGGTTAAAGGATAATGAAAATCGACCAAGTTGAATGTTATGAGGTAAAAATAGGTATGTTTAGTCTATTACTGAAGCATGCAGCCATAAAATGAAATAATACCTTAAGAATTCGACCCAACCCACAATTTCCCGACACCATGATCTGATCGGGCCATATCCCATAATCAATTTCCCTGATCGGCATGACAACCCCGAGACAGGGCTGCACGCGTCGCGTTTCAAATAAAGATACAGAATTCAGGCAAACTGCATTTACACAACACGCTTTTTATAGAACTGAGAAACAATTATGCTATAAAACTAAAAATATTATGAAGTAACATGTTACCTGGTGTTACATCTAAAAGAGGCAAAAAGTAACATGTTACCTGGTGTTACAACCGAAAATAAACAGTTGGAATAAGCAATTCTCAAACAACATATTATGTAAGTAAGCAAAAGAACAATGAACAAATTAGTAATCTGGTATATACTGCTCATGTGTGCACCTTGTTGTTCAAATATGAACCCAGTACACCTTGCACAACTAAAATATTAAGCTAAAGTCCATTTTTACTGATATGAAGTTAGAGAAACTTACCACATTAAACACATGATATACACAACTTCGATCTACATTTTCCTCGCTATAACCACAACCACAGCGGCACTTGCCAATTCATCTTCTAGAAAATAAACCTCATCCTGTGTAAAAAAAATACACTTTTATCATTATTATCTTGCCAAAAGTTTAAAAAATCACATATTAATAACCAAATAAATATGCAAACTTGTTCAACAATTGAGTTGTCGTTTAATAGGATTCTTTGCTAGTTAACTTTCACACTGAAATATAAGTTTTCTCTACAGACTTGGAATTGATATGGCAATCGGAAACCAATTTTAACTCGGATCTGTTGGGAATCATTTTAAAAAAAATTAGTGCTGCGGCTTAACTCATAATTTCGTATGAAGAATAAAAATTTTGATAATCTTGTGAAAAGAACAAAAAGGAATGAGGCCTTTAGAATATAGTACGCTCTCGGTAGAGGAGTTATTGGATAACTTTGTCTTCTAAAATTACCTCTCGGTAGAGGAGTTCTTGACCGAGGTTTAGGAACATTTGTTTTTCTAGGTGGAGGAGTTTTTGATCTAGTATCAGGTTTTACAAATCCAAGTCCGGGGGTTGAAAAAGGTTTGTAAAATATTTTGACTTCCTTTTTACTAGCAATAGGTACTTCGACATTATTAACTACTATGTGACTCGGTTTAGAACTTAAGTTATTTTTTAAAATCGACCCTGTTCTGACTTTAGCACCAGACGGTACCACGGTACCACTAATTTTAGTGGTGCCGTCTGTACCTTTAATACCGTCATCTGCTATTTTAGATTCTCAAGATTTTACAAATTTTACTTGTTTAGTTTCACTTGTAGAAGCTTTATTTGGGTCAAATCCTAAGCCCGCTCTGGCATGTTCACTATACCCAACGTTTTCAAGCATTTCGTTAAGTGTTTTTGTTCCTTTTTCAAACTTAATGATTTTAATGGCATTTTCTTTAAGTTTTCATTCTCTACTCGAAGACATATGCATGACCTACATCCAATATCTATTTCTTTATTTTTTTTTCAAGTCTTTTTACTTGGTATTTTAGTTCTAAAATTTCCTCTTCGAGTTTATGCAATGTTGTTTTTAGTGTTTTATTTCTAGTTATGATTTTAGAACTTACTTCACATAGTTTATTATATTCATCATATAGTATGTTGTCATCTATTAATGAATTATCATCACTATAGTAAGAAGAGTCGGAATGTACCTCATTTGAAGCTTGAGCCATACGACGTGTTTCGTCGTTGGGCTTCTTCTCTTCTTCTTCACCGGTATCACTCCAAGAGCCTCCTACAAAAGCTCTTTAGTTGTTTGTTCTAGGTGGTTTAGGACATTCTTCGATGATATGATTAGGATCTCCGCATCTAAAGCATTTCCTATCACTCTTTCCTTTCTTCTCATCTCGGTTCTTTTGGAAAGACTTCTTCTCGTCACGAGGTTGTCTAATGAATCTACCTTTTCTCCAAAAGAACTTCTTAAAATCTCCGTGGAAAACTAGAAGAGGGGTTGAATAGTTTTATCATTTTAAAATTCTTTTGCTTTGAATACTTAATGTGATTTCAATTTATGCAAACAATAAAAAATATATAATGAGTAAGTAGAGAAAGAAACAATCAAACCACAACACGGATGTTTATAGTGGTTCGGTCTACAAGGACTCTCTTCCTTGCCCTACTCCACTCCTCGACCCTCTAACTCGAGAGTTTTTCTTCACTAAGAAACAAGCTCCCTTCTTGGCGGAGAAAACCTTTATACACGTCGCTTACACTTTTTTTTGTACAAAGCTAGATACCGAGTTCTTTTACAAGGGTACAACCACTCCCGACACTCTACGTATTTTAAGGACTAAAATACTAACCGATCACAACAGAGGTGTATGAATGTTTGGTACAACAATGATGTGTGAAATACAACTAAATCACACAGTGACTACTGTCTTGCAATGGTATGTTGAAGCTTGTGATGTTTTGATCTCTTTGCTACAAAAGAAAGATCACTAAGAATGAAATATGTACTATGAATGGGTTAGTAATGAATGAAAGAATGTATAATGATGTTTATGCTTATGAGTGATAATCAAACAAGAATGAGTGGCCTACTATTTATAGGCAAAAAAATAAAACAGGCCATGGATTGGGCGGAACCAAATCAAGGGTTCCATCCTTTATGTGATTTGGTTCCGCCAGTTCCCTGACAGCAAATCTTCACATATCTTTCCAAATCTATCCAAGATATTACCAAATCCAATTCTTTGCTTGAAGATCTTTCCATGATATTCTCAAAATCTTCAAGATATCCTAAAGATATCAATATGAAGTATGCAATGATGTCATGTACATATTTCCATTTTTAGAGTAAAAATGTAAACTTTGTAAATGTATATATGAATGTAACATGGTAATTCTAGTGATTATGAATGTAGCATGTAGATGATGTTATGAGTTTTTAAAAGCTTATTACTATAAATGTAAAAGACTTAACTTATATTTATGCTTTGCTAAAGATAAAATTTATAATTGTCATTAACAAAATATAGCAAAGATCGTAAAATATAAATAACGTTTTGTAGACGATATTTGTGTTAACAATCTCCCCCTTTTTGTTGATGACAAAACATAAAGTTTATTTTTAAGCAATAGAATAAGTAAAGTGTAAGTCTTTTAAAAATATAGATTAAACTAGTTTTATGCAAGTTTTGAAATCTATTTAGGCATAAAACATGTAATGTATGAGAATGTATGAGTTTAATATAATATTCCCCCTTTTTGTCGAAACAAAAAGAAGAAATGCATAGCGGAATGTAGTGAATGGTCCTTGGTGATTACTCCCCCTAATTTGGAGTACCAAGTATGATGATTCATGGATTTTGAGTGCTTAATAGCTTCCCCTTGGACAATACTCCCCCCTAATTGAAGTGCCAAGTTTATGATGCATGAAATGAGAAATCTACAAAACAAAGGTTAGTGCATGATTAGCTCCCCCTTGATCAATACTCCCCGTTGCTAGGGTACCAATGTATATGATGCAAGGATGAAAAATGCTACAAAACAAAGATTAGTTGTATATGATTCAAGCCAACTAAGTAATATGATGCATGAGTAATGAGATCTACAAAGGTTCAACCAAGAATTGTAGTTCAACCCGTTTGACCAAAAAAGTCAACTAAGTATAATTGTTCAAACCAAGTTAATGGTTCAAACCAACCATATAATGATGCAAATGTTAGTAGTTCAAATCAACCAAAATATAATGCACAATAAGTGATCACACACAAGCATTACCACAATATCCTTCAATTGAAAATTATTTGTGACCAAACTCACAAATTAAGATGTTACAAAATAAAATGAAAATAACCTAAAAATAGAAGTCCTAAAAATCCTATAAAAGAAAAACAATAGAGAAACTACTAGCGTCTATTGTGGTGGATGTGAAAGAGCATTTAGGCGCTCTAGGATGTGGTTCAAAATGAACCGCATTTCATTTTGTAACTCGTGAACCAAAATGTTGGTCCGTTGAGTTAAGTGGGCGGTCCTCTCACACATGGAACATCCATGTCTAGGGAAGTTGGGTGGAAGGGTTGGTTCATTATTTGGTGGTGGAGGCGGTTGGTTGTTTGATGGTGGAGGTGGTGGAATATAGGTGGGAGACATGATGGAAGCTAGCAAAGTGGATTGTAAATCCATAGCTTCATTAAGGTGGGAATCCACTATGTTGGAGAAGGCATATAAGCGGTCAAGTTCCTCATTGATCTCGCCTTGAGTTTGTGGTTGGTTTATCCACATTGACTCACCAATGGCTTGTAGGGTGGATGTTGGTGAAAGAGCTTGAGTTTGAGGTTGTGGTGGAGCTTGATCACGGTAAAGAGGACCGTGGATGTCCCTATAGATAGGGTAGAAGAGGAGTGGTTCTTGAGCCTCAAAAGGCATTGGTGGTGGATTGGTGGAACTAGGTGGAAGGTCTTCAAGAGTTTCCAAGTAGGGGTGTGGTGAAGTTGGTGGAGTAGCAAATAACTCCATAGGTTGAAGTTTGGGTGAATGGGGAGGTGATGGTGATCTTGTCACTTGAGATGGAGCGGGTGGTGGTGTGGTAGCCATTGGTGTTATGGTGGGTGGTGGAGTGGTGATGGTGATATGGGGTGGTGTTGGAGTTGATAGAGTAAGAAAATTTTCATTGACAATGGGGGATGAAATGTTCAAAGGTGATGATTCTTCTGATGAAGAATTGAGATTAATGAAACAACATGGTCTAACACTCATTCTTGTTGTTCTTCTGTGTGGTCTTGATGTGGATGAGTTGTTTGACTTAGGCATTGTTGAGAAGAGAAGTGATGGTGATATATGCAGAAATTGCTATTAGAAGTGATGGTGAAGGTGTGAATTGTGATCATCCTAAAGGTTCCAATTTATAGACTCCAAAATTTATGGAAGAGTGTGTTTGGATGTAATGTTGATCCATAGAAAAATGTTGGTACCTAATGATTTGGAAGAAGAAAAGGAACTAGTCATATCACCAAAGTCAATCCAATGGGATTAAATGGAGTAAGAAGAAGAAGATATGCAGTAAATGCATAAGGGTGAGTGGGAAATCTAATGATGTGATTGATTCACGGATTGCAAGGAACCATTTTGAGGGGTCCTTGCTTGTTAGAGAAAGGTAACTTGAGTGGAATTTTGAAATTTCAAAATTTGGTGGGAAATTGTATTCCTATTTGTGTAATGTTGCTAAAATGATCCTAATGTGATGAAATATCAGTAAAGGAATCCTAAATCAAGAATCAATAATCTAAAGTGCGGGATTAGACGAGAAATTTAAAAATATGACTGTTGGTCCGCGGAACCAATCGACAAAATAGGCAGAACCCTGTTTTTGGTTCCGCGGAGTCCGTGGGGTTTATTTTGGCGGAACCAAAAATTTCTACATACATAACCATAAATTTGGTTACAGAACCATCCGCCAAGCAGAAAATCAATATAGAGGGCTTTTTTAAGTACCCAAAACCCGTTCAAATCCTGAAAATTTTCCTAAATCATATGTAGTTAATTAGTTGGATTGATTGATAACAAAAACACAGGTACTAACACATGTTAACATATAGATCAAACCAAGGAAAATGAACTTACCATTTATGGAAGTTAAGTCAAACAGTAGCTTAAACATGGGAATTGATAACATCAAAGTGTTATCGTCCTGCATTGTCAAGTTAGTTTTCATAGGTGTTTAACAACAAGATAATATCCTAAAATCATAACAATTTAACACATCATTGTTTAAAATTGTTTGTACCAAACACTCCTTAACCTCACTGCTTCTCCAATTACTTGTTGATCTTCATTAGCCAATGCCCCATGTTCTTGAACATCCCTCACACCTGCTTGAACTCTTCACTTTGTTGCTCAATTGGTGGAAGTTAGCTTAAATATTCCGGAGGAGGAATCCTAGAGTTAGGGAGACCATTATCCTCACTCATGGATGATGACGATGATGAGGAGGTTGGAGGATGAGGGCATTTTCCCTTCAACTTGGCTACTCTTTTGTCACTTATAGGTACAAAGGTATGTGGAATGAGAGAGTAGTCCGGACAGAAACCTCTAGCGTTAGGAGGAATGGGTGCAAACACTCTATAGAGACGGGTTAGAAGCATCCCGTATGGCATGGCAGTGGTTCCTAACACCGGAATTTCGGCCATTCTCTTGGTGACATAATAAGCTAGGTTAAAGGGTTGATGGGTTGACACACAATAGAGCATATAGCAAAGGCTAGCATTGAGATGATCCCTATTCCCTATGGTGCATAAAACGTTTCCCCGAAGAATTTCTTCTGACTTCTTGAATTGGGTCCTAAGCTCGTTTAGCTCCATACCAAACGGGTCCCTATCAATCTCATGACCTTGACGTGTTGTCCTAGTGTGGTGGTCCTAGGGAGGAAGAGATGATCCCGGATGATCTCTTTTGGTGTCAAGGGTGTGTCGTATGGAGGCATACGATCAATGATAGAATCTGGGATTGACAATGACCATTTGTCGGCGTAAAGACAAGTACCGACACCCAGAATTCCTAAGACTTCCGCGAATTGATTCAAGGGAATGTTGAATTGGGCTTGGTTGACTTTGAAGTGGATGTTGATGAGACCATAGTCATTTGAACTAAGAATGACACTAGCATAGAATTCTAGCACAAATCTAGGACATATAGGTTTGTCTATGTCCAAAAGACAATCAAAGCTGATGGTATCCAATAGTTGGCGGATGTTGGTTTCTTCTAAAAAGGAGGGGTCTATGGTTCTACCCTCGTGTACGTACCTCTTTTCTAAAGCCTTAAATATCTTAACTTGCTCGGATGAAAGTCCCTTTGTCTTATGGTGTTTAGGGAGTTAGTTAAGGGTGTCTTTGTGGTCGTAGTATGTTGCTGGAGGCATGATGTTATCCTAGACACGAAAATTACATAGTTTAGTTAAAACTAACGAGAAGATGTATATAATGTTCTAGTGTGTGCCTATATGGGGACAATGTGGAGGTGTAGTTATCTCGACTCTTTTTAATGCATGAAAATTTTGTTTAGAATATTTTGAAACAAAACGAGAGATAACCCAAACGCTCCTAATTCAATGTAGCTTCGATTGAATGTACCCGAAAATACATATTACTTATGTGTTCCCTTTAGCATTCAAGAGACATAACGTTTTTATTTGTATGAACAATGTGAAAAATTGTTTTTCCTAATAGTGAGAAGATTTTTGCAAGAATTTGACATGGGGTTTTTGGTGAATTGTGATAATGCCTAATGATATGCAATTCCTAACTAAGGGAAACATGATTAGTTATGTAGTTTAACAAATATGCTTCATGATTTTACAAAAAGATGCATAAGCCCCAAATTTTGATTTTGCGCAAGAAATAGAAATCCTAGACTCAGATCAGGAATGTAGATATAGTTAGGATACGTATAGAGTGAATTAAAGAACAAATTTGTTGAAGAGGATGACCTAAATTCTGAGAATGGCGTGCTATGGGTCGAGTTTGTGTTTCTTGTATGTTTTTGGGGAATGTGAGAACAGAGTGTTTGTCTGATATATTTAAAAACATTCTCAGGAACCCACAGATTTGGCGGAACCAAAAAGTGGGTTCCGTTTATGTTGTCGATTGGTTCCTTGGGAACATTTTTGCAGTTGGTTGTTTTTGTCGTGTTTGGTTAAGATAAGGTTTAAGCTAAGGTTTTAACTGCACATTTGGTTCCATTAATCCTAAACCAAGTCTAATAAGGTTTTAACTGCACATTTACTAAGATCGATAGCTCCTTTGTTGTCGCAAAGAATGGGAATGTCGTTGAGTTGAATTCCATAGTCGACGAGAGCTTGTTTCATCCAGAGAGCTTGTTGGCAAGCTTTTCCTGCTGACACGTACTCGGCTTTGGTTGTTGATATTGCTAGGGTCGTTTGTTTCTTTGCAAACCATGAGGTAAGACAATTCCCAACAAAATTACAAATACCACTTGTACTTTTTCTATCGACATAGTCACCGGCATTATCTGAGTCGGCATATACTATGGTTTCAACACCCGTTCCTTTGGGATACCATAATCTTAAGTGTGTAGTACCTTTAATGTATCTAAATATTCGTTTGACGGCTTCAAGATGGGATGTTTTAGGATCTTATTGAAAGCAAGCACATAGACAAACACTAAACATAATGTCAGGTTTACTAGCGGTGAGATAGAGTAGACTACCAATCATTCCCCTATATTTTGTGTTATCTACGGATTCACCTTCTTCATCCTTGGTGAGTTTAGTTTCCGAAGACATTTGTGTTTTCATAGGTTTAGAGTCTTCAAGACCAAATTTCTTAAGCATATCCTTGATATACTTAGATTGGTTGAAGAATATCCCATCTTCTAATTGTTTTATTTGGAGACCTAATAAAAAGTTTAGTTCCCCATCATACTCATTTCAAACTCATCATGCATGATTTTTGAGAAATCGTCGCATAACTCTTGACAATTGATCCTAATATGATGTCATCCACATATATCTAAACTATGATAATTTGTGATCCCTTTTTCTTGGTGAAAAGAGTGTTGTCTACTAGTCACATGGTGTACTTATGTTCAAATAGGAAAGTCTTATGTCAATCATAACATGCTTTTGGTGGTTTCTTAAGTCCGTATAAAGCTTTTTTTAAGTTTGTAGACATGATTTGGTTTTTCAAAATTGGCAAAGTTGGAAGGTTGTGCAACACACACTTGCTCATTTATGAAACCGTTAAGAAATGCACTTTTGACATCCATTTGAAAAAGTTTAAAGTCATGTGCACATGCATATGCAAGTAATATTCTAATTGACTCGAGCCTAGCTACCGGAGCAAATGTTTCATCGTAATCAATACCTTTTTGTTGATTATAGCCTTGAGCTACTAGCCTAGCTTTGTTTCTAGACACTACACCATTTTCATCCATTTTATTTCTAAATACCCATTTTGTTCCAATTATGGTTTGACATTTAGGTTGAGAAACTAATGTCCAAACATTATTTCTAACAAATTGGTTTAATTCTTCTTGCATTGCTATGACCCAAGATTCATCTTTTATAGCCTCATTTATATTTTTAGGCTCAATAGTTAAAACAAAACAAAAGAAATTACTTTGGTTTTGGACTTTTGATCTTAAGTTTATTTCATGAATTTCTCCTATGACATTATCTAATTGATGACTTTTAGATTCTTTGACATTGACTATTTCTCTATTTAAAGATTCATCTTCTTTGTCATTATCTAAATTTTCTTGGTTTTCAACCATTTGACTTTCAACTAAGTCATCATCTACCAAAGGTGATGTCTTAAAGGGAGATGGACTTTCGTCGAATGTTACGTTCAACGATTCCTTGACTCTTGAGGTTTTTTTGTTCAAAACGATATAGGCTTTACTATTTTGCGAATATCCAATGAACATACCTTCATAAGACTTTGGGTCAAACTTGGTGAGATAATCATTAGTGTTTAAAATAAAGCAGTTGCTTCCAAAAACTCTAAAATATCCTAATGTAAGCTTTTTGCCTCTATATAGTTCATATGGAGTCTTTTTCAAAAATGGTCTTATTAAGACTCTATTTAAGATGTATGTGGATTTGTCAACGGCGTTACACCAAAACTTTTGTGGTATATTTTGTTCATTTAGCATTGTTTGACTCATTTCTTGAAGTGTTCTATTTTTACGTTCTACTATACCGTTTGATTGAGGAGTTCGAGGAGCCGAGAAAATATGTGTTATGCCATTAGCATCACAAAAATCTCCAAATTGTGTTTCATTTTCAAATTCACGACCGTGGTCCGTTCTAATTGACACAATGCTATTTCCTAGTTGATTTTGAATTTTCTTACTTAGAATTTCAAATTTATCAAAAGCTTCATTTTTAGTTTTCAAAAAATTTAGTCCAAGTGTATCTTGAATAATCATCCACTATGACCAAAGTGTAGAAGTTTACTCCATAACTTTGTATAGCGGATAGATCAAACAAATCCATATGCAATAGTTCTAGACACATAGATGTAGACACCATGTTTTTAGCCTTATGGCCATTATGAATTTGTTTCCTAATTTTACAAGCATCACAAAAGTGTTGGTCGTATTTCAACTTGGGTAGGTTCCTAACGAGTTCCTTAGATGATAGAGATTGGATGAGTCTCATATTGGCGTGGCCTGAGCGTCTATGCCACAGAGTTGTGTTTCGTCTAAGGAAAAGAGACAAATTTTGTCTTTTGATGTTTTGTCTAATTTCATAACGTATACGTTATTCTTCAAAACACATTTTCCTACGGTTATACCGTTTTTAAGTATCTTACTTCCGTTTTCACTGAAAATGACGTCATACTTTTTATGGCATAGTTGACTAATACTAAGTAAGTTAAAACCTAAGTTATCGACCTGAGCAACATCATCAATAGAGAGAGAGTTATGAGAGATAGTACATTTTCTGATGATTTTACTTTTAAGCTTGCTACCAAATGTAACATTACCTCCGTCGTACACTTGGTAGGTTGAGAAAAGGCTCTTGTTTCCCGTCATGTACCTTGAACACCCACTATCTTTTATCCACTCGTCCGGTTCTAACCCGACTTTCAAGCATACCTAAGTTAAAGAAAAACTCAAGCATTTGGTCCCCAATATCTCATGGGTCCATTTGGGTTAAGCATTCCATTATCTTGATTCATATATGGAAATGGTGGATATGGGTTCCATGGCATGTAGTTGGGACTTTGATAACTTCTAGGTAAGTTTGAGTTCCTACTATTTTGATAATGATGTTGTGTGTTATAGTTACTCTTTGGAAAGGGGCGTTTGGGAATAGTCGTCCTAGGTATTGGTTGAGTAGATTTAGCTCTAAATTCATTTTTAGCTTGTCCTACTCTTATAGTAACAGCTGGTTTTTGTTTATTAACAGTTGTACTAGTGCTAGGTTTTTTTGTGACTTTAACGAACTTGGTACGCGCCGAAGTGCAAGCGAAACCCTTTTCCACTACTGGCAGAACCAAGGATTTAGTTCCATGGGATCCGTGAGTTTCTAAACCTGTCGGAACAGTTTTTTGTACTTTCACTATTTTTTTCTTAAAACTAATTAAGTCTCCTAATTTCGTAAAACCTAGTCCAGTTTTATCATGAGGTAATTTTTGAATCTTCATTATCTCAACAATACAACTAATATTTTTATCAAACCTTTTAAACTTAGAGTTGTTATAACACAAAGTCTATACTTTATCACACACAATATATGTTATACGTATGGTACTAGAGAGAAAGCAAGATAGATGAGACGTGTATATGTATGAACCGAATGTTTATCTATTAGATGAGAGAAGAGAGAACAATACACGTGCAATATACACACACTCCTCACCTTTACACCTCTAAAGCACACATACAAATGAGGTGGGAGTGTGGTATATATAGTGAGAGAGTAACGAGCCATGTGATTTTTCCTATGGGCTTTGTGATCATGGATTGGATTATGGATTGCTTACATTCAATGGACTGTTATATCTAAACACTTAGTTACTTAGATTAGTCCAACCATGAGCCCTTTTATACTATTCTATTACATTACATACGACACACTACAAAGTTGTTGATACGAAATGACCATCACTTTTTTATCAATGCTAACAATCTCCCCCTAAGGGATGGTCATTCGAATGATGCTCCCAGTGATTTAGGTCTTTCGTCTTCGTTGTCTTGAACTTTGTGTGTCATTGTAGAATAGTCTTGCTTCTTCGTTCCTTCATGCAATGTGATCTTCAAAGTATCATCTTTTGGTCATTCTTGCCTTAATCAACATCTTCGTGGGTTTACATTGTCATGTCCTCCATCATACTCATACATCTTGAACTTCATACTTATGTCTTTGATGAGTGTGTAAATACTCATCATTTTTGTCCCATCTGAACTGCAAAAACATTTAAAAACACTTAGAAATGCTTCAAAATACAGAAAATATCCTTGAATTGTGTTTTTATCTGTTTCATGTGCAAAAGGATTAAAAACGGAACGAAAACGAGCATTTTTGGATCGACTTGGTAACAATGATGCAATTGATCAAGTGAAGACAAAAAGTCAAAGTCAAGTCAACTCCCAAAATCCCAAAATCCCAAAATGACACAAAAGGTCCTTGGAATTAATTTTCACTATTGGCAACTTTGGTCCTTGGATTTTCAGCATTGTACAATTTTAGTCCCTAAGGTTTATCTAAAATCCAAACCATATCCTAATCCTAAATAACTAAAACCCTTAACCCATCAATAAAACCCAACCCACTTAATCCTAACCAAGCCCAATCCCAAAACAGATAACCCATAACCCGACCTTATTTCTTTTTAGATAAAACCCAAAGTTTGACCCCAGTCAAACTCTTCTTCCATACCACCCAACCCGCCAAACCATACCAGAAACCACCATTGTCCACCGCCTTATCCTGACACATCCACCCCCTCCACCCTTATCTCACCTCACCTAACAAGCTAAGGGCATTAAATGTTTCTTCCTCATTTCACTCCATCAGAGATAGCAGATTTTTCCACTATCTTAATTTTGGCGCCAAAAATCTGTTTCAATGGCTCAGATGAGTTCCAAGCTAACGAAGGGTGCTGAAGTGTTCAGAAGAAGATAAGAAGCTCATCCCACCTCAGTGTAGTATAAATAGAGCACCATTGTAGCCTTTAAGGGCAAGTAGTTAAAATTAGCATAATCGTATTTTATTTTCAGTAATCATAGTTTGTAATTTCAAGTTTCAGTAATCAATTCAAGTTAAATTAAGTCTGTTTGTTATCAATCTTTGTACAATTTCCATTAGCTGATGATAATTCCAAGTTTTTAAATTTCCATGTTGTACTGAGAATTCAAATTAAGTTAAGTAATTACTGAAATAGCTTCTTAGTTGTTTCTATAAGCTTACATAAGCTTTCTATAGCTTTTGATAAGTTTATTTTAGTTTAAATCTGTTCTAAATTCAAGAAATGGAGAAAGTCAACGAAAGTCAAAGCAATGGCCAATAAGCTGTTCTGGGTTAAATAAGCTGTCTTGGAAGCTAATTTGGGTTTCTAGCTTGTGTTAACAAGCTAGGGGTTGTTCTGATCATTAGTTCTTTGTTTCATAAGCTTCTCTCAGTTGTAAGCTTTTTTCTCAATTGTAGCTTAATTTCTATTTTTCACTGTGCTAGTACTTATCTTTAGCTTATTGTATTGTATTTCTGCTTATTAATAGTTTTTAAGTGTATTTCATCTATCTTATCAGTTTTTATTAGCCTTGGTCTCATTTTACTTAAAAATCTAATAAAAAGTCAAAATTAGCCAAATATAGCATAACTTGTTAAACTGCTTATTTCTGTTTTAAAAGTTGCTTAATAGAGTTAAACTAAGTTAGTTAATAAGTAAAAACCAGAAATTATAAGTTAAACTAGCCTGTGCTAGTTAAAAACCAACACAGAACACCAATAAGGGCTGTTTGGATTAAGCTTATTTCTAGGTCAATCTAGGTTGTCACTGTTCATTTGCCATTTCATTAAGTTTGCTTGAGCTTATTTAAGTTTGTATAAGCTATTTTCGGTAGAGGTTAAGTGCTTTTTAAGCTTTTTGAAGTTTTGAGTGTGTGAGGTAAAACTTGGATACTCAACTGCTTCAATAAGCTTTTATATAAGCTGAGCTTATTTAAGCCCAACTTTTGGCAAAAATAGGTGTAATATAGTTGTTAAAGCAAGGTCCAAATAGTTGGTTAGGTTTCATGTAGAATTGACAAAGTTAAGTTCAAAAACCCACTTATACTGCATCAGTATACTCTGAGCAGATTTGAGCTTTTCTTATCTTTTTCTCAGCTTCTTATCTGCTTATTACCTTTTCCTTAATCCCTGATTTTTGGTCTCTCAATAGTTCTCTAGGTGAACTTTGCTTATTCTAAAAATCAGCCCTCAGCATAGCTTTTTGAAGTCTTAAAATAAGCTCAAAAGTTTGCTATTCCAACTAGCATACACTGAGTCAATCAGTGTATACTTGTTGTGAATGAGCCACTTTCTCAGCTTATTCACAAGCCCTAAATAAGCTCTATTTGGTCTGATCTTTGGTTTTTAAGTTCCTTACTAGGTCTACTTTAAGAATCAACTGCTTTTGTGGAGTTTAGTACTTATTTAAGTGCTTATTTTTAAGCCTGCAAGTCCCCCTTTTGACTGAAGGTGCCCTGCAACATCAGACCATCAAGGGTGGTTTTTGCTTATTTTGAGCTTATCAGCTTATAAACCTTAGCTTTTCCAGTCTAATTAGCTTAATTAGAGTCACTTCAGTCCCTAGCAACTTATTACATTAGCTTTTAGCTTATTCTATAGCTTATAGCTTATTTCACTAAATCCTAGCTCTAATTAGCCTTGTAAATAGGCTGTTAAGCTTTTAGAGCTTATTCTAGCTTATTCAGTAAGTTTTAAAAATAGTTCCAGTTTTGAAGTTTGCTTATTGGTGTGTGCTTATTGTGTTTGAATCATAAAATCAAAAAAATAAAATAAAAGCAAAAAGTGCCAGAGGTGGGATTCGAACCCTGGTCTCTCAGATAAACACACCACACACTCACCATCTGCCCTTGGGACTTTTTCAATTATACTTTGCACACTTTTTTATTTAACCCACTTTTTCTCTTTAAAGCTTATTCAACACTTTGCTTATTAACTGCTTATTTAGAAAAGCAGTTAACCCACTTATATTTTTCATAGGTTCTAATTATCATTAAGTAATATTAGAAAAAGTTTCAGAATTTTTAGAATAGTTTTAGTATTTTTAATTTATTTTTCTTTTACATTTAGTTTTTAATTCATAATAAAAAATATAAAAATCAGAAAAATATAAATCTTTTTTCTAAAATTTTCTTTTATTATTTAGGATTTAAGAAAAATAATTTAGCACTTGTAGGGTTCAATTTTATAGATTTCACTTTTTAATCGCGTTTTAGATTTCCCGTAACGCGTTTTTAATATAATTTGTTAATCTTAATTTTCTTTTGAGAATTTGTTTCTCATTTGTTAAATTAGAATTAAAAAAGCAAAATCTAAAATATCTAATCATCAGTCACTTTAATCCAAACTTTCAACGATTGCCCATTCACTCCTTGTTGGGAAATGACCCGGATAATCACTTACCTGGTCACACACACAACGTGAGTTTTTACAAGTTAGCCTTTTCCTAAGGGTTGATTTGTCTTTATTCACGCGTATCCGTCTGATATTAAATATATATACTTTAGCACGGATCAAAATTTTGGCGCCGCTGCCGGGGAGGTTGTGTTGCGACAATATCGTTTAGGTTTAAACGATTAGTGACGTGAGATATAAAAAAAAAATATAAAATACAAAAATATTTTTCTTTTCTTTTATACATATTATCATATAAAAAATAAAAACCCAAAAACATTTCCGTTTTATTGTTAAATAAAAGATAAAAGCAATACCAATATATAATATTCCTCAACTTGGAGTATTATCATATAAAGTTTCCCAAACATCAGATTTAAAACTTGCCTCTGTATCACTTGCGAATATCGGCTCACCTTTGATTGATAAACAAACTATAACGGAGGTTTAAGGATAGTTTGACATTAAATTGTCGGACTGAAAGGGACGAGTTTTTAAAGGCATTCATTGCCCACCTCTTTTCCTCCGACACTCTGTGCGTTTATCTTTTGAAGAGCTACCGTACGCTTGTTGATTGTTGGTTTAAGTTCACTTGTGTTTTGCTTCGATCTTGATTTAATTGAATTATTTTACTTAATGCATGCGCACTCGTTCTTCTACGTCGATAAGTCCTTTACGTGAACTCGTAGATATTCCGAGAAGACGTAATCGTAGACGTGCTGCCCGAATAGTCGAACCCGAGATTCGTGCTATTCCCATTGATAATATGGCAGACAATCACACAATGACGGAGATGCTCCAAGTACCCACCGAGGGTTACGGAGATGCCATTGTTTTACCACCAATCAACTCTGATCATTTTGAACTAAAAACGCATTTGATTCAACTCGTCTTTACAAACCAATTCCACGGGTTTGAACGAGAAGATCCGTATGCACACATTCGTTGGTTCAACAAGTTGACCTCTACAATCAATTACAAGGATGTGCCACAAAAAGTTATCAAATTGATGCTATTTCCGTTTTCACTCGAAGGGGCAGCCCGGATTTGGCTGGATAAAGAACCCCCTCGATCCATTGAAACTTGGGAAGATCTCGTAAAGAAAATTTTCAATTATTTCTTCCCTCCATCAAAGATGACTAATCTGAAAAATGAAATTTCAGGATTTCGTCAAGGTTTCGATGAAAACTTCGGAGAGGCATGGGACCGATTTAAAGATCTCCTAAGAAAATGCCCGCATCATGATTTCACGGAGTTACAACAGATCAATACGTTTTATAATGGGTTGAATGGAAACGATCAAGATTCTCTCAACGCTGCCGCCGGTGGCAATATCTTGAATCGTCGACCTAAAGAGGTGATTGAAATTTGTGAAAATAAATCAAAAGTTCCTATTTCTTGAAACAAAGTGAATGTTCCTGTCACTCCTGCTTCTTCATCCGATAACTCATCAGAGTTAGCCACTCTAACGGATGCTATTCGTTACATGATGAAGGAAATGAAATAAATTAAGAGTGAAAGTCATAAACCGGAACAAATCAAAGCCATAAACAAAGTGTGTGAAACTTGTGGTGGCCCGCATGCGTATTACGATTGTAAAGCAACCGATGATTCTGTTTACCAAGCTCCCGTGGCTGCAGTAAACTACAATCAAAACCGACCGCAAGCGGAAACTCATTACCGAACACCAAATGTTATGGTACCACCTGGTTTTCTACCCGTTCCAAATCAAAATAATCAAAATCGCTTTGTTCAAAATCAAGGACAAAATTTCAATCAAAACCGATGTCAAAATCAGGGGAATTTCAACCAAAATCCATGGAATGTCCAAAATCAGACGTCCTCGGATGAGTTGCTTAAGCAATTCATAAAATCCCAAGAGGAGACAAATAGGACCCAATATGAGACAAACCGGTTATTGGTTACCCAAATAAATGAGATCAAAAAGTCTTTAAATGATCGACCCTCGGGCTCAGGAACTCTTCCTAGCAACATGATCGCTAACCCGAGGGGCGATGTAAAGGCGATCACAACAAGAAGTGGTAAGAAAGTTGATGGACCCTCGACTCCTATGCCCCCTCCACCGAGGGAAGTAAATCGAGATGCTGAGGTGACAAAGGACAAAGTGCAATTCTCAAGCCCACGAAGTACCGCACACGTCCAGCCTCAAAATGTCCAAATTCAAATTCCGGAACCCGATGTTCCGAAGACCAATCCTAAGCCTTCAATTCCATATCCTTTGAGGCTTAATGATCAGAAGCTTAAAGACAAAACAAATTAACAAATGGAGAAATTCTTTAAAATCTTCAGTGATTTGCACTTTGACATCAGCTTCACAGATGCTCTCATTCTTATGCCCAAATCTGCATCTACACTCAAAAGTTTGCTGAGCAACAAAGATAAGTTGTCTGAGATGGCAAAGACCCCTCTAAACGAACAATGCTCGGCGGTGCTCCTCAAAAAGCTTCCCGAAAAGCTCGGAGACCCCGGCAAGTTTTTAATCCCATGTGATTTCTTGGGGATGGTTCAGTGCTCAGCCTTGGCCGATCTTGGCGCAAGCATTAACCTTATGCCACTCTCAGTATGGGAGAAATTATCTCTTCCAAAGCTTACTGATACTTGCATGACACTCGAGCTAGCGGACCGTACTATAAAACGTCCACTTGGAATAGCTGAGGATGTCATTATGAAAGTGGGAAAGTTCCACTTTCCCACTGATTTCGTTGTGGTAGACTTTGATTCCGATCCTCGAGTTTCACTCATACTGGGGAGAGCCTTCTTAAGAACGAGTCGTGCTAACATTGATGTATATGCCGAAGAATTAACCATTCGGGTTGATAATGAAGAAGTCACGTTTAACATTAATCAAGACTCTAAACCTCTAACCACCAAATGCAATGTTGCTACGGTTAATCAAAAATCTGATTTCGTGATTGCTTCCAAAAGAAGTGATTCGATGCTCTCAAGATTTGAGGTTAAGAGTCTTTCACAAAAAGGTGCTGAGCTCAAAGCAAAGGGAACTACCCCTGGTTCAAACAAATGGTTTGAAAGTTGTACCACAGAAGTTAAGAGTGTCTTTGACTACGATGAACTAGAATCGGATATTACATCGGAAGTGGTGAAAACTGCTAGCTCTAAGAGCACACCACTTGTCCCACCTCCGGAATCGGTTTATCGTGTTGAAATTGTTGATTTTGTGGATGAAACTTCTAAAAATCCCACTCCTTATTCTGCACCAGTCATTTCCGACTCTTCCTACCCTTCTCTCACATCGGTTGAGGGAAGTGATCCCTTTTGGGATGAGGTCGATGCTTTTCTTGAAAGTGATGATTCAATTCCGACAAGGATTGATGATACTTACTTTGATTCAGAAGGGGACATCCTTTTTCTTGAAAATTTATTGAACGAAGAACCGTCCCCAACCCTCCCTCCCGGAAATTTTGTTGAAAATTACCATCCAAGCTTCAAGGTTAAGCTACAAGTTCAAACAAATGGTGATTTTCTTTTTATGGATGAAGAATGGATTCTCACTGTGATACACACCTTTTTACCATTCTTCACATATTACGTGATTTCTCTTTCCCTTTTCTCCTATGGGAACGAGGACACTATCTTTGACCCCGGTATCTTCCCTAATAGTTTCTACTGTTAAAATACCGTGGGTATCTCATCGGTGTGGAACTTTCTTATGTTCAATTGACTATCCAAACACATTGAATGAAAGTCCGATGGAGATGGTTCCTTCCACTTGCTTCCCCATGAACCAATGAATGCGGGGTCGAGTCAAGCTAGTGACTCGGTTAACAAAAATATTAGCACACCATATGGGTTTTCACCCATATTTCTGTCTTCTTTCTCTTTTCTAACACCTACGTGTGGGGGAGTTGCCCCTGCTGTTGTATAGTAAAAAAAAAATATATATATATATATATATATATATATATATATATATATATATATATATATATATATATATATATATATATAATTGTTGTATATCCACTCTTGGCTAGTAGTATTACCTTTTTACGTTCTAAGTGTCGGCATAATAGCCGGTGCTTTGAATATTGAGGGCAATATTCAATTCTAAGTGTGGGGGGAGAAATTCTGGCGAATTTTGTCACATGTGTACCTTCTAGTGCCCTATTCCCCTGTTTTAGCCAAAATTTAATTTTTTTTTTTCATTTGTTGGAAGTGCTTTGCACTAACACAACAAATGGTTATCAGTCCACCATGTCTAACCCACATAAGGACTGGCTAATCCGAGAGCAAACGACTCTAGGTAAAGATATCTCAAATCCGTTTATGGCTGACAATTTGCCAAAAATTGTATGGTATTCAACTCACCATATCTTTGATATCAAAGAGTTGGCTAGTCCAGAAGCAAACGACTTTTGGTAAAGACAAATCAAATCCGTTGACAGCTGATGATTTGCTTAAAATCATTTGGTTATCAATGTATGATAGTATCATACTAAAACATTGGCTACTCCAGAAGTAATGGCTATCTGGTAAAGAGACATAAAATTCATTAAAAATTTTCAAAAAGGATTGCTAGGGACTAGCAATAGTTTAGTGTGGGGGATTGATGAGTGTGTAAATACTCATCATTTTTGTCCCATCTGAACTGCAAAAACATTTAAAAACACTCAGAAATGCTTCAAAATACAGAAAATATCCTTGAATTGTGTTTTTATCTGTTTCATGTGCAAAAGGATTAAAAACGGAACGAAAACGAGCATTTTTGGATCGACTTGGTAACAATGATGCAATTGATCAAGTGAAGACAAAAAATCAAAGTCAAGTCAACTCCCAAAATCCCAAAATCCCGAAATGACACAAAAGGTCCTTGGAATTAATTTTCACTATTGGCAACTTTGGTCCTTGGATTTTCAGCATTGTACAATTTTAGTCCCTAAGGTTTATCTAAAATCCAAACCATATCCTAATCCTAAATAACTAAAACCCTTAACCCATCAATAAAACCCAACCCACTTAATCCTAACCAAGCCCAATCCCAAAACAGATAACCCATAACCCGACCTTATTTCTTTTTAGATAAAACCCAAAGTTTGACCCCAGTCAAACTCTTCTTCCATACCACCCAACCCGCCAAACCATACCAGAAACCACCATTGTCCACCGCCTTATCCTGACACATCCACCCCCCTCCACCCTTATCTCACCTCACCTAACAAGCCAAGGGCATTAAATGCTTCTTCCTCATTTCACTCCATCAGAGATAGCAGATTTTTCCACTATCTCAATTTTGGCGCCAAAAATCTGTTTCAATGGCTCAGATGAGTTCCAAGCTAACGAAGGGTGCTGAAGTGTTCAGAAGAAGATAAGAAGCTCATCCCACCTCAGTGTAGTATAAATAGAGCACCATTGTAGCCTTTAAGGGCAAGTAGTTAAAATTAGCATAATCGTATTTTATTTTCAGTAATCATAGTTTGTAATTTCAAGTTTCAGTAATCAATTCAAGTTAAATTAAGTCTGTTTGTTATCAATCTTTGTACAATTTCCATTAGCTGATGATAATTCCAAGTTTTTAAATTTCCATGTTGTACTGAGAATTCAAATTAAGTTAAGTAATTACTGAAATAGCTTCTTAGTTGTTTCTATAAGCTTACATAAGCTTTCTATAGCTTTTGATAAGTTTATTTTAGTTTAAATCTGTTCTAAATTCAAGAAATGGAGAAAGTCAACAAAAGTCAAAGCAATAGCCAATAAGTTGTTCTGGGTTAAATAAGCTGTCTTGGAAGCTAATTTGGGTTTCTAGCTTGTGTTAACAAGCTAGGGGTTGTTCTGATCATTAGTTCTTTGTTTCATAAGCTTCTCTCAGTTGTAAGCTTTTTTCTCAATTGTAGCTTAATTTCTATTTTTCACTGTGCTAGTACTTATCTTTAGCTTATTGTATTGTATTTCTGCTTATTAATAGTTTTTAAGTGTATTTCATCTATCTTATCAGTTTTTATTAGCCTTGGTCTCATTTTACTTAAAAATCTAATAAAAAGTCAAAATTAGCCAAATATAGCATAACTTGTTAAACTGCTTATTTCTGTTTTAAAAGTTGCTTAATAGAGTTAAACTAAGTTAGTTAATAAGTAAAAACCAGAAATTATAAGTTAAACTAGCCTGTGCTAGTTAAAAACCAACACAGAACACCAATAAGGGTTGTTTGGATTAACCTTATTTCTGGGTCAATCTAGGTTGTCACTGTTCATTTGCCATTTCATTAAGTTTGCTTGAGCTTATTTAAGTCTGTATAAGCTATTTTCAGTAGAGGTTAAGTGCTTTTTAAGCTTTTTGAAGTTTTGAGTGTGTGAGGTAAAACTTGGATACTCAACTGCTTCAATAAGCTTTTATATAAGCTGAGCTTATTTAAGCCCAACTTTTGGCAAAAATAGGTGTAATATAGTTGTTAAAGCAAGGTCCAAAGAGTTGGTTAGGTTTCATGTAGAATTGACAAAGTTAAGTTCAAAAACCCACTTATACTGCATTAGTATACTCTGAGCAGATTTGAGCTTTTCTTAGCTTTTTCTCAGCTTCTTATCTGCTTATTACCTTGTCCTTAATCCCTGATTTTTGGTCTCTCAATAGTTCTCTAGGTGAACTTTGATTATTCTAAAAATCAGCCCTCAGCATAGCTTTTTGAAGTCTTAAAATAAGCTCAAAAGTTTGCCATTCCAACTAGCATACACTGAGTCAATCAGTGTATACTTGTTGTGAATGAGCCACTTTCTCAGCTTATTCACAAGCCCTAAATAAGCTCTATTTGGTCTGATCTTTGGTTTTTAAGTTCTTTGCTAGGTCTACTTTAAGAATCAACTGATTTTGTGGAGTTTAGTACTTATTTAAGTGCTTATTTTTAAGCCTGCAAGTCCCCCTTTGGACTGAAGGTGCCCTGCAACATCAGACCATCAAGGGTGGTTTTTGCTTATTTTGAGCTTATCAGCTTATAAACCTTAGCTTTTCCAGTCTACTTAGCTTAATTAGAGTCACTTCAGTCCCTAGCAACTTATTACATTAGCTTTTAGCTTATTCTATAGCTTATAGCTTATTTCACTAAATCCTAGCTCTAATTAGCCTTGTAAATAGGCTGTTAAGCTTTTAGAGCTTATTCTAGCTTATTCAGTAAGTTTTAAAAATAGTTCCAGTTTTGAAGTTTGCTTATTGGTGTGTGCTTATTGTGTTTGAATCATAAAATCAAAAAAATAAAATAAAAGCAAAAAGTGCCAGAGGTGGGATTCGAACCCTGGTCTCTCAGATAAACACACCACACACTCACCATCTGCCCTTGGGACTTTTTCAATTATACTTTGCACACTTTTTTATTTAACCCATTTTTTCTCTTTAAAGCTTATTCAAAACTTTGCTTATTAACTGCTTATTTAGAAAAGCAGTTAACCCACTTATATTTTTCATAGGTTCTGATTCGTCTGAAAACGTATATATAAATATTATTATGCAGACGGATACGCGTGAATAAATACAAAACACCCCTTTGTGAAAAAGGATACTTGTAAAAACTCACGTTGTGTGTGTGACCAGGTAAGTGATTACCCGGGTCGTTTCCCAACGAGGAGTGAATAGGCAATTGTTTGAAGGTTCAGATTAAAGTGACTGATGATATGGAATTGAGATTTTTGATTGCTTATGATGTTCTAATTAAATAATGAGAAACAAATTCTCAAAATAAAATTAAGGTTAACAAATTATAGTTAAAACGCGTTATGTGAATTATAAAAACGCGAATAAAAAGTGAAATCTATAAAATTAAAACCTACAAGTGTAATATATGTTTCCTAGGTTCTATTTAAGAAAAGAAAATTTTAGAAATTAAAATTATATTTTTCTGATTATTATTTTATTTAATACGAATTAAAAACTAAATTAAAAAGAAAAATGAATTAAAAATACTAAACGAAATGGAAAAATTATGAAAAAATACAGAAAAGTCCTAATTAATGTGATAATCCTAGGAAAAATAAGCTGGGGATGATAGCTTATCTAGATAAGCTGGAATAAGCCCAACAGTCCAATAAGCTATAGGAACTGATGCTCAGTTAAGAAATAAATGTTGCACAACTAAACCAGAGAAGTCCTAAGGGCGCAATGGTAAGGCTGTGTGTGTGTGAGTCCAGAGACCAGGGTTCGAACCCTACTCTTGTCCCTTTTTTTTAACTATTTAAAAAAAAAAAAAAAAAAAAAAAAAAAAAAAAAAAAAAAAACTGATTAAGCAAATGAAAATAAGCATATTTTATAACTATGACTTTAACTGAAACTTAATAAATAAGCTAAGATTAAGCTAAATAGGGCTGCTATTGTGAAATTAGGCTAAGGATTAACTAAGCAGACTGTTAAGCTATAAAATAAGCTAAGGGGAAACTTAAAATGAGCTGAGGGCATCTAAGGGACTCTAAATAAACTAAGAGAGGTAAAATAAGCTACAAGAATCACAAAATAAGCACTGAATCAAGGTAAAAAGGTCTGTGGTCTGCTGATACTCCTAGGGTGCAGGAGAGAAAAGGCACTTTTCTAGCTACTGAAAAGCTATCAAAAGCTAATTCTAAAACCAAAGAGATGGGGAATCACTAGAGAAGCAGGCCAAGTTTAAATTCCCAAAAGATGAGTGTAATATCCCGTAAAATTTCCCACCTAATTATAAATGATTAACGAAAGTAATCTATCTTCACGATTTAATTAACCATTTTTACGGACTAAATTTTTGCTTTTATTCAACTATGTTAACCTAAACGTCGTAACACGTTCGCACATTCTTTACGTCACCCTCCTTTGTGCGAACTTTGATAGTCTAAAAATCGCGAAGATTACATAAAGCAAATTAACGTTTAATACTTAACGTTTATACGTTTCGTCAATTAACCAAATGCGATCAAAAACATTCCCGGGCTCACGAAAATTTTCACAAATACTCAGTAACTATATCGGGCCTCGACCCAATACCCAAATGGACTGCTAGATTCATTGGGCCTCAGCCCAATAATTCTACAAACCGAACGCACCAAATGGACCCTTATTATTTTCTTTTCCTTCTTTTCTTTTTGGGCCAGCCCACGAAACAAACCCAACTCAACTTATATAATCCTAACTATAAACTCAACGAGGGACGTTTGTTTTGCCACAGTTTCTCTCGATTCGACTTAACAACCATGTTATTATCTCGCACGACTCAATTCTCAACCCGGCTGAGAATCGAGTGTGACAAACCATTTAACTTAACTCGATCGATTGCTTATTTAAAAACTTCCAATGCTCGGCTCACTTATCAATTGTTTGAACTAAACTCAAAATTGAGTTTAGTCTAAGTAACTTATTTCGTTCGACCTACAAACGACTCCACACGACCCTTATTGACACTTAGTCACGTTTCTATTATTTAGCTTGACCCACAAAGGACACCATCGAAGTCACTAAAATCCTTAAACTCACATTTTTGTTTTCTTTGCTTGTTGTGAGCGTCGGCCAAAAGATCCACAAATAACCATCATTTGGCCAACTTACACACTCAAGTCATCCCACAAGATTTAAAACTAACATGTTTTGAAGATATTGTTGATCTTTCAAATACAACAAACAAAAGCAAACAAACAAGGCATGATTCATATTTTCTTTCTTTCTTCTGCTCGAACACAACCACAAGGACCAACATTACAAATTCATTTGTCTCTTCCTTTTGGTTCTTAATGCCGACTAACCAATCAAATGCTACAATCATTTGGCTAACTTACACACACCACTAACTTCATAATTTCTTTCCCACTTGATTCATTTTGAACTCCACGTGCTACAAACCAAACCGACTCTTGATATTTCATGGTAATCGATTTCTAGACAAGAAAGAACAAGACAAAGAAAACCATGATTGTGATATTCCCCTCTTACACACTCAACCTTACTTACACATTAAATTCTCACGCCACAACAAAACAAAGACTTGAGTACGTGAGCTAACTCCAAATGAAACCACTTGCAAGTTGCATTTCTTTGGCTTATATATATACGTATACAGAAAGAACACACACACACACACACACACTTCACACTCGCTCCTAATTCACAAACCTCTTCAAGGTTTTCTTTCTTTCATACGTACATACACACACCTATTTCTAAAATATTTCCAAGTTTTGTTTTCGCTTGGATGTGTACGAGAGAATTGGCCAAGATTCCAAGAATTCAAGCCGTACCTAGAGTCATCAGAATATCGGTTTTGTATCCTTTTTGGGTTGCAAATCGAGTAGCACCAACTTATCCTCATACACTCTCAAACTCCCAAAACACACTCATAAGTCCCTATACTAAGTTGGATAAGTTCTTGAAGAACCAGAGGCCAAGAAGCCAATGGGTTAGTCGTTTTGAAGTCGAACGTGTATAGTAGTTGCTATACGGGTTTTGTTTCGAGGAACTCTTGCATTTCTGCTTATATCCCTGCGACCTGCGTACCACAGTTCACTTTCAAGTCCTTGTAAGTCCCTTCATCTCGTTCTTAATGCATTTCGAGTCATATTTCATTATAACCCATTCATGTATATTGTGCTCGAACGTATATATTGTGACATAAAATGTTACGTATATATTTGTGATATACGAATTCAAACTTGTTCCATGGTATTGACAAGCCACTAAAATTCGCGAATGAACCCTTAAAAACCTTGCATGCACTTGCTATCCACAAAAACGAAACCCATTTCGTTTTGCCAAAAATCACGTATAAGCCTTGCTCACAAGACTTGGTTTATTTTCTAAGTCTTTTGACCCCAAAACTGTTAGAAAACTCGTCCACTTCGTGGTCAATTATTTTCGAATCTACAAAAGCAACACATGTATATTTTTGGGTAGTTCGAATCCCAACATAGTAAACTTTAAATTTTGTGTTTTGAACTTTTTACGAAAAGCTTCCTAAAGCCCTTAAAAACGCTCCATTTAAACGCTACTCAACCTGGCCATCAACACTTGGTTTAATTTTTAACTTTGCAGTTTTCAAAACACACAATCAGGCCAACTCATGGCCTGATTATTTCGAATAGGTGTACACAACCCCTAACTATTTTTGCACCAACTAATTGACAACCTAAGATACTACACTTTTCATGTTTTGAACTCCTCGAAATAATGTAAACCCGTCACCTAGAATTACCCATTTTGAACTGCCATCGCATGGTGGTAACAGAATTAAATTAGAAAATTTCATATATTTCGGACTGGGCTGAACAAAAGCCCATTAAGAACTTGCGTTAGAACAGTCCACTGGACCCATACGAAATATTTTTATAATCACAAAAAATAGCCCAATTCCAAGCCCAAAAGTATTTTCATGCCCTCGCCTCTAAATTTCTTAACGGGCCATTATTCTATGCGTTTTAAGGCCCAATAATGGATTTTAAACATTTTGGTCAAACAAGCAGTTGACTTAAGCTTTAATAAGCCTAAAATAAGCTTTTGAAATTTTTGTAGAATTTTTCCACAAGTATTATGCAAAAAGGACTAACTTTGCAAACTAGTTTCACTTTGAGGGGCCAAAACTGCCAACTTTGTAAAAATAGGTTCTGGAACAGTAAAAATAGTATCTTTGGGATAGAAAATGACTTTATAATAAAGTATAAACTAAGATTGTCAATTGGATTAATTTTGGGTTAAAAATATAACTTTTATAAATCAAGGACTAACGGCGCAACGCAAACACCGTTAGGGTATAAAGGGTAAAAACCGTGAAAATTCAAGGGTAAAACAGAAACATTATAACATTTTCATTCCCAATCCTCAAATTATAAAATACACCCTCAACTCTCAGTTGTTCCGTGCAAACGCAAAATTTATACGTTATATTAAACCACTCGACTCAACGTTTTGTCTCATCCGCTTCGAGACGACGATCATTATGATTTCTGAATCATAACAAAAAAATAATATTATTGATAATATTATTTTTGAACTTTAAACATTTTAAGCATATCACACTCACATCACCGATCAAATCGTCATACGATTCCTCATATCACATTCGTTATTCATGCTAAGTCGAATACTCAAACGTTATTATTATCCAGGTTGTGTGTGAAACTATTCTGAATTCTCTATCCAACCAACAACTCAACTCAATCGTTGATAACTCCAGGTGAGTTTCATAGCCCCTATCTTTAAACGTTTTGAACTACTTTTGGGGGAGATACATGCTTAAACTACTTGCTCTTACTTTAACAAGCACTTTTACATACTACTGTGAATCATGGCCCCACTTCTACTCGTTATAATTGTTTTATAAATGCTTTGGGGGAGATCCATGCTTTATACTTTTACAAGTACTCTTATCTATATACATGTTAATGTGAGTTCCATAGACCACTCTTTTACCTATTTTGAATTACTTTTGGGGGAAATACATGCTTGTATTTCATATAAACTTTACTAGTTTACTTTAAACATCATACTCAGTTGATAAACCACTTTACTTATTATTGAAACGTACTACTTGTTTTTTTCTTACAAGGGCACTATAAACTTTTGCGGAATACTATGAACTTATGAATCTACTTTTATACGCTTTTATATCTTATGGAGAGATACCTATTATAAATATGATCACAAGTGATTTTCAACTGTTTGCTATACCTGATTCACTATTGCCTAAGTTTACCTTTATTGCCATGTTCGAAGTCCCTCATATCATGAACCTTAATCACTTGCGAGTGAACGTAAATAATTGTGAATAGATCTATTTGGGACTGACAATCCCCGTTTGGGTCTGCTAGGATGAGCCACCCAAACGCACCTTATTTAAACATACTCATAGGTTATTGGCAAAGACCTATCCTGAGGGCATATATACTTTACATCATTTTGATGCCTGTTAAACGTTGAGTGTCATGAGGCTTAGAGCTATAGAACGATACTGTAGTCATGATACAGTATTGCCACTATTTTATTGAACTTGAACTTGTGTTCACTATATAGCAGAAAATCACTACTTGGCAAACTATAACTATTTATTTTTGTTGACCCATTCAGGGCAACCAAACGAACTATGGGTGTATAATAACTTAACCCACCACTTACTTTATAACAAACCAACTATGGGTATATATTATCGTAACCCACCTCTTATTTTATTAATAATTGTATTTATTACAATTATTACTTAAACTTGGAACTATTGAAAATCAACTGATTTTTATGCAAACTCTATGGATTTACTCACACTTTGATTTTGATAACCAACTGGTTTAACTATAAATACTATGGTATTACTCACTCTTTGACTTCGATAATCAACCGTTTATTTACAACTGTTATGGACTCACAAACTCTTTGATTTTGGAAATCAACTGTTTCTACTTATAAACTCTATGAACCCACCAACCTTTGTGTTGACGCTTTTAGCATGTATTTATCTGAGGTCCATAATGAGCAAGGATGGCACGGAGGAGCACGGATACTTATGAAGGCTATAAATTTTACTATCATTCGAAAACCTATTTAATAAACTTTGAAAGCACTGGGACCTTATTTTGTAAACTCTGATATTCGAATGATAAATCTTTTAAAACGACTAAATTGGTGATCATTTTCTACTATTCAACTGTTGTGCCATGAAGTAACACCCAATTTGAATTCCGTTGCGTATCACGAAATTGGGGGTGTTACAATGAGCTTATACTAACTTGATTTGAGTGAATTAAAAATGATCAAATGAGCTGTAAAACTGGGGTAAATCAAATATGCAGACTGCAAAACTTATTGCAGACTGATGTAGGTGAACTAGGCTTATGGGGATTCCAATGAAGGCTGAGAATGTAAAAGATAGAACCTGAGAGATGGTAAAAATGACTCCAAAACAAGCCTGGCTTATTGGAGCTTATTCTGCAAGCTCCACAGCTTATTCTTGCAACATTAGCTTCCACCTGTGAAAATACTTCAAAACAGCCAAAGTTAAACTGAAACCAACTTAATTAAGCTATAATAAGCTGAATCTAATCTGACTAAAAGGCAAATGAACAGTTAAGCTGACTTTTGACCCAGTTGACTAACAAACCAAACACCCCTTAGTATTAACTGTTTTGAGAATTAAACTAGAAAATACTGAATTGACTTGAAATTTTGACTCTTTAATTACTAATTAACTTATTAAAGGTGAGAAAAGCAAATTGCAAATTAAAATAAGCCCTAAATAAGCTAATGCCTTAAATTGACTGTTTGACTGTTTTTGAGTTTTATAAGTAAATAGGAAATATAATTGATACTGACTAGAATAATAACTTGCACTAACTTCCAATTTAGTAAAGAACACAGAAAAAAGTGAAATAAGCACTAGATAAGCAGTTAAACAGTACAGTTGACTTTATGTTGACTTTTTGAATTTTTCAAAATTAAAATTACTAGACTCATAACAAGCTTAGAGAAAGCTACAAGGAGCTTAAATAAGCTTATATGAATGGGTATGGGACTTGTGATTAACTCTTAACAACTGAAAAAGCTTAATACGATTTACCAAAACACTTGAAAACTTTGAAATATCATAACACTTGGAATGATTACAATACAGAAGTAAAGGATGACTTGAAATAAACTTGAAATGACAATGAAAACTTAAATTGAAACTGGAACTGAGTAATAAGTAATTCTACACTACGAATGGTCTAAAAACTAGGACAATTTCTTCAATGTGTCTTCATTTCTTTATATAGCCATCCCAGAAGCTTCCTCTCATCCCTCTGATCAAATCCCACCCATCTAATTGCTTCCAATTAATCCCATTCGTCCATTTGTAATTTTGGCGGTAATTGGGAAATGAGATTTTTTTTGAGGTACAGTGCACGTGAACAAGGTACAAGAAGGTGGTGGAGCAGTGTTGGGAAGGAGGAAAGTTGAGGTGATGTTGGCGGTGGAGAGGAGGTGGTATGGTTTAGGTTTAGGTGGCAACTGGTAATGGCGGGGTGGTATTGGTGAAGGAGGATTTGACTTTAGTCAAGTCTGGTTTTTGGGTTTAGTTATTAAAAAAGGACGGGGCTGGGTAGGGTTAATGGTGATGGGCTTTGGGTTGTGTAGGGATTGGGCTTGGGTAGGTTTTTTTTTATTTAAAATGGATTAAAGGGTTAAGGTTTAGGATTAGGTTAAAGTTTGGAATTGGATTAAACTTTGAGGGACCATTTGTGTTAATACTGAAAATCCAGGGACCATTCGTACCAAAATCCAAAACTATTTCCAAGGGTCATTCTTGCCATAGATGAATAGTACAAGGACCATAGATGTAAGTTTTCCACTTTTGAATACCAGGGACTATTTCTGCCAACTTATGAAACTTCAGGGACTGAAACTGCCAATTTTGTAAACTTTTCTTGTTTTTCACCTGTTTTCAATCCTTTTGTACCTGAATCATATAAAAACACATTCTATGGATATTTGTAGCATTATGTGACTTTTCAAAGTGTTTTTGGCTGTTTTTGCAGTTTAAATGGGAATAAAATGATGAGTATTTAGACACTCATCAATCCCCCACACTAAACTATTGCTAGTCCCTAGCAATCTTTTATCAAAATTTAATGGATTTTATGTCTCTTTACCAAAAGCCATTACTTCTGGAGTAGCCAATGTTTTAGTATGATACTTTGGTACATTAATAACCAAATGATTTTGAGCAAATCATCAGCTGTCAACGGATTTGACTTGGCTTTACCAAAAGCCGTTTGCTTCTGGACTAGCCAACTCTTAGATAAAATACAGTTATTATCTTTGGTGAGCTGATTACCAATTATGGTTTTCTACTGCCTTAACCACAAGCCATAACCTTGTGGGCTAGCCAACTCTTCGCTGTCAAAGATATGGTGAGTTGAATACCATACAATTTTTGGCAAATTGTAAGCCATAAACAGATTTGAGACATCTTTACCAAGAGTCGTTTGCTCTCGGATTAGCCAGTCCTTATGTGGGTTAGACATGGTGGACTGATAACCATTTGTTGTGTTAGTGCAAAGCACTTCCACCAAATGAAAAAAATTTAAAATTTTGGCAAAAATGGGGGTATTAGGGCACTAGAAGGTACTCTTGTGACAAAATTCGCCAGAATTTCACCCCCCCCCCCCCACACTTAGAATTGAATATTGCCCTCAATATTCAAAGCACCGGCTATTATGCCGATACTTAGAACGTAAAAAGGTAATACTACTAGCCAAGTGTGGTAACACAACAATATATATATATATATATATATATATATATATATATATATATATATATATATATATATATATATATATATATATATATATATATATATATATATATATATATATATATATATTATTTTATATATATATATATATATACAACAGCAGGGGCACTCCCCCACACTTAGGTGGTAGAAACGAGAAAGAAGACAGAAATATGGGTGAAAACCCATATGGTGTGCTTATATTTTTGTTCACCGAGTCACTAGCTTGACTCGACCCCGCATTCATTGGTTCATGGGGAACTAACATGTGGAAGAAAGAATCTCCATCGGACTTTCATTCAAGATGTTTGGATAAACATTGAAGTACGTGAAAGTTCCACACCGATGAGATATACATAGATCCGGCTCACAAATGATAAATGAAAATGCCGGGGTCAAAAATAGTGTCTTCATTCCCGAAGGAGTGAAGAACAGGATAAGTCACCGTGTAGGTGAAGAAAAGAAAGAAAGTCATGATAAAAATCATGACTAACTTATCATCATAAGAATGAGAATTCATGATTTCAGTATCATGAATCTCATCATTTAAGCTCGGTTGATCAAGACATATTCTGGGCGGGAGGGATGGAATTTTGACATTAATCAAATTCTCAGTGTTGAGAATATTTCCCTCCAGGACATAAAGGTAATCTTTGTCAAGATCAAAGTAGAAGTTATCATACTCCGGCGGAGATATGATATGAGTGAGTTCATCGGAGAACTCCTCAAAGGTGAATGAATCATATTCGGATTTGATGTGAGTGAGTTCATCAGCGAACTTCTCAAATGTAAATGATTCATAATCGGGGAGAGAATTATGAAAATGAGAAGTGGTATTGCCACTAATTTTCTCTCCCATCTGATCAAAACAGAAGGCTTCCATTTCCGGAATAGAATCATCGGAAAAAATGTCACTATCCTTTATGGGGATAGGAGATGAAATGGTTTTTTCTTTAAAAGCCTCGATTTTAGAAATGAGAAGACTGACATTCAATAATGTTGCTCGAAGAGCTTCATCTTTGATTTTAGTGTCAATTTCTTCATTATTCTCTTCTTCTAAGCTGACTGGCTCAGAAGTAAATTCCTCCATATAAATGATGTCTCCACATGATAAAGAATCGTCATTAGTGGAATCGGAGAACATCTCAATATGATCTATTGAAAAATCAAGAGGAGGAGGGATATCACACATTTGATCAAAAGTTCCCTGTGACTTACTTGGGATTGGGACAAGGTTCTCAACACTAGACTTTATGAATTCGTCCGATTCCTTTTCAGGAATAGTGTCAAGATGCTCGTCCCCCATAATAAGAGAATTAGTGGGAACTTCGGGTGTGATAACAGCTAACTGAGGGAGTTGAGAAGGACTAGCATACGTGGATTTTACAAATTCCATTTCTTCTTCTGCTAGTAATTCCATCATAGACTTTTCTCCCTGTATTTCCTCGAAAAGAATCTCAACTGATGAACTTGATGAATCTTTTTGAAGAATATCAATGATATCTTCATCATCACTGTCATCATCGTCATCGATAAGAGCAGCATTACGGAAATTGGCACGTGTGCTAGCTGCTCTTTGCTCAACAAGTAATTCTTCCATACTTTTTCCATGAGGATTGTCTATGGCAAATGATTCTGCCATAGCTTTACTACGAGATATGGAATGAGTGGAAATTGTGGGGGTGTGGATGTGTCAAAACCAGAAGGTTGACATTGATTATCATCATGAGGACCCCCACAATATGCACAAGAAGAACTTGGTGCATTATGAAACGGTATATTAGCCAACTCCTCATTCATTTCTTTTAATGACTCTAGATTCTTTAGAAAAAAATCTTGTTCAGTTTGTTGAGGAGTTGCTTGAAACATTTGGTACTGTGGAGGTTGGTCTTGACACGAATAGTCATTATTGTTACAAGGAATTGGATTCCTTGTTTGACAATCGGAACTGAAGTGTGGGCCTCCACAATACTCACAAGAAAAGTTTGGTGTATTTTGATACGATGCCTCATTGAGATTTGGATAATATGATTCTTGCTCGTATGAATGTGATGGGTAGTTGGAAAAATTTGAAGAGTCGTTGAATGAGTTCGGATTAGGATCATAAGAAAATGAATTCCTCGAACCACAAAACAAACAACTTCCGTCTCGAATATCATTACCACATTGTTTACATGTACACCAACGACATGGCAAACCGAAAAGCGGCTTACCACAACCAACACAAGGAATAAAATCCGGAGGTGGGACAAGTGGTGTGCTCTGAGAGCTAGGAATTTCCACCACTTCCGTTATGGTCTCTGGTTCTTGTTCTTGATAAACGTGAAGATTAGGCAAGTCGTTCTTTTTAGTCACCGTTCTAAGCTCTGTACGTTTGCTTGAAAAACTTTTAACCGTAAATCCTGAAAGGTTAGGATCGATTCTCGACGGTTTGTCATTAATAGCACTTATCTCGGGCTGTGAAGGGTAGTCGGAAGGACTTTGAAAATCATTGACGGAATTAAGCTCCCTTTCGAGGGCTACTTCACACCAATAACAGGATCCTTTTGGTGCATGATTTCCACACCGCTTACACTTACACTTAGAACAACGAAGATTATCACCCACTGGACTTTTACAATCAAAACAGTGATAGTCCAGTGACGACATAGAAGAAAGGTATAAGAAGTTTAGAATCAAATGGATAGAGGGTAAAGGGATAAAGAATCAAAAAGGGTGAGAGGGTAAAGATGAATATTTTTGGGGGTTTTTTTTTTTTTTTTTTTTTTTTTTTTTTTTTTTTTTTTTTTTTTGTAATAAAATATATACAAAATAAAACAATTCAATCAAAACAAGATCGAAGCAAAACACAAGTGAACTTAAACCAACAATCAACAAGTGTACGGTAGCTCTCTAAAAGATAAACGCACAGAGTGGCAGAGGAACAGAGGTGGGCAATGAATGCCTTTAAAAACCCGTCCGTTTCGGTCCGACAATTTAGTGTCAAACTATCCTTAAACCTCCGTTATAGTTTGTTTATCAATCAAAGGTGAGCCGATATTCGCAAGTGATATAGAGGCAAGTTTTAATCTGATGTTTGGGAAACTTTATATGATAATACTCCAAGTTGAGGAGTATTATATATTGGTATTGCTTTTATCTTTTTATTTAACAAAAAAACGGAAATGTTTTTGGGTTTTTATATTTTTTTTTTATATGATAATATGTATATAAAAGAAAAGAAAAATATGTTTGTATTTTATATGGGTTTAAGGGAAATAGGAACTTCACAAGGAAGGGTCTCAAATCACTAATCGTTTAAACTCTAAACAATATTGTCGCAACACAACCTCCCCGGCAGCGGCGCCAAAATTTGATTCGTCTGAAAACGTATATATAAATATTATTATGCAGACGGATACGCGTGAATAAATACAAAACACCCCTTTGTGAAAAAGGATACTTGTAAAAACTCACGTTGTGTGTGTGACCAGGTAAGTGATTACCCGGGTCGTTTCCCAACGAGGAGTGAATGGGCAATTGTTTAAAGGTTCAGATTAAAGTGACTGATGATATGGAATTGAGATTTTTGATTGCTTATGATGTTCTAATTAAATAATGAGAAACAAATTCTCAAAATAAAATTAAGGTTAACAAATTATAGTTAAAACGCGTTACGTGAATTATAAAAACGCGAATAAAAAGTGAATCTATAAAATTAAAACCTACAAGTGTAATATTATTTTTCCTAGGTTCTATTTAAGAAAAGAAAATTTTAGAAATTAAAATTATATTTTTCTGATTATTATTTTATTTAATACGAATTAAAAACTAAATTAAAAAGAAAAATGAATTAAAAATACTAAGCGAAATGGAAAAATTATGAAAAAATACAGAAAAGTCCTAATTAATGTGATAATCTGATGAACTCAAATAAGTACATTTTATTACTATCATTTATCCTATTAATTTGACTTGTTTTACTATATTATGTATGAGGATTGATACTTAATCGTTCACTTTTGTAATTCTCAGGTAAAAACAAGCATTTGGTGAAACTTAGCGATTTTGGACTGATTATGGAGCAAAACATGCAAGAAGTTAAGAGTCTACTGAAATGAAGAAGATCAAGACTAATCTGCTCCAGATGCGCCGCATCTCACTCATTACATACGGCGCATCTCTATTAAGATATCATCAGATACGATCCAAGATACAAGAGGACATGCGCCGCATCTAATCATGGAGTTACGCCGCATCTTCTGGCGGTGTACGAATATTCCTGAATATTATAATCTTGGACCCCACGCGAAGTTAAGTCAATGCGCCGCATCTACTTAATAGATGCGCCGCATCTTCCCTCAGACAGAAACTATAAATACCCCAAGGCCAGACGAATTTCGTGAGTGCATTATTTTAGATTCGAAGACCGAAGCAGCAGAACCCTAGGACGAATTCAGTCAAGGAGGCAGCACAAGACACACCAAACGAAGATACAAGAGCTGTAAGAAGGTGCTGCATGTGTTTAATTCATTAAGTAGTTTTGTTTTATTGTGTTAGCAAACTTTAATTCATCAGGATTGGTGGCTTGTGTAATGTGACAACGAAAGATTGCACTCCCTTTAATACTTGCTTTCCCATCAATTAAAGTTTATATGTTGATGTCTTTGGTTACTACTTATTAGTGCATTGATAACCTCTGTGTTTATTAGTGGCTTGCGGGCATTTGACTGCGGAAAATAATGTGGCTCCCACGGTTATTACTAAATTGATCACTTAGGAATAACTTTTAGACATAAGTAATCATTAAGGGTTTACTCGCCGATAAGAATAGGACCAACGAGAAAGGGTTAACTACATACACTTCATATAAAGCTATCAATAAAACAAGTGACAATCTACTTAATCATAAGGACAACTCTCTTATTGTCTCGAGTATTTATCTGTGTACGTGTGTGCTACTTGCTGATTCGTGCCTATTGGTTTATTTATTATTTAATTGCAAACAAATCGTGCCAGTCTCTCAGGCTGAAACCCCCTTGCGTTAGGATATTAAAATACTGATTAGAATAACAAGATAATACGTTCCACTCTTAGTGATCGACACTCTACTTACCATTATATTCATACTGACCGGGTACACTGCTCGTTAAGTGTGTGTGTTATTGATAAGTCGGCTAAATATAAATTTAAAACTTGAGTAGGCATTAAAACTGCTAAACCGCAACGACACATCACGCGCATCAAGTTTTTGGCGCCGCTGCCGGGGAGTGAATTGTTATTTTCTGTTAATTTGATTAGTATTTTAATTAGGTTTTTCTTTTTATTAGATTAATTGCATCATTGTATTATTTTGCATATTTGTTGTATTGTGTGTTAATTGTTTTCTTTTATTTTTGTGTGTTTTATTTTCGTTGTGTGTTTTTTTTGTTTCTATTTTTCGTATTTTTTCTGTTCTGCTATCGTTGTACTGTGCTAGATCAAACGATACGGCGCATATGATCTCTCAGATACGGCGTATTACGTTTAATTTTAAAAATACAACGCGTTTAATTAATTCGATACGACGCATCTTTTCCCCAAGATACGGCGTATCTGTTTTTAATAAGAAAATTTTTTCTAAGCGATAAAGTAATACGACGCATCTGCTTTAGCAGATACGGCGTATCTGTTTTTGATAAAAAAATTTTTTTCTAAACGTTAACGCCATACGACGCATCTGCTTTAGCAGATACGGCGTATCTATTATTTTAATTAAAAACAGTTTGCGAATTATTAAACAGATACGACGTATCGATCTCTGTCGATAAGGCGTATCCTCTGAATCAAAAAAATCTCGTATTTTTAAAACGTAACGAAAATACGGCGCATTAACTTTCTTTAATACGACGTATTTAATTTTGAATAAATATCGATTTTTGATTAATTAATCCGATACGGCGCATTCATAAATTCTAAGCGGCGTATCTATTTTCTGGATAAAGTCTGATTAAATTTTAACGATTATAAGATACGGCGTATCCAACTTTTTGGATACGGCGCATCGTCTGCAGATATCAGTAACTTTAATTTTTCGTATTCCGTTTTCGTTATTAATTATCTGATATATTACTTTCTCGAGCATACCCTACTGATATTTTTGTGTTGATTTCAGGAAGTGCATGACCAGGAGTTCTACGAAGAACTTGATTCAACCTTTCGAAGATCCTGAACGAGCCCTACATTCGCTTAAGAGGCTTTTCAACACAAGAAGCTTTGATCTTTCAAGTTCACTCGAGCTTGATTACTTTTCTGAAGAAAAAGAGGAAGTTGAAACAGAAACAATGGGCGAAAACACTACTATGGAGGAATACATGAACAGTACCCGTGCTGATTACACTTCAGGAGTTGCTAGACCTAAGTTTGATGATAAGTCAAAATTTGAATTGAAGGGTCAGTTTCTCAAGGAATTAAGAGAGAATGCTTTCAGTGGGACGGAACATGAGGATGCTAATGAGCATGTTGAAAAGGTCCTGGAGATTGCAGATTTGTTTACTTCAGAAGGAGTGACTGACGATCAAATCATGCTAAGAATCTTTCCACTCTCACTAAAAGGAGCTGCTAACAAGTGGCTAAGGAATGAACCTGCGAGTTCAATCACTACATGGGGAGATTTGAAGAGCAAATTCCTGAAGAGATATTGTCCACCTGCTAAGACTGCTAAAAAGATGAAGGCTATCAATAGTTTCAAGCAAGAGCCTGATGAAACTCTTTATCAAGCTTGGGAACGATTTAAAGATTTATTGGTAAAATGTCCTCAACACTATCTAACCCCTATGCAGGAGATAATATTGTTTTATCAAGGACTGGACGTGCCTACAAGACAGATTTTGGATGCTAAGGGAGCTGTACCTCAAATGAGTGCAACTAATGCTAGGAAAGCAATCCAAGAAGCTGCCGATCATTCTCAAAAATGGCACGATGGGACCTCTACTAGATCTAAGAGCAGCACTAATTTTGACGGGATTGCTGCTATTCAAGCTCAATTGGATAAAATTAGTAGAGAAATGAAGAAGCGTGATGAAAGAGCGTATGCTGCCCAAGTTGGATGTGAAAAGTGCGAAGGACCTCACTACACTAAAGATTGCCCGAATAAGAATGAAAGTGAGACGTTTGAAGAAGCATATTACACCCAATTTGGACAACCATTCCGACCTTCGGGGAGATTTAGGGAAGCTACACCGGGATTATATCAAAGGAACAACTTCAATCCCGCTTATCAAGAAAGGAGGCAGACTTTAGATGATACTTTAAAGCAAATTATGACCGATGCTGCTAAAAGACATGAAGAGAATACTGCTATGATCAAAGAAATTCGAGCTTCAACGGACACTACTACAAGAAATCAAGGAGCTTCGATCAAAGCATTGGAACAACAAATTGGTCAAATGAGCAAGGTTCTTCAAGAAAGGGGATATGGAAGTTTACCGAGCTCAACTGAAACCAACCCAAGAGATCATGTCAAGGCCATTAGCACCACTGAAGAAGTCACTCCTAATATACCTAGAAGATCGATGAATGGTAATGATGGTGCAAGACCCGAATTTTTCTTTAATTCTTCAATCAGCTTAAGGAGACTACTAAAAGAGAAGACAAAGATTGAAGAGGAGATCAAGGCAACAATGAAAGAAGAGAACCCTGCAACCGACTCAAATGCCTTGCCTCATAAAGAAAGAGACCCAGGAAGTTTTACTCTACCTTGTTCTATTAATAATATATCTTTCAATAATGTGTTAGCTGACTTAGGAGCTAGTGTTAGTGTTATGCCTCTTAAGACATTCGCTACCCTAGGACTAGGAAAATTAGCACCAACTAAGTTACTTATTGAATTGGCTGATAAAACGGAAAAACGACCTGAAGGGATTGCTAATAATGTGCTAGTTAAGATTGAGCAGTTTATTTTTCCCGTAGACTTTGTTATACTAGACATGCCCGAGGATGTTAAGATTCCTTTAATCCTCGGAAGACCTTTCTTGTCTACTGCCCATGCTAAGATTGATGTGTTTAAGAGAAAAATCTCATTAAGGGTAGGGAATAATAAACTAGTCTATAAGTGCCAAGATCCGGTTAAAAGCATAATTAGAGGTGTTTATGTGCTAGGATTAAGAGAGCGTATGGACCTCGATCTTGAAGCTAGACTTATGGGAGAAACATTGATTTAAAACAACTCAACTAATCCTAATCATGAGAACTTTGAGGAATTCATTGACCTTAATGTACCTACCGAAATTAGACGCAATGTTGTTAATGATTCTGATGATGAGTGGTATGATTGTGTAGTAATTAATAAACGTAGGAGAATAGTTGAGAAAACGAATTTGAATAATGATGTGTTTATTGAACTACCACCCCACCTTGCTTATTTGTGCCTATATGATAATAAGAATTTCCCGTCTATCATTTTGTCATCTCTGCCCGAAAGGGACAGGACTTTGTTTATGCAGATATTAAAGAAGAACGGCGTGGAAATTAAGGACGAGCAAGGAGTGTTCAATATTACTGAATTGGCGATGAAGGAGCGCGATGTTTCCGACTCCTTCAATGATCGATATTAAAGAGCTGAACGTGAGTCTAACTTGAAGACTCTGGAATAAAGACAAGTGCTGACCGGGAGACAACCCGGAGAATTTCTATTATTCTGTTTTCTGTGTCGAGTCAGTCAGGCCGCATGAGGATACGGCGTATCTCAATTCTGAGATGCGACGCATCTCCTGCAATGGTCATATCTTATTTTATTTTTCTGCATTTTTATTTCCGACTTTAAAACTATTTATCAGTTTATTTTAATGCGGCGCATCCCTGGTTAAGGATGCGGTGCATCTTTATACTGATCCGTATTAATTCCAGGCTCGATACGGCGTATCTTCTTCCATAAGATACGGCGCATCAACTGACCTGATGATTTTCAGTTTTAATTTTTAAGTTTTATTTTTCCTAACTACTAATGTATTATGCAAGTTTGAACCTTTCTTATCTTAGGTGTGTTTTAAAGTGTTGGTGATATTATAGTTTCCTGGATTTCCTGTGGATACATCAAGTATTAAGCTTTAACGTTCTCATCCACAAGAAAGATGATTTTTGCTCTTACACTAATGGAGGATCATACCGAGCAAATCTCAGGGGAGTTTTCCTGTTCTAATTCTTTTATTTTCCAGTTTTTAACCTTTTATACAAACAACGAGGACGTTGTTTAACTTAAGTGGGGGGATTGGAGAATTAGAACACTTAACAATTACTTGTCCTGAACTTTTTCAAAAATTATGCTTAAAATGTGCTTAATATATCAAACTTAAAAATTTTTAGCATGTTTTTGTTTAAGATCTAAGTTGCATAGCTGCACACATGACGTTATTTTCAAAAATTGTGATTTTCCAAAATTCACAAATCTATGAGTGTGCCGGTGACTTGTAAACTTTAGAACTTGGCTTGTATACTATTCGAGACCACCATAATGAGTATTATTGATATAATTGGAATGACTTGTCTAAATTGGTAAAATTCTAGGATTACACCTAAATAGCCTATTATATGTTATGTGTTATTAACTAACTACACTGGTTAGTTAACCCCCGTATAAACCCTTTTGTTACTCTCATTTTTAGAGTAAGATACCCCTAGAAAAACACTCAGAGCCATTCCTTTCGTTTCTTACACCTATGTTTAAAATGTTTCGTTACACCCTTACACCTTAGCCTACCCTGTAGATTAGAATCCGTGGTTGGTTAATTTCTATAGGCAAAGTGTGTTTCCTTACATTACCTGTGTTCGCGTGCGTAATTCATTATCTATGGTTAGGTCGGGAAATTGCACAATGCAATTGGAGTGAAAGTAAATATTGTATATCTTTGAGTTTATTTTTCGTGTGTTTACTACTTTCACTATTACCGTTATTTCTGAAGTCATGAAAAGTATGGAAAAATTATCCAGAATTATCATTATAGTGATGTGGTGAAATTTTACACATCTATGTCTATGTTTAAAAAAAAAAAAAAAAAAAAAAAAAAAAAAAAAAAAAAAAAAAAAAAAAAGAACAGTTGGAAGTTTGTTTTAACCAACTTATGTAAAGTTATGTAAGTGGTCGATATCACCACTATTTGTTGTACTATATCTATGGATTGAATGGGAATTGGCAGTTATGGGAACGCCAATTAAGGTTTATTCTTTGATTAAGATCTTGTTGAGTATAATTCGTGTCTACCTAAAGCGTGTGTTTCAAGTGTTAAAGCGTGAGTTATTCAATGATATGAGTCTTATTCATGGGATGGTTGGGATAGTGATTAACCACACTTAGGATTTTAATTTATTTGTTTTGTTTATTTTTCATTTTACACCAATTTATATCCCAAATGTTATCCATGCCCTTTATTATTCTTTATCCAACCAAACCTTTGATTTATTGAGATTAGGGATTTGAGCAATCTTAAGTATCGTAGTCGTGGATTCGGCTATGTATTTATGATTTTGTCGCCCTTTTTGATATATTATTATTGGTGAAGTTTGGACCTATCTTTAGCCTATTCGAGTTAAGGATTTGAGCAATTGCAAGTATCGTGTTCGTGGATTCGATCATGTATTTGTGATTTTGTCGCCTTTTCTGGAATTTGAGATCGATAGTGATTAAGAATAATTAACCCTTAAGCCTAAAAACCCTTTTTACCGCTTTAGACTTGTTATTCCTTAGCTTTAGTGGAGGAGATGTGTATACTTGCCAAGCTTATGATAGAATATTCGTCACGACTGGACAGTTAAACGATTAGATTTGCTTTTATCAGATTATTTTATTTTACTTCTAATTCGTTAAGTGTTTAGTTGTGTGATTATGAAATAAACGAATACATGCTTAAATATAAAAATAAATCCTAACATCTTTTAGGATACATTTTCATAAGAGAAATTCTAAGGTTTACTTGGGGACAAGTAAAGTTCAAGTGGGGGGATATTTGATGAACTCAAATAAGTACATTTTATTACTATCATTTATCCTATTAATTTGACTTGTTTTACTATATTATGTATGAGGATTGATACTTAATCGTTTACTTTTGTAATTCTCAGGTAAAAACAAGCATTTGGTGAAACTTAGCGATTTTGGACTGATTATGGAGCAAAACATGCAAGAAGTTAAGAGTCTACTGAAATGAAGAAGATCAAGACTAATCTGCTCCAGATGCGCCGCATCTCACTCATTACATATGGCGCATCTCTATTAAGATATCACCAGATACGATCCAAGATACAAGAGGACATGCGCCGCATCTAATCATGGAGTTACGCCGCATCTTCTGGCGGTGTACGAATATTCCTGAATATTATAATCTTGGACCCCACGCGAAGTTAAGTCAATGCGCCGCATCTACTTAATAGATGCGCCGCATCTTCCCTCAGACAGAAACTATAAATACCCCAAGGCCAGACGAATTTCGTGAGTGCATTATTTTAGATTCGAAGACCGAAGCAGCAGAACCCTAGGACGAATTCAGTCAAGGAGGCAGCACAAGACACACCAAACGAAGATACAAGAGCTGTAAGAAGGTGCTGCATGTGTTTAATTCATTAAGTAGTTTTGTTTTATTGTGTTAGCAAACTTTAATTCATCAGGATTGGTGGCTTGTGTAATGTGACAACGAAAGATTGCACTCCCTTTAATACTTGCTTTCCCATCAATTAAAGTTTATATGTTGATGTCTTTGGTTACTACTTATTAGTGCATTGATAACCTCTGTGTTTATTAGTGGCTTGCGGGCATTTGACTGCGGAAAATAATGTGGCTCCCACGGTTATTACTAAATTGATCACTTAGGAATAACTTTTAGACATAAGTAATCATTAAGGGTTTACTCGCCGATAAGAATAGGACCAACGAGAAAGGGTTAACTACATACACTTCATATAAAGCTATCAATAAAACAAGTGACAATCTACTTAATCATAAGGACAGCTCTCTTATTGTCTCGAGTATTTATCTGTGTACGTGTGTGCTACTTGCTGATTCGTGCCTATTGGTTTATTTATTATTTAATTGCAAACAAATCGTGCCAGTCTCTCAGGCTGAAACCCCCTTGCGTTAGGATATTAAAATACTGATTAGAATAACAAGATAATACGTTCCACTCTTAGTGATCGACACTCTACTTACCATTATATTCATACTGACCGGGTACACTACTCGTTAAGTGTGTGTGTTATTGATAAGTCGGCTAAATATAAATTTAAAACTTGAGTAGGCATTAAAACTGCTAAACCGCAACGACACATCACGCGCATCATAATCCTAGGAAAAATAAGCTGGGGATGATAGCTTATCCAGATAAGCTGGAATAAGCCCAACAGTCCAATAAGCTATAGGAACTAATGCTCAGTTAAGAAATAAATGTTGCACAACTAAACCAGAGAAGTCCCAAGGGCACAATGGTAAGGCTGTGTGTGTGTGAGTCCAGAGACCAGGGTTCGAACCCTGCTCTTGTCCCTTTTTTTTAACTATATATATATTTTTTTTAATTTTAAAAACTGATTAAGCAAATGAAAATAAGCATATTTTATAACTATGACTTTTACTGAAACTTAATAAATAAGCTAAGATTAAGCTAAATAGGGCTGCTATTGTGAAATTAGGCTAAGGATTAACTAAGCAGACTGTTAAGCTATAAAATAAGCTAAGGGGAAACTTAAAATGAGCTGAGGGCATCTAAGGGACTCTAAATAAACTAAGAGAGGTAAAATAAGCTACAAGAATCACAAAATAAGCACTGAATCAAGGTAAAAAGGTCTGTGGCCTGCTGATACTCCTAGGGTTCAGGGGAGAGAAAGGCACTTTTCTAGCTACTGAAAAGCTATCAAAAGCTAATTCTAAAACCAAAGAGATGGGGAATCACTAGAGAAGCAGGCCAAGTTTAAATTCCCAAAAGATGAGCTTATACTAACTTGATTTGAGTGAATTAAAAATGATCAAATGAGCTGTAAAACTGGGGTAAATCAAATATGCAGACTGCAAAACTTATTGCAGACTGATGTAGGTGAACTAGGCTTATGGGGATTCCAATGAAGGCTGAGAATGTAAAAGATAGAACCTGAGAGATGGTAAAAATGACTCCAAAACAAGCCTGGCTTATTGGAGCTTATTCTGCAAGCTCCACAGCTTGTTCTTGCAACATTAGCTTCCACCTGTGAAAATACTTCAAAACAGCCAAAGTTAAACTGAAACCAACTTAATTAAGCTATAATAAGCTGAATCTAATCTGACTAAAAGGCAAATGAACAGTTAAGCTGACTTTTGACCCAGTTGACTAACAAACCAAACACCCCTTAGTATTAACTGTTTTGAGAATTAAACTAGAAAATACTGAATTGACTTGAAATTTTGACTCTTTAATTACTAATTAACTTATTAAAGGTGAGAAAAGCAAATTGCAAATTAAAATAAGCCCTAAATAAGCTAATGCCTTAAATTGACTATTTGACTATTTTTGAGTTTTATAAGTGAATATGAAATATAATTGATACTGACTAGAATAATAACTTGCACTAACTTCCAATTTAGTAAAGAACACAAAAAAAAGTGAAATAAGCACTAGATAAGCAGTTAAACAGTACAGTTGACTTTATGTTGACTTTTTGGATTTTTCAAAATTAAAATTACTAGACTCATAACAAGCTTACAGAAAGCTACAAGGAGCTTAAATAAGCTTATATGAATGGGTATGGGACTTGTGATTAACTCTTAACAACTGAAAAAGCTTAATACGATTTACCAAAACACTTGAAAACTTTGAAATATCATAACACTTGGAATGATTACAATACAGAAGTAAAGGATGACTTGAAATAAACTTGAAATGACAATGAAAACTTAAATTGAAACTGGAACTGAGTAATAAGTAATTCTACACTACGAATGGTCTAAAAACTAGGACAATTTCTCCAATGTGTCTTCATTTCTTTATATAGCCATCCCAGAAGCTTCCTCTCATCCTTCTGATCAAATCCCACCCATCTAATTGCTTCCAATTAATCCCAGTCGTCCATTTGTAATTTTGGTGGGAATTGGGAAATGTGATTTTTTTTTTTGAGGTACAGTGCACGTGAACAAGGTACAAGAAGGTGGTGGAGCAGTGTTTGGAAGGAGGAAAGTTGAGGTGATGTTGGCGGTGGAGAGGAGGTGGTATGGTTTAGGTTTAGGTGGCAACTGGTAATGGCGGGGTGGTATTGGTGAAGGAGGATTTGACTTTAGTCAAGTCTGGTTTTTGGGTTTAGTTATTAAAAAAGGACGGGGCTGGGTAGGGTTAATGGTGATGGGCTTTGGGTTGTGTAGGGATTGGGCTTGGGTAGGTTTTTTTTATTTAAAATGGATTAAAGGGTTAAGGTTTAGGATTAGGTTAAAGTTTGGAATTGTTTTAAACTTTGAGGGACCATTTGTGTTAATACTGAAAATCCAGGGACCATTCGTACCAAAATCCAAAACTATTTCCAAGGGTCATTCTTGCCATAGATGAATAGTACAAGGACCATAGATGTAAGTTTTCCACTTTTGAATACCAAGGACTATTTCTGCCAACTTATGAAACTTCAGGGACTGAAACTGCCAATTTTGTAAACTTTGCTTGTTTTTCACCTGTTTTCAATCCTTTTGTACCTGAATCATATAAAAACACATTCTATGGATATTTGTAGCATTATGTGACTTTTCAAAGTGTTTTTGGCTGTTTTTGCAGTTTAAATGTGAATAAAATGATGAGTATTTAGACACTCATCAGGTTCTAATTATCATTAAGTAATATTAGAAATAGTTTCAGAATTTTTAGAATAGTTTTAGTATTTTTAATTTATTTTTCTTTTACATTTAGTTTTTAATTCATAATAAAAATATAAAAATCAGAAAAATATAAATTTTTTTCTAAAATTTTCTTTTATTATTTAGGATTTAAGAAAAATAATTTAGCACTTGTAGGGTTTAATTTTATAGATTTCACTTTTTAATCGCGTTTTAGATTTCCCGTAACGCGTTTTTAATATAATTTGTTAATCTTAATTTTCTTTTGAGAATTTGTTTCTCATTTGTTAAATTAGAATTAAAAAAGCAAAATCCAAAATATCTAATCATCATTCACTTTAATCCAAACTTTCAACGATTGCCCATTCACTCCTCGTTGGGAAACGACCCGGGTAATCACTTACCTGGTCACACACACAACGTGAGTTTTTACAAGTTAGCCTTTTCCTAAGGGTTGATTTGTCTTTATTCACGCGTATCCGTCTGATATTAAATATATATACTTTAGCACGGATCAGTCTTCCTCACATTATAAATGAACTTGTTCTTGACATCTTGATTAGCTTCTTGACTTTATTGTAACACTTTGTCTTTAACTTGATCCTTTTGTCATGAACTTTTTCACTTAAGCTTTGTTGAGGATGACCTTTATAAGTATGAGTATGTAGAGGTGAAGATGTTTGATGTATCAGATGATGGTGTACGGTCTTTCTCTAGGGGGACTTTCATTAGTAGCTGCATAAGAGTTGTTAGATAAAGTTACCAATCGATCACGGTGGACTTTTCTTAGAGAATTGACCACTACGATTGTTTTACTGATGAATGTCTTGATTCCATTCACCTTGGTCGGATAAATCAGCCGTCCTAATCCCGTTAGGGATAGTTATCATTACATTGTGTGAAAATGTAGAGGGGGGTGAATACGTTTACCGTTTTAAAACTTAAGACTTGTTGTATCAAATTTCCAATTTGGCTTGTTCTAATATGAAAGATGTTTGTTGTAGTTTATGACTACCAAGTTGTCACACAAGTATTATCAAATAATCACAACACAAGCAATCACATAATACAAACATAAAAGTAAAGAGATAAGTAAAAGAAGGCAAAAACCGAACACGATGATTTATAGTGGTTCGGTCACGGAGCTCCTCTCCGCCCTACTCCACTCCCCGAGTACCCAACTCGAGAGTTACTTCACTAGATCAACAAGCTCCCTTTTCGGCGGAGAAAACCTTACACACATCGCTTACACTTTATCCGGTACAAAGCTAAATACCGGGTTCTAGTTCGAGGTAGAACCAACCTAACGTCGCCTATACAATTACCGACACTAAGCTAGATGTCGAGTTCTTTTAGATGGGTACAACCACTCCCGTCATCGCTTAACCTTTTTCTGGTACTAAGCTAGATACCGAGTTCTTTACAAGGGTACAACCACTCCCGCTATGTTTTATGGCCCAACATAGAAACCTTGTGTTTTATGGCACAAACACATAAACCACCTAATCTAGTATTACAATGATGTTTACAATGATCAATGATGATCTATGACATAAGTGTATCATGGATATGAATGCCTACTCTATATGAACTTTCATTGATCGGAAGCCTTCAATGTATGAAGATCACAAGCTCCCTAAACTTGTTGTGATTGATCTTCATGTATGCAAGTGAGTTCTACATGAACTTCTCGAATGAGAAGTCTTCTTGGTGGATCAGGAAGTATGCTATGGATGATGTCTCATGATCTTGAGCTTGCTTCACAGGATCACTAACAATGTATGCTTACAACATGATGAAAGTTAGTAACATTATGATCATTATGTAAAGGGTGATTAATGTATGAATCTACATGGTTTGCTACTGATCTAAGTGTGTGAAATGGTAGAGGAAATGTGTGTTCTAATGGCTTAAACAATGGGTAAACAATGGGCAACTATTTATAGGCAAAATGTAAAAACAGCTCACTGATTTGGCGGATCATGAAAAAGGGATCCACGGGATCCGTCGGGATCCACCCTTTATACTAAAGGGATCCGCCCTTTATATCAAAGGGATCCGCGAAATAACGAAGGGATCCGTGGGATCCGCCGAACCAGACAGCTAGCAAATCTTACCATATCTTGCCATATCTTTCCATATCTTCAAATGTCAACTATCTTGCTTGAAGATCTAACCAAGATATCACATAATCCTACCAAGATTTCATTTGTGATGCATGCCATGATGTCATGTTAAATATTTCTAATTTAAGAAATAAACATAAACACGTAAATGTATATATGTATGTAACATGTATCCTAGTGATCATGTAGCATGTATATACTAGCTTAACTTAACTAATATGTATCATGTACAAGTAAGAATACTTGTATATGCAAAATGTGAAATGAGGTTCTAAGTATAATGGCAAGCCTTTTATTTTTAAAATACTTAATGACCTAGCCGTATTTTAAACATTCAAAATGGTTTGTTAAGGGTTTGATCATAATGCCACATAACAAACATGTACGAACCTGTGTTGTATCATACGAGGACTCGAGAGGTGTTGAATGTATGTTGAGATAAGATAAGATTACAAGTAACTTGTACATTTTACGTTATGTATCAAGTTACATGTTTGTCATCAATCAAAACAAACGAGATTGCTAGCACTAACAATCTCCCCAACGAGACTGCTTGCACTAACACATTGGATAAATCCAAGTAACGACCCACGTCATAAGGACTCAATTCGTGAAAGGAATCTCCTTGGCGGGATTTCCAGCATTTACATGCTCAGACTTCGAGAGAATCAACAACATAGTGTGAAAACCCTCTCTAGTCCTTACAAAGGCTGTTCCTGAATTGGATGCCCTCAAGAAGGCTTATAACAGATATACCAAAGTATACCCACAATTTAGGTGAGCCGCTGAAGTATACCGAATTATCACTCCAAGAATGTAGACCGTTTGAAGCAAATAACCATCATGATATGTATGGCAAGATCCGTATATCTCATTAAGACTCTGGTACACCTTGTGTCCTTTTTGGTGAACACAAGTGTATTATATTGGAAGTGTATCCTAAGAGATCTTCTAATGAATCTCATGGCTCTAGACTTGATAATGTGTGTTTTGGTTTTAGTAGTCGGAGGCATGGAGCAGAGTGCCACCTTTTCAATATCAACACATCTCGGAGTGAGAGGCCGATAGATCATGTAAGGTTCTCCGTGAGAAATGAAACAAATATCTTTTAAGAGATATCTGAGTGGCTAGGAGGGGTGGTGCAGCGCGTCACTGGGTCCATGACGTATTGTCTTCAATATCAGTATCAACTAGCAGATGTATTGACCTGGTTTCTGCCCTAAGTTTTCATGGAGGACTATTTATTTTCACCCTTTCATTAAACTTTTCTTTTTCATTCTTCAACCCCTTCTTTTCCTTTCTCATTTTTTTTTTCAATCTTACCTAAGGACTTCTAATTCTAACATATTGGAATTGTCCTTGGGTAGATCCCTCCGGCTCTGGCGGATCATAGGACATAACCTAACCATAATCACCTTATTACTCCATGATTATCCTAGATTTGTTGATCACTTGCCATAAAACCTTTTGTGAAAATCCCTCAAAGTGTTTATGAATAAACACATTTATTTAACACTTTGAGACTTTTGCATTTTTTGAAACACTCTCCCTTCACATGTGCTTATGCATTTTTTAAGATAAACTTGCACATGTTGGGTAGAGTTCGCACATTTTGAATTGATCGATTTTAAGTTAATATGACCAATGCGAGACACGCTTACATCACTAGTTAGAATCGCTTGAAGTTATTACCCGTCCCAGTCATATCAAAAGAGAATCCCTCGAATTGGTACATTCTCTCGAAATTATATCAAATTTCTTATATATATATATATCTATATTATATATAACAGGAGGCGTTACACGTAGATAATGCCACGTAAATGCCACCTCATTGCCCAGTAATTGTTATACCAGCCATGTCATCACATTGTGGCCATGTAAGCAATATTTATCAACTAAAATTCGGATTAATTAAAATGTTCAAAAATTTAGTCAATTAAATGATTCGAACCTGGGATGTTAGCCACAATCAATGAAGCAACTTAACCATTGGAGCAATCCATCAGTTTGTGATAGAACTTGCAACACATGATTGATATTAAGTGGAGCAATTTTAATTAACCTCAAAAATTAACAAAACCCTAAAGCCATCAAAACAAATACACTATTCACCAAAACACCGCGTCAAAATTAGTTAAAGATACGTAATGTTTTTATTCTCACGTGCCTCTTTCCTCAAAACCCTAATGATGACTATGTTTGATCTTATTTATTGGTTGTTAAACAACAAATGTGGAAGGAAGGCAAGCACTGACATCAGAAGCTGTTAATGAAGAAGTAGAACAAGGGTATAGTTATGTACAAAGGTATGTGCGTTATATATATGTATGTACACATTGCATGATCCACAAGAGGATATGAATATGGTACAGCTTAAAACGGAGTCTGTCCTTTTACAAGGAATTCATGTGGTTGTCAATTCAGAAAGTAATGAGGTATTGCTAATTCGGCATAATAGTGTTACTTTAAGAGTTTTCATATTTTTGTTCAGTTATTGTTTTAAATTTAATTGAGGTTGAAAAGGGGTAATTGCTTCTGTGCAGTTATGTTCATATAATCTTTACATGTTTCCGGACTCTAAAGCTACATTGCATCAGTTGGTGCTTCTCATGCTAAATAAGTTTGATTGTTCTTTTGCCCATCCAGTTAATTTACATTACAGAAGTTATGCCTAACGATTAAATGCAACTTATCTAATGTTATCTCTCTTTCTTCTCTTCTTCTTTTTGATTAGGAATTGTTGAAAGCGTTGGTTGGTTTTATTGATGTTGATGGGCTTTACTTTGCCCTTACTCAGTTAACTCACTGAAACATCTCTCAAAATCACAAGTTCCAGGCCCTTGGACTTGGTGAGTAGCTACTGATCTCTTTTATGTATCAACATCTTAAGAGGCTATAGCTTCAATATTTCAATTGTGTATCATGTTTAGCTCTTTTATATATTTTCTTCTTTGGTTAATTAGTTACTGATATCTAGGGAATTGCTTGAAACAAATACGCTAGCGGAAATCGAGGTGTTAGAGAATAAAAAGAAGGAACTGGATTGTGTGTATAATTCAATAATTGGTCAGTTTATGTGAGGAATGAGAGGGAGATCAATATACAACCAACAATGATCTTCTTTGTCCCAAAAGTTTTATTTTTCTATCTATATTTTGTTTCAGCTTTTGTGACTCAAGGACACAAACTTCCTATTGCTTCAAGTGTTAGGTTCACTCACCCATAATGTATTCCTTACGTAAGACCTCGCAGATCATTGTATTCGAGACACTAGAATATCTTAGTAATTTCTATAATAAGATTTATCACACCATTAGACTTTTAAAGAATTGGAAAACTTTAGCACTTAATCTGAGAAAGGTAACATTAACCTACTGAGCTTCACTTTCATGTCACTTGATCTGAGAAAAGTAACTATAAATGCCTTCTAATTAAATTTCTTTTTAGGCCTTAGAAAATTTGAGACCATGTGCGGTTGCACAGCCCATACATCATTTGTGTGTATGTGTTTTGATATGGGGCTGAATTTTGGGAAATATGTTTTAGGTTTTTGTGGTGGGACATGATTGGGGCGCAACAACAGCTTGGCATCTTAATCTTTTTAGGCCTGATAGAGTCAAAGGAATGGTTGATATCTGTGTTCCATTCTTTCCTAGGAACCCAGATATGAAGCCTACTCAAATTTTGAAATCATTTGGAGATGACTTTATATCTCCCAGTTCCAGGTTCTCTCTCACACATATGATATGTTACACATGGTCTACTAACAAATAGTCAAAAAAGTTGTGCTTATACCTAAATAGCCTTAAATTCCGCAAAACTCATGAATTATGAAATCCTATTTTTGGCACAATAAGATTTTAGGAATCATTATTTTGCAAAATTTGACTTTTTCGGTGTATTTTTCTAATATGTTGAAGGGAAAATGTTCTGCATAATATTTTTGGAAAAGACCAAAAAGAAGCTTTTTTCAGTGAGGTACAATTATATTATTAGTCCCTGACCATGTTTTTGTACACCATAAGTTCTGATTATAACTATTATGTTATCAGAGAGCTTACACTGCTGCCCAGCAGCCTGTATATTGGGCACCAGCACCAAACTCTTTTGAAACAAGTGACCCGTTTGTTGCTGGTCCTCAAACAGGAGTCGTGGTTCCACACGAGTCTAACCCTTTTGGTCCATTTGAATCATAGCCTGATCTCATGATGGCTCAACCGAAGACATGTATGCAGATAAAGCTTCCAACCTCAAGGTAGCTATAGAAATTTCATTCCTGATTAGTTTTAGTTGTCAATTTCGAGCCATATTTACGGTTCAATTACCGCATATGGGTAAGTTAGTTTGTTAACTTATAGTATATATTTTTTAAATAACTGAATCATGATGAATATGCAACTTAAACGATTACTTAGTCTAATTTGTATGGGTGGTCAGCTGAGCTAAGGGGGTTTGAGGTGATAACACCTAATCTTGCATGGCTAAAGGTAAATATTCTGTAAGCGTATTAATAAAGTTAGCAACATCTTTTGATCTTAATATTTAGGTGTAAATCGAAAAATTCGTTCAATTCTGATTTTTGAGTTCACATGAGCAATAACTCCAGAACTTTATGTGCGAGTAAGTAAACACATGGTTTGTTTTCTCATTTTAAAGTGCACATAAGTAGGCATTGATGACTTTCGTTGAACAAATTCAATGTAAGCTCTTTATTTATAGATTCAGTTTCTTATTACACATGTGCTGTTTTGGATATGCAGAAGTTGGGGTTGAAGTTCTTGGTGCATCAGGAGAGTCCAGGGTTTATCTGTTCACAGGATCAGATTGGGTCGGGAACAGGTTACAAACTACAAATACCAGTTAATAAGATCATTATTCTCTCTTATTCTTCTTTTTCAGCTGTTTTGTATGTAAGCATTTTCTATGTTACATTTACATAGTTTGCAGGAGCAGCACCGTCTCTAGGTGCAGGGGAAATTTTTATCTCAAGAACATGGTGTTGTATCTACTTGGTCCCAAAAGCCTTAAAAAGATGTTTAATGAAGTTGAGACTGTAGCAACAAGAAACCTAGATAAATGGGCTGGCCAGAAGTCTGTTGAATTGAAGGATGTCACTGCAAATGTAAGTAAAGGGAATCATGATAACTGGTTTAAGCTACAGTTACACAACTTGCACTTAGTGATAACAAAGCTAGGTATATCAAGATTCTAATAAACTTTCCCTGTTTTACAGATGATATCTGATCTAACTGCAAAACAGATGATAAGTTACAATCCAGAAAAGTCATCTGATAATCTGAGTGAGAACTTTGTAGCCTCTATACAAGGATTAATCTCCTTTCCATTAGACATTCCAGGAAAAGCTTACCACAAGTGTACAGGTACATAAAATAATTTCAATAAATGGTATAGATAGATAGCTACAGAGAAATTATAAGTACTTGCCGGATCAACTCATATTTGTATTTTATTTTGTTTAATTTAACAGATTTGATTTAGTTGTTTAACTTGGTGATTTGATTTAGTGATTTATGTATATAATCTGTAACTATGCCGAGTAGTGTCAGCCATCTAATGATAATCATACGTTTGTTTAGAAATGCTCGCTATCTGCTGAACATTTAAACTGTCTTTCTGCCAAATGTTTGCCAACTCCTGAAGTGTTGACTGTGTATCTGCCAAATGTGGATGATGCTAAATGCTAACAGTTGTTGGGAACTCCAAAAGAAACGGTGTCAATTAAACTGGGATTTTCTTCTCTATTATAACTTCCATATAATTCTGTGCTATAAATTATTAGGAGCTACTAATATTTGTTAGCCAACGAGTTCGAAATGTTGAGGTGAATGTCAAAAGGAGTTGAAACTAAAATGTAATCAAGTTATTACCAAGTCTGCAAATTTTTCGTTCAATGGCTTGACCTTAATTTAAGCCATGTTCGGCTTCCCTTGAGCGTTTTAATTTGAGCCAAGCGGTTGTGTTTGTGTTAATCTATTTAGCAGGCTTATGAATTTGTATAAATTCTTATGCTCTGAATATGCCATCTGATGAGAGGGAAAACGACACAATCATATATACATGCAAGGAGATCCACAGACGTGGAGGACTTGGCCAAGCTCAACAGACATTGGGTGGAGGACCTGCTACATCTTCAAGTGCTACGGTTATGCTATTTCTTTTTATTTTGGTTATGCATCTTCAAGTAAAGAATATGTACTGTATATATATAAATATATATATATATAAATATATATATATATATATATATATATATATATATATATATATATATATATATATATATATATATATATATATATATATATATATATATATATATATATATATATATATATATATATATATGAGATCTGTTTGAAGTAAACTAAACATAGATCCAGTTTTCTTTCGAGAGGCAACCGTTCTCCCAAATACAAGTTAATACTGGTGTGCCCTTGGTGCATGTACTGGGAGTCTTATACACGTCATCTGGTTTATTTTCTTGACTGCTAACATTTCCTTATATGGTAATTTGTTTGACATATGTGTGTATTTAATTAACTATTGGTTATAAAAATATTATTTTAGGGATGTATGTGTAACTGGTCGAACTATGGAACTTGGTTGAGAATGGTATGCAATCTTTAAATGGTTACATATATGGTTTTTGAGAACTTATTCTTTTTTGGATTATTTTTTTTTTTAACTTACCACGGCCTACTTTTGTGGCATTTGTTTAGATCCCTGGTTTTGTACATTTACAGTTTTGATGATAGTTTTTCATGTTTAGATGTTTGTTTCCCTAGATAATGTTTCAAAAGTAAGAAGAAAATATTGAGCGCATAACTCATGGAAACACCGCCACTGAATGTTCATGTACAACCACAGTTGGCAATTTAGGTATTGTAAAAGTTACTATGATTATGATTCTCTGAATGTTTATGTTCAACGCCCTGCATAGTTATATATTCATAAACATATTAAGAATTGCCATTAGAAAACCGATTTTTGATATAAGCGTTAGCTATCTATCCCTATCTTTAAGCATCTGATTATCTAATTAACTTTGAAAGTGCATCCAAACATTCCCGAATATTTTCTTGGTTATATGATATTTGATTCGTGATATCATACAATTGTAAAGAAGCAAAAGCAGTAGGGTTGTTTTTTACGGGTAAAGTCTTACGCAGTCACTCTTTCTGAATAGACTATAATATATTACTGTTTGTGGTTAGTTGATGTACTTTTTGTTAATTAAACATGTAAAAAGAATTAGGAGAAAAGTAATGGGCTGACCTGAACTCATCTGACACATTTTCATATATGACTTGGGGATTACCTCACCTATTTTCATAAACGGCCTGCTTTCCCCTTAGACCCATTTGACCTGCTACCTGAGCCGCCCAGCTTTCACTTTGTAATAGCGAAGGAAATTTGTTGTTAGATGTATACTGTGAACATGTATGCACATCTTTACTTTGCATCGTGGTAGTATTTTATGTAGGAGCTTAGTATCAAAATACAGTTATTCGTTGATTTAAAAGTTTCTGAATGCATTAGTCCATGATTTACATGTTGTAACTGATCTAAAAAACATGTCATTGCATTAATAATAGTGGTGGCAAGAAAGAACTTGGGGTGCTTCTGTTGCGTGGAATGACATGAAGGACACGATAAAGGTGAACAGCATTTTTTTACTAATACATTTTAGGAAAGAAAGAATTCGTTGATTTTGAATTTTAGGAAGTCAAGTAGATTTACAATCCTTATTATTAAATTTGATCAAATTATACGTCTACTGTAGAAAAACTAAGATGAGTATATAGGTCCTTCATCATTGTTGTGATTACATGGATTATAGGAAAGTTCATTGTGCCTATGCAACTGAATGGCAAGAAATGGAGTATTACATTGGTTGTGTCTATAACGAGCTGCAGGAACCTCCAAGTTCTTATTTTATGTTGTTTGGTTTGACGCAGCGAGCATCGCTTCTTGGAGGTAAGTGTCACTAATAATTTTAATATTTTTCTATTGTGATCTACTTCTGAACTTAACAAAGGGTTGTACATAAATGCGTATTTGAGAAAATAAGTGTGGAACCACAAGTAGTGCGGATTGGTAAATATAAAAGTTATGTTGATTGAATAGTTTGCAAGAATATATTTTAAGAAAACCGTGAGATGGTTACTAAAGTGCTAGGTAACAACACATTGGAATTGGGTTGATAAGATTTCTCAACCCAAAGGTGAAAAAAATACTTGGTGTTACCTTTATAATCTTTAATTCTTGATTTATCAAAGCTAACAATTTGGATTGTTTATTTTACAGGAAAGAAAAAGGAAGAAATCGAGACTTTTATCAATGAAGGAGTTTACCATATAGAGAAGTTGAATGAAGATGGATGGATAACATATATTAAGTATGATGATGAAGGTATACTATACACTCGAAATACAAATGTCAAAATGTTAAAAAGCTTAATTGTTGATATATAGTTTTTTAATATATTTGTGATAATTTGCAACCATTTTTCATTAGATCTATGTTGTTGAGGTTCCAGTAAGTCTTGAAATTAAAGTTAATAGTCAACTTTTATTTATTTATTTTATTATTATTTTTTTATTTATTTTTTTTTTCTTCTGGTTAAAGAAAAGTTATAAAAGGCAAAAAAATTCAACTTCTTGCATCCTGAATCTAGGAGCAAGTATGTTCGTTTAATTTGTATTGGTTTATAAGTCTTATGTGTCTTATTTAAGCTTTATGTTGTGTCTTGATTTAGTGTTATTGTAACTAAATATATTTCATAATATCATATATAAACTATGTTGGATTAGGTATAAATATTGTTACGCTATTGTAATGGTTCAATTTCATTGCTTATTGAGAAAGTTGTAGCATTGCTCATTTTGATTAATAAAAGTCAAGGCAAAACTTTGTCGAAAGTTGGGTTGTTTATGTAGAGGCCACGTTTCTCACATGGACAACTATATTTGGCTGTCTCAAAAGTAAAGAGCATAAAGGGATCGAAGATTCTTTGTTGTGATAAGGATGATAGTTGCGCAAAATCAATAACAAATGTTGTATATAAAGAAGTTTTGTTTCCCATTTGAGCAATAAGAATGTATACTTTGTTCTTACGTACTATGTTGTAACTTTTTTTTCTCTCATATTCTATAAACGTTTATGTATTTTCATTCTTATTATTGTTCATTTTTGCTTTTCGGTATGTCCCAAATTAATTATCTCTACTATATATAGTAGTGGAAATTGTTTAAGTTTACTATATTAAACTTAATCAAAACTGTTATTTGTAAAACTATATGAAAACAATAAATAATTGTCAAATGGTAATTTTTTTTTCTTTTTTACAAATATCAAAGCTGTAATGTATGAAATTTTTTGAACTGTGAATTATTTGTCTTGAAACAACAATTTTAAGAAGGAAGTGATATAACTGTATAAATTATACGTATAAAAATCAAATAAAGTCTTAAATTTGGAAGAATATGTAGTGTGTAGCTCGAACCAGCATTCTCCATTACTTTCATCTTAGTTAACATTATTAGATAAATAAATGATTACCTAAACAAAACTATAGGTGGTTCTAAACCATGTCATGAGGACTTTCACAATAAAGTTCACATAAACTAATTGAAACCCTTTTATAGCACACAGGCTTGGTGTCCTTATTTATAGCATATTTCTTGAACAGGTACCACTGCGTCTCTGCGCAATGGCGATTCTTATTCGCGAACAGATGGAGTGGCCGAGCGTCCCTCATTTTCATGTAAATTACAATATCACTGTTCTCTACAACTAATTTCGACTTACTTTCGTATTTATTTGTTTCTTTTTTCGTTTATCAATTATGCAGAACCACCATCAAGTTATATATACCTAGGGAGGTGCCACCATCGATGCACAATACGAATCTGCTACTCTTGACAATCAAATTTCCCAATATACATGTAAGTACACATTAATATGAATTAAACTTTCCTGTGAATATGCGAGTTTAATTACCACATTTCTTTTGCGATAGTAAAATATGTCAACGACAATTATAAGACATGCCCGCCCATCGGGCGGGCTTCGAAGGCTAGTGTATATATATATATATATATATATATATATATATATATATATATATGCCCCCTATATATGTATATTTTTTCTATTCGTCAAATCAGAAGGTGCCACGTAATGTCGGGTAACGTCGGTATGAAAATACACGACATCCTTGGGTAGATTTGTAAATGTGGAAAAGGTTGGGCATTGTCGGACAATACTGTTGTGGCAGGGGTAGTATAATAATTTTCCCTTGTGTTTGTGTATTTGTGTTTGTGTTTATGCACATTGATGTTTAATAAAATACGTAAATGATAGAAATACCTTTAAAACTAACGGTCAAACATAGTCAATATAACAGAGTCATGAAAATTGGACCAAAAGTGTTACGGGTCGTCGGATTCAGGACAAGATCCGGACTTTTGAAACTATTGGACTAAAAGTGTTATACCCGGAAAACCACAAGGACCAAAAATATACTTAATTCCAAAATATATTATCAAATCACAAACACAAATATAACTTAGAGAGATAGAAAGAAGTATTATAGAGAGAGAAAGAGTCAGAGAGAGGTGGAGAGCACTATGTGTAAATAAACCTTGATAAATAAGCTCCCACACTCTCCTAACAAGCTTAGGAGGGGTTTATATATCCCTTACACTAGGCCACATGGGCTTTTTCTTGGACCTCATGTTGGGCCGAGCCTTTAAGGCTTTTACATTAACTATTGGACTAGCACTTTAACTAACTATTACACGTTAACCTAATACAATACTTGTTGACTCGATAATGATCGTCGATTTTAATCCTAACAGGTCAGCCAGTTTTTTAGCCTAATGTGAGGCAATCAACTAAACAAGAGACAACAAATCAATATTCAATAACTATGTTTCACTAGATCTAAGTAAACACAAATAAACTTAAGCTAACATGTTAGATAGAAGAAATGATAAACAAGTAATCAAACAACACATAGACATATTGGATGATTAAACGAATAACTTATCTTCAATTGAACATGGATGAAAAAGGCTTAAAAAGCCCTATAAAAGCTGTGAAAATCGTCTAGGGTTTTGTCCTCCCAAGTGTTACCCATTACAATGAAAAATTGCGAAAGTATATATAATTTTACAGCTCTGACGGCGTCACCTTATAGGTTGTGACGCCGTCAGCTCGCCGTGTTTAGGGTTTCGTCTTGTGCAAGTCGCCGTTATGACGGTGTCAGGAATATCTTGAGGCCTTCACTTGTTAATTCTTCTGGGCCGTCTCTTGTTAGCTTAAAACGTGACTCTCATCTATAATTTGTACCTGACGGCGTCAGGTTGTAGAATCTTTAAATTCCTCTGAAGCGTTACTTGATAAACTTGAACCAAAAATCCAGCTTCATAAACAAGGGACGGTGGCACGTTGTAGCGTGTGACGCTATCAAATCTCCAAATCTAACAGGTTTTTCGCGACTTCGTCCTTTTCTTCATTTTTTTCGTCCAAATACGTCCAAAAAGTGCCGATTTCCAAATTTCTTGTCCAAAGTACCTAAAATACTAAAAGAAACAATTTGAGGCAATATTTGATCATATTTATACGATTTTGGGCTTAAGTGACTTCTTAAAAAGTCATCAAATAAATCCTTATCAACCACCATCTTCATCTCTCTATCCTTCTCTCTCTCTCTCTCTCGTTTGTGGTATGTTGAATCATTAAACCCGTTTCATCTTTTTTTTAATTTATTTAAAACCGATTATAAATAAGTTGTTAATGTTTTCGTAGATAAAGATTTGATAAAAACGTTTTTGATAAGTTTTCGTGTAGTTGTTTTCGATCTAAAAATCATTCGTGTGGTCTAAACAAATAAAGTGTTTGTTGCTTACCTTGATTTTCTTTCACTTGGTCTCGACAAGTGCTTGTTTTAGCTTATTCTTTGGACTCATGCTCTCGAATATGTGATTGGTGAACCCGTTTGGGTTGGGCTGAGACCATTGTGGTCTCGGTTGAGTTTGGATTTAGCTTATTTTTCGATCTCAGTGTGTTTGGGATCTGTCATTTGAGGAGTATTTTATTATGGCTTATTTTTTTATAGCATTTTAGTTTAACAAGTTTATATGACCTTTTTTTTTTATTAATATACGTTGTCGGTACAAAACTGTTAAAAGTGTGGTTTGGTTGATTCAACGAGTGACCCATAAGGGTTGTGTTTGGTTTGCTCTTGGTTTAACAAAAAGACCACGAGGGTGCTTTATTATGTGTCTTGGCTCAACGACACCAAAAGGGTGTCGAGATCTTAGTCTTTGTTTGGTCAAACAAAAATGTTAAAGAGTGTGTTAAAAATTGTTTGCAAAATGTGTGAATTGTATTAGCGTGCATTTTCAGTCAATATATGTGCGTTTGGTTTTGAATGAAACTGCTGGGTCGAAGCCCAGTTAGATATGGCTAGTTGTTTTGCTATAGAGATAAAAATACCATATAGGATGTGTATAGTCTTAATGGGCTACAAAGCCCATGTTGGAGTGTGCTTGTTTGTTGAACTAATAGGCCGAACCCATGAGGTATACTAAAGGTGTGCTTGAAATTTTATTAAGTTATTGGGTTGTTATATATTCTCGGTTTATTGAGCTAATTGACTAACGTGTTTATTTAATGGTTTAGACTTTTGTGTCCATTGGTACATTTCGGATTTATACTTGGGATTGTGACTTGGATTTGGATAATACGGATATTAAGCAGACTTTACATATCGGATTGTACATTGATTATGACATGGACATTTTGAAAATTATTGGACTGATATCGATATCTTTTGAACTTATTGGAATTGAAATGGATACAATGTATTAGACTCGTGACGAATTTAATATATTCGATCCATAACAGATAAACAATAAGGAAATAATGCCTAATAATCAATAAAAAAATACACTTTCTTTTCTATATTCGCTTTCTAATAAATTTATTTGGGAATTGATTTGCAATAAAGTCTTTTGGACTTGGGAACGTTCAATAAACGAACGGGTCATGGCGAAAATTTATAAACATTTCTATATTTAAACTTTATTTCCGAAAACTCTTTATTAAAGACTTCGTCAAATGACGAATAGTATACCTTTATTTGTAAAACCTTTTATTATTGGAACTATAAATCCAGACTTACATTTACTTATAAAACAATTGTTTTTTATACAAAATACTTGAGATTATGGGGTAAATATCGGAACTTACCAATTGACCTACCTTTATTGACATACTTTCTTTGTCATCATTTCTTTTGACTTTCTTCTGTCATTCTTTCCTCGACTCAAGTTCTCGTCCATATTTTTCTCGACCATGTTGAAGTCTATTCCTCTTTGGCGTGAGTTGTATTTTGAGTCTATGTTTTCTTTCCACCACACGAAACGTCGGTACTAAACTTTTTACGAGCAATAATACTAGACTTTTGCGAAACATTGGTACGAGTATTCCACGAAAACTAAGACACTTGATCTTTTGAAAACTTATTTACTTTGCGAGTCGTATTATGAGATAGCTATATACTGATTAGGTTATGCCGATCTCATACCGTTGTGCCTGTACTCTTTATACTGTTGTGTTTTGCCAATTGATGCCAGTTGTGATATTTTGAGTTGCTGCATATTGAGGTGAGTTCATGGCCCCTATGTTACTTGTTTTATAACTGTTTTGGGGTGAGAATACATGCTCGTTTTTAACTAAAATCAATGCTTATGTATTTGGATACGCGAATTGTTTACTCAAAACTTTGCTGTTTTGCTACAATATTTGAGTTGGTTATTCGAATGCGTTATGTGTTTATCTGTTACATATGTGATTATTTTCTCATGGACCCAATTGTTTAAAGATATATATCTACGTAAATTACTCGTATTATTGTTATTGAAATATTGGGGTGAGGAGTATGACAAACCTTTTATTGGTTGGACCTGAAACCGTGATTGTGATTTATGAAACTGTTACGTGAACTGACTTAGGTTATTATTATATGGCGCTCCTGTACGCGGTTATTATATGGCGCTCCTGTTCACGGTTATTATATGATTCTCTTGTGCGCGGTTATAATATATGGCGCTCCTTGTGCGCGGTTATCGTGTCGGTTTCATGACTTAGTCAGTGTAACAAATGAACTCTATATATTTTGATGTCGTCCAGTGTCATTGTTTTATGATTAAACCTATGAACTTAACAACCTAGTGTTGACACATTGGCATGTATTTTCAGGTATAAGGTGATAGCTAACTTTCAGAGGCTTTTGGCATGTCATGGCATGGTCATAGATTACTCTGAGATATTTGGGACCGCTTAAATTCTTTTATGGGCTTGTATTTCCGCACTATTTTTGAATAATGTAAACTTAATGCTTTTGATTATGAAATTTCTTCTAAAACGGATAAGGTAAATCCGTTTTCTATACTTTGTGCTGTGATTCCAATTTGGTAGCACCTATGACTTGTATGCTTCCGCTGTACCGAATTTTAGGGGTGTTACAGCGCCGATCTTTGTGCATATCGGTCGAGTGAAATTGTAGCGGTTTGTAATCCACCGAAAGGATTATACTTAGTAATAGCATCAGAGTCGTAGATTCGCAACTAGACATACGGATGGTCTAAACACCCCATCCCGAACGAGTATAAATTATGGTGTTATTTACTCGCTTTATATTGTGGTTGTTATTGTTATTGTTGCATAACCACTTGGTGATCTTTGAGACTAGAAGTTTGTAAACTTCAAGCTAGTCGAAAAGACCGTATTCAGCCCCCCCTTTACGGTTCTACAGGTCACCATGCTCAACAACCTAATACCACTCAAGTATATTTAACACTTTGTAATCACACCAAACTGTTCTTCAGGGGTACATTTTCAAATAACAATTTGGCTAAAATGGGTAAGAATAACAATGGTCATCAACCAAATCCAACATAAATATTCTTCACTTGATAAAGTCAAACACATCAACCAAATCAAAGGTTTACAACTCAAAATGGATTAGACTGTTGTTCAAAGACAAAATACTCGAAATGAATCATATTGTTGACTTTCCTAAGTCAAACTACAAACTTTTGATTGTTGATTTTCTTAAGTCAAACAGATTTAGGATTGAACAAGCAAACACTATCACTAATAATAACAACCTACATTCACTTGATCAGATGCCATCACAAATTTACCCATAACATATTTACAAACCAAAATGTTAGAAACATTGTCATTGATCAGATGCATTTATAAACTACCATCACACCTAGTGCTTCACCCAAATACTAAAACCATGCATCCACAGCCATCACATACTAATAACAACTACCTAAAAGAGATTTGATGGTGGATGAAACAAGACATGTCAAACGGGAAAGTAAACATACAACCCAAACAAAGCTCAACTGATGACGAGATATTTCTTAAACTTGGCTCGTTGTTCTTTAAACAAATCAAGAACATCTTCAAGAGCATTAAGCCTCCTTAACAAACCAAGGATAATCTCAACTGACCTTGGGCACATAGGTGCATCCACCCACCCAAGACAAGGACAATTAGAGTCGTGAAACACCACATTCGTGTAAATAAACAAAGCATGCATATTAACAAAACTTGATATACATTTCACTAACTAACCAAACTTACATATGTTGAAAAACCATAGAAACGCCGATTCGGATTCCTGTCTGTCCAGGAAGTCTTGATCATGGCTTGTTGACCACATGTACCCGCCACCATTTTTGTAATGTGTGTTATTTTTTTCAAAGTTTAGATATAGAAAATAAGAAAAGTACAAATGTGTTAATCTAAAGATTGAGGATCAATGGGGAAACGAGCCATAACCTGTGTTTGCTACAGTTCTAAACAGTAGTATTTGTGTAATTTACCAAAGCTACCCTAATGTCCAAGTCAGCAAATGACCTATTTTAACTTGCGTTACGTATAACGGAGCTCTGGGGACTAAACGGGCGCGAAAACACCCTTTTGGGGACTATCCTCGCAATAACAGTAAAACGGGGGTCCAAACGTGGCTACGGGGTTAAGTGTGGGGACGAATGGTGTAATTTACCCTCATAATTTTCTCTTAACATAAAACGTCACACTTTTTTTTTTGTTTTTTTATATTTTTTTTAACATAAAACGTCACACTTTTTTTTTTTTTTTTTTTTTTTTATAACAAAATTAATAGAGAAATACAGAAACAAGATTCAGGGGAAAATTGAGTCCTAAACGAACTGCGGTAGAATTAATTATAAAATTTGGGAATTTTAAGATTAATTGAAATCTTCCATGGCTGGTCAATGTAGCATGGCAATCAAGTCTTATGTTTCCAATTCGACAGTATCCTTGTTTCGTAGTTCGGATAATCAGATTAATTTGAAGGTAGCTTTTTTATTTTTATTTTTTTGTGTCTTTTTTAATGAAAAGCTTTCTGATATGTTTAATTTAATCCATTCAGAAGAAATCAAACTGGTTATATTTTCCAGCATCCGTCCTCAATCGCACTGCCAGCATCAGGGTTAGTTTCTTTATTTTTTAATATTGTAATTAATAAGTTTTTAGGAACACGAACCTTCCCCTTACTCCTTCGCTCAGTAGTAGGTATTGTTGTTGCTTATACATATTGTCTAGGAAAATAATCGGTCAAAACAAGTTTTATTCCAACTTTGTTTAGCTCTTGCAATAGTTACGTTACTTTTATTGACACACGCACATATGTATAATTATTCAACAAGCAAGTGGACATTTTTCTTGCATAATCTTTGCAAGTTTAGGACTACGCACAAGGTTTGATTTTGCGACTTAGCTATTACTATAAATTTTTATAGCTTGACTGCGCTTGATGTTTCGTTTGAAAGTGATCCAGTTCAGTACTATATATGTGGCTTTATTGTACTCACACATTAGACTATTAGAGCAGGATACAAAAAACGAGTTTTTGTATATTTGAATAACATCTCACGTCATTTGTGGTGTAGAAAACATTGACAGAGAAATATAATAGGGAGGTCCAGGAGCTCCTAACAAAAAAAGTGATTTGACTTTGGTTTTTTGCTAATGTGTTGAGGGTCTAATTGAATAATTGTCGAGGGCACCATCGGCTATGCTTGTACATTTTGTAGTATTTGGTTCAACTTATTGCACTACTCGGGTCTCGACTATTGAGGGCATGTGTTGTCCTGTCCCTATACTAAATACATATATTCGCCCATGTCTCTGTGTTACGCTTTTCAGTTATTCTTATTATTTAATTATTATTATTATTGTTATTATTATTATTATTATTATTATTATTATTATTATTTTTTTTTTTATTTTTTTTTTATTTTTTTTTTTTATTTTTAAAAACATCACTTCATTAGACGAAAATAGGATTTACAAAATTATTATTATTATTATTTACAAAATTATTATTATTATTTTTATTTTTATTATTATTTTTTTTTAATGTAGGTTCTCATGCTAATAGGATTAGAATTTCATATACCTGCTCCTGCATATCCCAACTGCTAATAGGTTAATGTAGTTGTAGTTTATAATTTTGGTGTTTTCTTTCCTTAAACATGTTTTATGCTTACTGATTGTGTTGCTCTATTGGGGATGGTTTTGCAGCAAAATACTACATCTGTAAGCTTCCATTGTCGATCCACAAAAGATGAAAATCATGCAGAGACTAGTTTATGTGGTATGCAGAGACTAGTTGTTTTTGTCTCGTACTTTTCACGATAGTTTTGTTAAATTATTTTGAAAGTGGATGATTTTGAATTAAGGAAACAATTGGGCCAAGTTGTTGATTCAGTGTTTCAATCCGTTGTTGTTTTTCTTAGGTGAGGTAAAGGATGCCTTGTCTGCCTTTTCAAAACTTACACCCATGTCGCTGGTATCAGGATTTATTTCATCACTTTATTTCGAATCGCACAGGACAAAACCAATGAATGTATCATTTAACGAATTAATGGGTGTTGATGATATCATACTTGAATTTCAAGATGTAAGTTTAGTCTCTTGTTTTGCAAATTACTTGTTTATGGTCTCGGTTATATCATCTTTGAAATTGATTACTGGTGCGTCTGAACTTTGTAGATTATATCTATGCTACACCGAAACAGCAAGAAATCTAGGGAAAGTTTACCAAATGGGGTTTTGCTTTATGGTCCTCCAGGAACTGGAAAAAGTACAGTGGTTCATGCTATGGCTAGGGAAGCTAAAGTACCATTTTTCAGCGTTTCTGCTTGTTATATTGCATCAGGACATGTTAGGATTAGAAGCCTTTTTAATGAGGCAAGAAGATGCTCACCATCCATCGTCTTCATTGAAGATGTAGACGAGATTGCAAGCCCACGAGAAAATTGTGAATCTGATCCATATTTAATCGAGGTAAACATAATATGAAATACTGCCTTAGATATTAAACAAGGAGTAATTTGTTTATCAATGATTATCATGTAAAATTGTTGTACTATAGGGAGTGCATAGGAAGATTCAGCTGATTGGCTCTAGTCTTGTTGCCTTCCCATAAAACACATACCGTAAAACATTTTAGCACACAAACTTTAAGCATATTGCCGTGCAATTTAGTTTCTATTTTTTGTGATATTCTAGCTTCACACCGAGATGGAGAAGTGCAATAAGGATGGAAGCATGGTGGTGGTTATAGCTGCAACTGATACTCTCGAGACACTTGATCCAGCTTTTATGAGTTCTCAACAATTTTACAAGACATTTTATTTGGCTAAACCCGACGAAGAATCTAGGCGAAAAAAGGTCCGTTTATATTATAAAGATTATATCATGGAGGAAGACAAAGAAGCCATTTGTAATCTCGTTGCTTCAAAAACCTCGGGCTTAGCTTGGGCTAATATTAAAAGAGTTGTTGTTCAATCTAGAGTAGCTGCTAATTGGAGAGGTTTGTTATAAATTTTACAAAACAACTTTCCATTACATAATGGATCATATATCCTGATAATGTGTTTGATTTATCTTGTTCTAGGAGCTGATCATGTGACAATGGATGATGTTCTTTATGCTATTCGTAGGCTAGATGAGTATATCAGGGTGATGAAGGTGATAGAGTTACACAACAGCCCATGCGACTCATAGCTGGTTCTTAAAAGCGCCCTTGCAATTCCATTTCATTTATGTATTTGCAGACTTTTGAGAATGTAAATAGCTCTTATATAGCCTTGACGCTTGAAGTTGCATTCCTTATATAACCTTTTCTTGGACCTATTTCACTTCCTTGATTTTTATATATTAAACTTGTTATAAATCTCTCATCTCTAATGCATCAATTTATTATCAACCGATTCACATTATATCTATATATTCAACTGGTTGAGCAGCACCAAGGGTGAAAGGGCGTCTAGTTTTGGAAAATACTCTATCTTGATCTTTTTAAAAACAAGGGAAGGGTTTTTAATTTGTCTCAAGAATAGTATTGATAATATGAAAACGTGTCTAGATACTACTACATTCTTCGTTTTTAATAATGTTTTTGAAAAAACAGAACCACGCTTTTCAGAACTTAAAATTAATCCTTTATTTTTCAAGACACTGTTGCTCCAATGCTAAAACGATGTTTCTTTCTCTTTTCAAAACATAATCAACCCTTTTTCACCATCTTGTTAAAAATACTCTTATAGACAACAACTTGATTTATCTGACGTTGATAAATTCAAATTACCAATTTGGTACTCCCTCCGTCTCAAAATTATTATCATGAGAAGAAATCATAAAGTTTAATAAAAATGGGGCCATTATAAATCTCAACAACTAAAAGAGAATATTCTATAGTTTTTACTTAAAAAGAAAAGTAGACAATTATTTTAAGACATCTAAAAAAAAATGTGAACTATTTTTGAGAGGGATGGAGTACAACATAACTTTACTGTTTTGGTCAAAACAAATACGAGTATATAAATTTTTTAAGGGTGGGAGGAGTGGGCTTCGGGTTCACAAGCGGGTTCAAAAGGTTGGAAGTGGGTATGGATGCCGCAGGAGCGGGCTTTGCAAACGGGCTGGGATAGCGAGTAAGAAACTCGCAGCGAGCTTGACAAAAGGAATGTTTATGTGTGTATGTTTGTGTCAAATTTTGGGAGGGTTGAGAGTGATGGTTGCCAGTAAAAAAAGTTAGATTAAGGGTTGGAGGGTTGAAATGAGGTAGAGAGATTTGATTGGTTAAATTTTGGAAGGGTTGGAGAGGATGACTCCCTCTACCTAAGGACTTTTTTATACGGTAGTCAAAAACTTGTTACATTCATCTTCATAAATACATTTCCTTTTGTTATTAAGCAGTTTGGCCCAACAAAACAAAATCAATATATAAATGGGCCTTTCTTTCTTTAGAAGCCTATAATCACCCAAAACCTAAAAGCCCAAGAAATCCACCCTTATTCTTCTTGTTCCTTCTTCTTTCACATCCACACAAACAAACAAATTCAAATCTGCTGCTGCTTGCTACTCCTCTATAATTCGTGAGTAAATTTGTTTCTTTATTTATATAAATCTTGTTCTAAATTAGTTATTTTTGTAAAAACAGGTGATTGAGAGAAATAGAAAAAGAAAAGAAAAGAAGAAATGGGTTTGCAGAGTGGATCGTATGGGATACAAGGAATGTTGAAAGAAGGACATAAACATATGTCTGGATTAGATGAAGCCGTTATTAAGAATATCGATGCTTGTAAACAGCTTTCCACTATTACCCGAACCTCACTTGGTCCCAATGGTACCCTTTTACTCTTATTACTTTTATTTTATATTATTTAGTTGCATAAAAAAGTTAGGTTAAATTGAAATGTTTTAGAGTTCTGTGTTTGATAGATCTGTAATCTCTCAAGCTTATATTAGGCCTAAAGCAACCAACTTTTTATGAAAGTTTGTTGCATTTAATGATACTTTTTATAGTTCACGTACCAAGACGGGACTTTGGAAAAAGGTTCGTTGCTATTTTGCGACCTAAACACAATTATAAAAAATGGGCGTCTTATTTTTAAAGTTTTGTTTTTTTGTTTTTTTTTTGTTTTTTTTTTTTTTTTTCCAACTTTGTATTTTCATGTTAGGGGGTGTTTGTGTAAGCTTATATGTGGGGTTATGAGCTTATTTGAGGCTTATATAAGACTGAATTTTCCTGGAGACTTATGGGCTTATGAGTTTATCATATCATAATAAACTTGTATAAGCCCACAAGTCTCAAAATAAGCCGGAAAATTAGGGCTTATGAAATATTAGCCGTAATCAAATAAGCCTATAAGCCCACATATAAGCTTAAACAAACACCACCTTAATATTATTGACTGTTTAACAGTGAGCACTTGCATACTATATAAACTTTTGTGGTTGTGACGGCCAACTTCACTTTAATGATACTAAAAAAAAGTAAAGTTAAAATGCAGCGATAACTGTTCTGTTGCTTGTAAAAATGTTTGATACATCGTGCTTAATACACAGTTTGACATGAGAAATACTCCATTTGCTTCAAAGTTATTGTTCATGAACAAAAAATAAATAAAATTTAGATATTTGTAGTGGATGCGAATATCAGTTAGCAGAATACTGATTTACCTTGTAAATTAACATAAGCCTTGTAATACTTACGTGCAAGATATTGAGATTAGGGTAAAATGGTAAAAATTGGAAGTTATAACTACTCGTTTTTGAAAGTGGCAAAAAACTTGAAGAACAATAATTTGGGACAGAGGGAGATAACTAGGCATCTAGAATAAATATTTACAAGTCACTGTAGTCGGATTTCTACCTTTGGTAGAACCGGAAGCAGCCTCTCTACCTTAGGTAGGGGTAAGGCTGTCTACGTCTCAACCTCCCCCATACACCGTGGAAGACGGTATTGGGAGTTACTTTACTTTTTCACTGTAGTCGGATATCTTGTATATAAATTATCTGTCAATTTACTTGTACGGAGCTGTTAAAGGCTCTTTAATTGAAGTATAAGATGTAGAAGCTTTAGTCAGAACAGGAATAAAAGTTAAAGGATAACCATATTGTAATCTGTACTGTTTTCTGTAAAATATGTTTGATTAGTTTATGATCTCGTGGTCTTGTTCTTATAATGTTAGGTATGAATAAAATGGTTATTAATCATCTGGACAAGCTATTCGTGACGAGTGATACTGCAACAATTGTGAATGAACTCGAGATTCAGCATCCTGCAGCCAAACTATTAGTATTGGCAGGGAAAGCACAGCAGGAGGAAATTGGTGATGGAGCGAACCTCGTGGTCTCAATTGCAGGGCAACATCTTGAGGGTGCCGAAGAGCTTATCAGGATGGGACTGCATCCTAGTGAAATCATTATTGGTTACACAAAAGCAAGTAACAAGGTAGTTTGTTAAACTAAAATTACTGTCAATGTATAGAGTTTTCTTTATTAATATGCTCGTTTCATTAGACCAAGCTACTTTCTTTGTGCATTGAGAGTTGAGATATATGTAGTTTATTTATACGAGGCACGCATTTTTACAGCAAGTACCACCGATAATGTATTTTCTATACCCAAGTGTGTATATGGTTCATATATGCTAATCCCAGCAAAGAACGTACCTAATAACTGTAAGCCCTTAATGTTTTGATAGATAGTATCAACATGTTGTTGGAGAAAATTGTTGCATTTTACATGAAATTAATTTTTTTGTCATACAGCATGCTTTTTACCCGAATTGGGATTAATGAAACCAAATACAAACCTGGTAATCTGGATGGCCTTCACATACATTATGTCTTACATAACTTTTGGATCTGGGACTCACAGAATTAAGACAGATAAGTTGCTCGTGTTTGCTAAAGGAAACAAATTGACCCGAACTTTTATTCTTTGTTTGTTTACAGATCGGTGAGATTTTAGAAGGTTTAGTTGAAGAGGGTTCTGAGACCATGGATGTGAGGAATAAAGATGAAGTCATTCTAAGGATGAATGCTCCTGTTGCCAGTAAACAATACGGAAAAGAGGCTACTTTGTGTTCTCTTATTGCAGATGTACATCTCTTTTTCTTCTTGTCAAAAAATTATCATTTGGTCAAAGCTCAACTGTGTTGATGATGGTTTTGTTAATCTTTGATTGCAGGCATGCATTCAAGTTTGCCCAAAGAACCCGGTAAACTTTAATGTTGATAACGTGAGAGTTGCTAAAATTTTGGGTGGAGGTCTGCATAACTGTACAACAGTTAGAGGCATGGTTCTAAAAGGTGACACTGTTGGGAGTATAAAGAGAATTGAGAAGGCAAAGGTGAGTGTGATTTTTAAAATTGTTTTAGGCAGGGAAAACGTTCCTAAGTTCTGGACGTTTATCTATAGTTTTGGCATATTTTAGCTTTGCCAAATTAAATCTTTTATGCACCTACAAGCATGCGACGAAGATGATAGATAAATCGGAACAAATATTGCATGTGATGTGCATGCTAAAATTGCATAGGATATAAAAGTGGCAAAATGGGTGGGTTGGATAAAGGGTCAATATGGGTTTGTGTCAAATGAACAAGTTTTTGATTCAGGCCAGACCCAGAAATGCTTACACTGATCATGTCTCTTGTTGAATTTTGTTTGATACTTGTGTGTTTATTCTTGAGCATGAATAACTAAAAGTCCAAAACTATACGTATTATGACAATAATCTGCTTTTATTACAAAACGAACAAGTATTTTTATGCATTTGAATACACTCTTGGACTTATTGACTTCTCCTTTATCTAATTTTTAAAATTTTATTCTTTTTGATCTGTTAGAGATAATATCTACTTGTTTGGTGAAAATTTCCATGTTCAAAAGAAAATATTGAGATGTTAGAGTCACATATGGTCTTGGCAACGGAAAAAAAGTGTTAATAGATTACAAATGGAGTAGTAATATGTTAATCTGACCAATTATTCGACTGTTCACGACATTATCTACCATCGATAAAGCCTTATTGTGAAATCCATTGCATTGTCCACCTAAATTATTCATAATAATGCCTCACTAGTTATCTTATTATCATCCACTTATATTCTTCTTATTGAAGCTGAAACTGTTTATTGGTTTTGAAGGTGGTTGTTATAGCTGGTGGTGTTGATACAACTGCAACAGAGACCAAAGGAACTGTCCTGATTCACAGTGCCGAGCAGGTGCATTCCTTAATTTCCAAACATGTTATGATGCAATAAGGAAAAAATGCTTCGTTGTTTAGGAATGTGGGCTCGCAATTAGGGTGCTTTACATTTCTTGGACTCTTGGTCAGAGTCGCCAAACATACTAAAGAGAGACACGTGTCAGTGTGTCAGTATTTTAGGCCAATTTTGTTTGCTGAAATAAAATAAGGGTTCGTCAAACATTTCTCAACTGAAATTTAGAACAAAACAGCAAAGGCATTTTAACTAATTGTATACAGACCACTAATAGTCGCCAGACATACTAAAGAGAGACAGGTGTCAGTGTGTAAGTATTTTAGGCCAATTGTGCTTACTTAAATACAGATCACAAATAGTTAGTAGTTGCTGCTATCTTAAAATGCTGATTTACTGACGCACAGTTGAAGTAATGTATCCCTTTTTCAAATAATTGTAATAGCAAGTTAGCATCTAATGTGATTTTTTTGACTATAAATATATACTACTTGATTTACAACAGCTTGAAAATTATGCAAAAACCGAAGAAGCAAAGGTTGAAGAGCTGATCAAAGCAGTTGCAGAGTCAGGTGCAAAGGTCATAGTTAGCGGAGCTGCTGTTGGAGAGATGGCTCTCCACTTTTGTGAACGTTACAAGTAATCATGCTTAATCCATACCTACCACAGCTAGTGTTTGCATCTTTTATTTCTATATACTGGTTAGAAAGGTGCATTATTTTAAATTTTGATTTGTTCATTCATTTACAGGATCATGGTCTTAAAAGTTGCTTCCAAGTTTGAACTTCGCCGTTTTTGCCGCACAACTGGTGCTGTTGCTCTTGTAAGCACGACATATACTACTGCATCTTTAATGAAATTTAGCTTATGTTAACCAACCTTTGCTAATAAATAATAATTTTAATTTGCAGTTAAAGCTTGGGAGCACTGTAAACCCTGATGATCTTGGATACGTTGACTCCATTTCAGTTGAGGAGATTGGCGGTGCTAGGGTATATACAACAGTTTCTTTCTTTCTGGTTGCTGTTTTTTTTTTCTTCTATTACCTAGCGTAACCGATTTGAATATTCATTACATTTGTTGTAGGTAACTGTTGTAAGAAATGAACAAGGTGGTAACTCGGTGACTACTGTTTTGCTGCGAGCAAGTACTGATAGCATCTTGGATGATCTCGAAAGGGCTGTTAATGACGGTGTCAATACTTACAAGGTTTCATATTAATTTAGTTTGAATCTCTCTTTTTTCCTACAAATGACCCTTAACTCTAACTGTTATTGTTTTAGGCATTATGCAGGGATAGTCGAATTGTACCTGGAGCTGCAGCCACTGAGATCGAAATAGCCAGAAAACTGAAGGAATTTTCTTTCACAGAGACTGGGTATTGCTATATTATATTTTTAAACATAAAATGTGTAATATATATTTTGGAATGATAGAAATAAATTTGAGTTATATATTAATTTGCAGATTAGATCAGTATGCAATTGCAAAGTATGCTGAGAGCTTTGAACTGATACCAAAAACATTGGCTGAAAATGCTGGTCTAAATGCAATGGAGATCATATCAACTTTGTATGCAGATCATGCAGCTGGAAATGTTAAAGTTGGTATAGACTTGGAAAAAGGAGCTTGTACGGATGTATCCACATTGAAAATATGGGATCTTTACACCACCAAGTAAGCAGCTAGCAGATCTCCACACATTACTTGTATTAAATTATATATGGAATCTTTCACATGGTGTAGTACAGCTTGGTTCTTATATACGTATATCCATTTAAATGACTGAATTTTCTTTTAAGTACAAGTTGGAAACACCCCAATAGTACTAACATACAAAAAGCTGATTGAAATGATCAGTTTCAAATCTCAAATTCAAACACCAGTAACACCAAAACCTTGTAATAACTGAAATAACTTGTAACCTTGATGTATGCTGTATTGCTGCATACTTATCTAGTTATCTTTTCTGTTTAATTTAAATGACAATGCTAAATCCTGGATCCATTCTAAAATCTACTATGATTGCGATTTTAGTTTCCGGTCTCAAGTTGTCTTACATGTTTACTTGTAGGTTTCACGCGCTCAAGTATGCTGCTGATGCAGTTTGTACTGTCTTGCGTGTTGATCAGGTACTTGACGTTATCTTATTATTCATGCGATTTTTATTCATCAATCTGTGTACCCATACTTGTTTATTTGGATATAGTTTTCTGAAATTTCTTTCTTTACATTTTTGTTCTTTTTACTATAATACCTTATTCAGGTGGAGTGTATTCTGCTCAAGTTCAAATTGTTAATCATCTATATGATATTGGAGCATGTTTTAGTCAAAAATTAAGAAAAAAAAAAAAAAAAAGATTTAATTCTTTGAATAACTTAATATCATTCCAATATATAAAGAATTATACCATATTAAATAGGTACCCGTGCTTTTGTTTTAGGCATAGAAACTATCATTCGAGTCTAAAAACTGATAATTGCATTCTCCTGTATAAGAAACCTTTCGGTTAGATGATACTATTTGCTAAATGTATGAAAGAGTCTAAGGGGCTGTTTGATAAAACTGTATTATTTAGCGCTGAACGAGTCAAATATGCTGAATAATTCAAAGGCGCTGAGTGATCATGATTCTGAATTAAAAAACTGTTTGATAAATGTTATGACTAATGTTTCTGAATAAACGAAAATTACCATTTTAACCTCAATTGTAACGAATTTTAAAATGAAACTTGTAGTCGATGAATAATGTTCATTTGTTAGAACTAACAGTCTAAAGAACAAATTATACAGATTAAAAAAGTAATCATATCACAAAATTATAGATGCCACAAAAATATTTTAACAATCACATAATTTCATATCAGTTGACCCAACGAATATATAGGCAACTTGTCCTAGTTTTTATAGTATTATTTAGATGTACTTGGCCTAGTTTTTATAGTAGTATTATTTAGATTGTAGGAGTACTGGGATAATATGGTTGAGTGGTTGTTGGTAGCTTGGTGCATTGATTCCATCACCAAAAATGATTTTTTAAATTTAATAACTATAGTATGAGGAGACATGTGTAGTAGGGGTAGTTGGGTAAACCGAAGCCCACTGAATCATTTTGTCAGCTGTGGTATGGAAAATCGCTCAGCATGTCATTTATCATTCAGTTGTCACTTTTTAAATTAACAAACATGCTGACCGATTAATTTTTGGGTGATCAGCGCTGAATTATTTGGTTAAGTAGTAATCAAACACACCCTAAATTACTTATAAAAATGATAGGTTGGTAGTAATTAGACTTTGATGTCAAAATCATACTAGTCCCAATAATCACTTTAGAGCAGTTTTTAAATATAATTATGTTACGTGCTACAAGTTATTTCATATACAAGTTATCAGTTTTGTTTACAAGGCCTGGGTAAGATGTCATATATGTGTCTTAATTCCACCACTCTTAAATGTTTGTTATGCATTAAGTCAAGTATGAGCATCTTTAACGGCTTTTTGCTTTATGTTTATTCTTACTATAATTATTGGGGGCCATTGTGTTTTACGTTTGTTTTTTACTTTTTTATTAGCAAGCTTTGCTATAGTAACTTGGTTCTTGTACGGTTGAAGTTGCAAAATCTAATGTGTAGTTTTTCTGGGACTGAAAATGCAGCTTGGTTCAAGTATTGTTAACCTGTGGAACATGTGTAGACTGATGTTCGGACCTGTAATTTTATTTTTTTATTGAACAATCTGCAGATTATAATGTCAAAACCAGCTGGAGGGCCAATGAAGAGAGATCAACCTGCAGGAATGGATAATGAAGATTAGGATTATCAAGATTTTGGATGTGTTTTGTTTTCCTTGGAACTTAAAATCGTAGTTGGTTTAGAGGAGTGTGTAATACGCAATGGATCAGTCTTCTCAGTGGCTTGTTTACCATGGAGATAGACATGTTTGAATGATTGAACCACCCTTGGCAACTAGATATTCTACTTGTATTGTAGTTGTGTGGCAAGTTTTTGTCTAGGAATTACGTAATCGAGACTTGATTGAATGGCCTATGATGTTTTTAGAATTTTGGTTCAGCTTTTTTTATGTTTGAGTGACCTTTTTTATCTAGAAGAAATTTTTATGATCATCTGTGTTGGAAGCATACTTCAGTTTCATTTTGTTGAGTTTAGTAGTTGACTAATTAAAGCTTCTTTAATCCCAACTTTGTTCAATAATGTAAAAATAATGAAGCCAGTATGACAATGTTAATTACTAATTAGCGTCAAGTTTTAAGTTTTCCATTGTTGAGATATTGTCATGTTATGCTAAAGTTTATTACAAGTCTGTATTTTCAATCATTAGGCGAGTACCCGTGTATAACAACGGGATTTTTTAGCAGCAATCAATTGTATTTGCGATATTGTGATTAAGTATTTCGTATAATGTTTATATATAAAACGTAAAATAATCAAAATGTAATAGAAAAAAGTTGTAACATGTGATAATTTAACTAATATAAATTTTTTAAAAAGTTATCAAAGAACATATAAAAACATTTAGTGAACTGAAAATAAAACATTAAATCAATTAAGAAATAACTTATAATGCACGTTATTTTTCACGTAAAACTTCTTGGTACACGATATTTGAGGTGTAGACTCTTTTTTGACCGAACTTTGAACATGCTTCACTATTACCTTTGTAGTTCTGCGTGATATCCCTCTAGACAACGCAACAAAAAGCTGGCCATGTGAGAAAACAAAGTTTGACAAATACACACAAATTTGGAATTGTCTGGCCTGAGATTTATTGATTGTCATCGCAAAGCGAAGGCGCATAGAAATTGTTTTTCTCTTTAGTTTGAAAGGGACCATGTCTTCTTCATATGTAGCAAAAGGAATTTTCGGCAAGAGCACTCTAATTCTAGCGTACTGGCCGACAGCAAGCGTGCTGGCCGACAACAATCTCATCATTGATGACATTAGGATCAAAACGTTTACATATCAACCTCGTGCCAAAGAAGGAAATACTTCATTGATCAATGCTTCCTTTGAGGTAGTCTCCTCGGTGTATGGAATGGTCAGGTATGCGTACGTAGTTTCCATAGATGACCTCTTCAACTCTGTCATCAACTCGTAATAGAAAGTTTGAAAACCATGGGTTTGTCTATGTCGATCAAGTACCAAAACTTTTCCGGCCAAGTACTAAAACTTGATTCTCCATAAAGTTCTCAACAATTGGTGCTGGCATGTCATCATCATCCGAGATGAGAATAACATCATCTCAGTTCCTGTTTAACAAATTAGGATTGAAAAACGGATTGTGATTGAGAGCAAGAATGGGATGGATCTGTAAAATATATGAAAAAGAAATATGAATATAGATTACTAAAACAAAAGAACGCAATAAATAAAAGATCACAATATACTAACCTTAATTTTGTTTGAAACTTGTTCAGCAATAACATCAACATTTTTTTCATTATCCATTTCCATCAACTTATGAACTATATCAACTTAACTATAAATTAACACAATAGTAAAAAGAAGCTTATGTTGTGTTATATAGTAGAGATGCAGATGATTTTTTAGAAACTATAAATGTTATTGTTGGGTTCGTAAAACACCCAATTATCTTAAACAGGATTTGAACACAAATTAAGCCAAGTGTTTGCTAAACCGGGAACAATTCAAGTCACTGAGAGAACAGCCTCTCAGTGAGTCATCTTCAGGATGCTTAAGGCGAATTCAAGAAGAATGATTCACTACTCAGGAAGGCGGTACTCCCTGAGTAGGACTTAAGCCAAAGAAGAAGATGATGGTTCAGTGAGTGTTGGACAAGAACTTACTGAACCCCAGTCTCCTCAACAACAAAGTGATTGAAGACTGAGGAACCAACGCCTGAAGAAAAGGCGGGAACAATAGGGAAAAGATCTGAGAAGATAAAAGTGTCAGACCAAACACTCTTCTCTTGTCAGATCCAACCTTCCCTATTGCGGCTAAAAGTCATGGAGTGTCAGCCAACAACTCCCAAAGTCTTATTAGCCCTTTCCTATTGGTTCTTGGAAATGACAATTACTATTTGTAATTGTTAGACACGCAACCTCAACAACTTGTATTATATTTAATCACTTATACTTAGATTACTTGTGTATAAATAGATCAGATGGGAGAGAAGTTAAAGTGTGCTTTGTATATTGAAAGCTTAGAACTTTTACAAAGTAACTTCTCTCCTACAAAGAGTATACAACTCACTGAGATAGCTCAGTGGGTATATTGTTACCACTCAAGCAAAACTTGAGTTTCGATAGGAGACACCCCATACCCTTGTCTATTCAATCCCAAGTGTTTGTTCCGCAAAACACTTGGGTAATAGATTCTTGGAATTATTTCTAATAAGAATTTAAACGTTGAAAAATATTGTTGTTTTTATATTCACGTTTTATAACTGTTAGATTTAATCATAACATTGTATTAGTCATAAACACAAATAGATTAACTTTCTAGTTAACTCTAATCGTGTAAAGGAACAACAAGTGGTATCAGAGCCTCTGGTTTATAAAATCTTTTAAACTAACCAAGAGTGCTCTAGGTTTTTAAAACCAAGATCCTACTATGGCTGATATCAATGTACCCCAGCTAGTCGACAAAAAGGGTGGCAGCTACTCCGCTGTTGCACCCAGACTTGAAGCTGGGAAATTTAGCAAATGAAAGAAGCGTATGATTTGCTATCTTACCGGTATGGAACCCTACTACATCACCTGTATCAGGGATGGCCCATTTGTCCCGAAGACAGCCGCAGGGCTAAACAAGCCTGAGGCCCAATGGACCATTGATGAGAGGAGGGTGGTCAATCAAGACCAACGCCTGAAAAGCATCCTTATATCATGTCTTCCTGACGATGTAATGGAATCAGTCATCAACTGTCTAACAGCCAAGCAAACTTGGGATGACTTGGTAAACAGCTTTGAGGGTCCCTCAGATGCCAAGGAAAATAGGGTCATGGACCTTAAACTTGAGTATAATACTTTCAGGGCAAAAGACTCTGAAAGTCTCTCACAGACCTACACCAGATACAAGACTTTGATAAATGAATTATCAAATGATAGTGTTGTATTGTCCAAGCATGAGACAAATGTTGGCTTTGTCAACAGTCTCCCTGAGAAGTGGCTCAACTTCTCACAAGGCCTGAGGAATGCTAACCACATTCAGAACCTTGAGCTCCCTGAAATTTATGGGAAGTTTGTCTATGAGGACAACTTGATCTCAAGGAAATACCCTGACTCAAAAGCTCTTGAGTCCAAAAAGGCCTTAACTTCCACACCCATATCAACTGCTTTCTATTCTAATGGTGTTGTGCAGGATATTCAAGAGGATTCTGAAGAAGAAATTGATGAAAGGACTGGTGAGGAGTACCTGAACGACCTGAACTTGGAATTCCAAGAAAGGGCACTCCTTGCTAGTTCAAGACGTTTCATCAAAAGAAATCAGTCCAACTTTACAAAACCAAAAGCAAATGAGACCACTGAATGCTTTAAATGTGGTAAAAAGGGTCATTTTGCTAGGGACTGTTATTCTAAAACTATCTTAGAACCCTCTTACAAATTCTCAGGAACTAGCAAGTTTCAACCTAAAATGTTTCAGTCCACCCAACAATTTCAAAACAAGGGTCAAAAGAATTTTGAAACAAAATATAGGAATATCAAAGCTAAACTTGCACTTCTTGAAACTAACCCCATATTGCCTCAGGCTGCTCAAAAATCTAAACCTATTCAGACAAAGAACAAGGTATTAGTAGCTGAAGCATATGATTGGGATGATGAAGAGGTTTCCTCTGATGAGGAAATAAGAGTTAGTGCACTGATGGCACTTTCTGAAGAGGATCAGGTGGCTGTGGGAAAAAGCCATGCTAGAAATGGAGAGTGGGTCAACATCACCATGAAGAAGGTAAATACTTTACTTTCTATGGATGATGATTCTGATTGGCAGTCTTACATGAATTATATTTGTGTTGATTTAAAGTTTGTTGAGGAACAAAGGCTTAACCTGTTTTCAAAATATAACAATATTGTGTCAGAATTGAACAAATGTAGAGATGAACTGCTTGTACTAAAGCAAGCCAAACTAGAAACAATAACTCTACAAATTCAGAACATTGAAATTTTGAAACAAAACCAAGCCCTTCAAACTGAACTTAACAAAGAAAAGGCTGTCATCCAAAGCTGGACCAGGAAGAACCCCAAGGTTTTTGACACTGTGGGATTAATCTCTCAGAAAACCATTGGAATTGACCCTCTTATGGTTGATCCAAATGTGTGTCATAATGAAATAAACTTTGTTCCAACTGGCATATCTTTTGAGCAAGAATTGCTTCCCAAGTCAAATGATTGGATTGTCAGGGACAACCCAGTCAGTAAGTTACCAAACTTTGAGACTGGAAAGATCTTGCTTCCTGAAAGTCAGGCTTTGAAAAATATGCTTGGACTTACTGAACAACTCAGTAAGCTTGAACTCACTGAACAACTCAGTATCACTGAGTCTGTGAATGAGTCTGAATCAGAATCATACCCTCCACTTCCTCCACTAAATACCCTTCAGGGTGCTGCACCTAACTTAGGCCTCCCACCAATGGTCTTCTCACCACACTCTCCAAAGGAGAGATCAGGAAGGGGAACAACCATCCTGAAGAGAGCAAACCTTGATGTCTCAGTAAATACTGATGACTCATCAACTTCAGTCCCTTCTGAAGTAACAACCCAAAGCCCTGACTCAAAATTTGATCAGTTGGCTGAAATGGTCAGGAAGCTAGGAGAGAAGATTGCATCTTCTGAGAAATCTTCTCAATCCAAGAAGGAACAAAAACCAACTTCCTCAAAGACCAAACCCAAACCCACAAAACCCCTGAAAAGATGTGAACTATGCAACTATACAAATCATCTCACTGATGATTGCTATAGAGTCCTTTATTGCATGATTTGCAAAAAGGAAGATCACAGGACCTCTGATCATAAACAATGCTCAGTCATGTCAAACTTTTTAGGACTTAAGGCTCAGTGCCTGAACTACCCTTCTGATTCTAAGCAGAAACAGAAGCAAAAGGCCAAGCCTTTTTCACCTTGCCCTTTATGTGGATTCAATGACCATCTTCCTGAGGATTGTCAAATTGACAAACACTGTGAATCTAGTGGAAGTTCCACTCAGAAATCCTTAGGAAAAGAGAAGGTCATTCAGTCAAGAAGAGGAATGAAACAATCCTCTCAGACTACTGAGGCTACCCTTGCAACTAAATGCAAAACATGTGGTAGCTCAGTCCACTCAACCTCTGACCATGAATCAATTAATACTTTCATAAAGACCTACAATACCAAACCCTCCATGAAATGGAGTCCTAGAAAGAACTGACCCAGTTTACTATTTGTGCAGAGGCATGCCAGGGATCCTGTTTGGCATCTAGATAGTGGATGTTCAAGGAGCATGACTGGTGTTAAGGAATGCCTGCACAAATATGTGGAAGAATCAGGACCCAAAGTGATATTTGCTGATAATTCATCATGTCTCACTGAAGGCTATGGTTCAGTAAACTGCAATGGTATTGTCTTTACTAGGATAGCATATGTAAATGGTCTTAAGTATAATCTGATCAGTGTCAGTCAACTATGTGATGCAAAATACATAGTTCAGTTTGATGATAAGCAAGGAACCATCTTCAATACAAATAAGGAAATTGTCCTCATTGCACCAAGAAGACAAGATGTTTATGTATTAGACATGTCCAGTCTAACTCAGGATGGAACTTGTCTCTTTGCTAAGGCCACTGATACACTCAACTGGCTTTGGCATAAGAGACTCACCCACCTGAACTTTAAGAACATTAACAATCTTGTAAAACAAAACAAGGTCCTTGGCTTACCATCTCTTGTGTTTTCAAAGGATAAACCATGCTCAGCTTGTGAAAAAGGTAAACATCACAGAGCATCCTTTAAAACCAAAACCAACTTTTCCATCAGGAACTGCCTACATCTTCTCCATATGGATCTATTTGGACCTATCAGTCCAAGGTCTATTAACCATGAGAAGTATACTCTGGTCATAGTGGATGAATACTCTAGATACACCTGGGTATTCTTCCTGATCAAAAAGAGTCAGGCAGCTGAAACAATCATGTCCTTTGTCAGGAACAATGAAAATCAAAATGACATTAAGGTCAAACAGATTAGAACTGACAATGGGACTGAGTTCAAAAATTATGAACTTGAATGTTTCTGTGATGAGAAAGGAATTTCCCAAAACTTTTCCTCTCCATACACACCTGAACAAAATGGTGTTGCTGAAAGGAAAAATAGAACACTCATTGAAGCTGCTAGGACAATGCTATGTGGATCAGTCCTTTCCAACCATTTTTGGACTGATGCAGTCAAAACTGCCTGTTATACACAAAACAGATCCATAATTGTCAAGAGACATGGGAAAACCCCATATGAGCTATTCAAAGGAAGAATCCCTGACATCAGCTACTTTCATGTCTTTGGGTGTCCTGTGTTTATTCATAATCACAAGGATCACTTAGGGAAATTTGATGCAAAAGCTGATGATGGATACTTCCTAGGATACTCACTTGTCTCAAAAGCCTTCAGAGTGTTCAACACAAGGAGACAGCAGACTGAGGAAACATTTCATGTTACCTTTGATGAGAGCACTGATGCAATCAGGTTCTCAACTGCCTCAGTAGAAGAGATAGGAATTGATAATTCTTCAAGATATCCTCCTGATGAATATCTTTCTGAAAACAATCCTTCTACTCAGTATCAAGATGATGCTAATCTCTCATATTACATAATCCCTCACAACCTACCTAACCCAACCATCACTGAGTTTGTTGAGGCACATGCACACACTGATGAAATCAATCAGTCTGTTCAAAACACTCAAGAACCAAACAATCTCAGTGAGCTGGTAGACACTCAAGATCCAATCAATGATCATGTGTCTACTCCAGAACCAACCCCTCTACTCAATCAGGCCTCCACAAGTTCACATCAGTATCCAGGACCTCAAGAAAGTTGGACTAGGTCTCGGGACATTGAACTTGTCAATATTATTGGAGAGCCTACTGAAGGCATGCTCACCAGGAGCATGGCTGCTAGTCTAAGAGCAGCCTCATCCAATGAATGCCTATTTGTGGACTTCATTTCCACAATTGAACCCAAAAGTGTTAAAGAAGCACTTACACATCCAAGTTGGGTTCAGGCCATGCATGATGAACTGGAACAATTTGACAGAAACAAGGTAATGACCTTGGTCAAATGCCCTGAGAATGTCTCAGTCATTGGCATGAAATGGGTATTCAAAAACAAAACTGATGAAAATGGCATAGTCATTAAAAACAAAGCCAGACTTGTAGCCAAAGGCTATAATCAACAAGAAGGCATTGACTATGAGGAAACATTTGCACCAGTAGCAAGGATGGAAGCCATCAGGATCTTCCTTGCTTTTGCTACATACATGAACTTCAAGGTGTACCAAATGGATGTTAAAAGTGCATTCTTAAATGGTTCACTGAAAGAAGAAGTTTATGTTCAGCAACCTCCTGGATTTGAAAGCCATGAGTCTCCTGATCATGTCTGTAAGCTTAACAAAGCCCTTTATGGACTGAAGCAAGCTCCCAGGGCATGGTATGAGACTCTCTCAGCCTTCTTAATCCAAAACAAATTTGTCAGAGGAAAGATAGACAACACATTGTTTATCTATAAGACAAATAATGATGTCATACTAGTACAAGTGTATGTTGATGACATCATCTTTGGCTCAACAAGTTTCAAACTTTGCAAACAATTTGAAAAACTAATGGCAAAAAGTTTGAAATGAGCATGATGGGAGAACTGACATACTTCCTTGGTCTACAGATCAAGCAGACTGATAAAGGAACCACTATCAGTCAAGAGAAGTATGTAAAGAATCTACTGAAGAAGTATGATCTCAGTGACTGTGCCTCAGTCAAAACTCCCATGGTCCTCCCAAACAACCTTGGTCCTGATCTAACTGGTAAACCAGTAAATCAAACTCTCTTTAGAGGAATGATAGGATCACTGATGTATCTACTTGCATCAAGGCCTGATATCCAATTCTCAGTATGTCTATGTGCCAGATATCAATCTGACCCAAAAGAATCTCACATCACTGCTGTGAAAAGGATATTCAGGTACCTGAAAGGCACTCCTAACCTTGGATTATACTATCCAAAGTGCTCAGGACTTGATCTCAAAGGATACTCAGACTCTGACTATGCTGGAAGCAACATGGACAGAAAAAGCACCTCAGGCTCTTGCCAAATACTTGGTGGGAAATTAGTCTGTTGGAGTGCTAAAAAGCAACAATCAGTTGCCTTGTCCTCAGCTGAGGCTGAATATGTTGCAGCAGCTAGTTGTTGTGCAAATGTACTCTGGATGAAAAGTCAACTCAGTGACTATGGAATTCAGTACAAGATGGTACCCATCTTTTGTGATAACACAAGTGCAATTGCAATCTCAAACAACCCTGTTCTTCATCAGAGAACAAAACACATTGATATCAGATATCATTTCATCAGGGACCATGTCATGAATGGTGACATTGAATTACACTTCATCCCTACTGAATATCTGATAACTCAAATAAGTACATTTTATTACTATCATTTATCCTATTTATTTGACTTGTTTTATTATATTATCTGTGAGAATTGATACGTTAATGTTTACTTTTGTAATTCTCAGGTAAAAACAAGCATTTGGTGAAACTTGGCGATTTTGGACTAATTATGGAGCAAAACAAGCAAGAAGTTAAGAGTCTACTGAAATGTACAAGATCATGACTATTCTGCTCCAGATACGCCACATCTTACTTATTACATACGGCGCATCACTATCAAGATTTCACAAGATACGATCCAAGATACAAGAAGACATGCGCCGCATGCAGTTATGGAGATACGCCGCATCTTCTGGCGGTGTACGAATATTCCTGAATATATTAATCTTGGACCCCACGCGAAGTTAAGTCAATGCGCCGCATCTACTTATTAGATGCGCCGCATCTTACCCTCAGACAGAAACTGTAAATACCCCAAAGACAGACGAATTTCGGGGTTAAGAAGTTCGACAGTTTTTAGAAGACCGAAGACCACAGAAACCTAAGGCCGAATTCAGTCGAGATAGCAGCACAAGACACACCTTGAACGAAGATACAAGAGCTGTAAGAAGGTCCTGCATGTATTTAATTCATTAAGTAGTTTTGTTTTATTGTGTTAGTAAACTTTAATTCATCAGGATCAGTGGCTTGTGTAATGTGACAATGGAAAGGTTGCACTCCCTTAAAACTGCTTTCCCATTAATTAAAGTTTATATGTTGATGTCTTTGGTGACTTTTATTAGTGCATTGATAACCTCTGTGTCTAGCTGAGCGTTGATCGGGTCGCCATGCCTCTGCCCTCGCCTATTTATTAGATCGCCTATGCATTCTATCGTCTGTAGAAAAGTAGGAAGGAAGATAAATAGGATAGTCATAAGTAATCATTAAGGGTTTACTCGCCGATAAGATTAGAACCAACGAGAAAGGACTTAATCTCGGTGCATTGCATCGAACTATACACGTCATATAAAACTAGCAATAAAACAAGTGACAAGCTACTTAACTATCAGGACAGGCCTTCTTATTGTCTCGAGTATTTATCTGTGTACGTGTGTACTATTCGCTGATTCGTGCCTATTAGTTTTGTTTATTATTTAATTGCAACCAAACCGTGCCAGTCTCTCAGGCTGAACCCCCTTGCGTTAGATTAGGTTGTATAGCTAACTTAAGATATTAAAATACTGATTAGAATAACTAGATAATACGTTCCACTCTTAGTGATCAACACTCTACTTACCATTATATTCATACTGACTGGGTACACTGCTCGTTAAAGTGTGTGTGTTATTGATAAGTCGGCTAAATATAAATTTAAAACTTGAATACTGCTAAAACCACAACGACATACCGTGGGTATAAATTAGAGCACTCGCACGCACGCATCAATATCAGTTAGCTGATATCTTCACCAAACCTTTGGATGAACCAACTTTCACAAGGTTGAAAGCTGAATTAGGAATGTTGGATATAGAGAATCAGTCCACTGATTGAATCCTTCCAACTGAAGTGTAAATTCTTAAAACCTCAGGTCCCTGACTCAATGTGTACATCAGTAACATCTCACTGAATCCTCAACCTCAAGAACTAAACCCAAGTTCCTGAAATCTTGAGGGTTCAGGAACTAAACCCAAGTTCCTGAATCCTTGTTGCTCAGGAATCATTCCATATTCCTGAATCATCAGTGACTAATCCCAAGTCCCTGAAAAACCAATCACTGAATGAAGTGTTATTCAGGGCCCTGAAAAGGACATTAAATACTGACTTAAATGCTCTAAGTATCTAGTTAGTAAATGTCCGAGGTTGGTAACTGAACTCATATTTAATTCAAGAATATTTGTTCTTTTTGCCTCTCTGGCTTCCACCTCTGGGCCACCACATTCCCACTTGGCATTAAATGCCTCTCCAATCACATTACAAATATGTGATGACTCATCTCTGCAAATTACACTTTTGCAGAACTGCTCAATTGTTCACTTCGACTGTTGCGCCAAACCAGGAAAGTGGAGTGTTGGCATTAAATGCGGATCCCAAAACATATTATTCAAAACAATTTCCAATAATTCTTTTTGAATAAACTAAGATCGCTCAAATGTCTTAAATAACCCCATCTCCACTTCCCTATAAATACCCATCCAAAAGAATTCACACACACGCTTTTTGAAAATTATAAGCAAACTCTGCCCTTTTTCTCTTTTAAAACAAATTGTGTGTGTGTTCTTAGCATTTAGAAACATCCGACCATTTTTCGACCAAAACCAGATCATAAAATGGCTTCCTCTAATGCTGTTACCATCGCCCCCAATGTGAACTTCACAATGGAGGGCGTGGACCTGACCAAAAACAATGTGGTTGAAAATTTCCACTATCCCCAGCAATATGGGGGTTACAAGGATGTAGTTAAGTATTTACAAAACTGCTTCCTTGCCACAGCTTTTACAACTACCCCAGAAGTCATTTATAATGACTACCTCAGGGAGTTTTGGTGTACCGCAACGGCTACTAGCCCTAAGGACACCAAAGAGTCGATCATCACTTTCACTGTGATGAATGGGACTAGGACTCTCTCCCTGAACTACAAGACCTTCATCATGGCCACAGGTCTTAACTTTGTTGAGATCTTTGAGGCAAACCCTACTGATCAGGAAATAAAAGCTGAAATGCTTTTCCTAGGGCCTCATGATATTAGGCGTCCTACCGAGTCCCCTGAAGCCTTGCTGGCAAAAGCTCCAATAGTGAAGACATGGTTTCACCCTGTCTGGAGACTTATGATGACATTCGTCATTCAGGTACTCGAAGGAAACAAATCCTCCACTGAGCAGTTGAACTCATCACAACAATTGATGATGTTCAGTCTCTTGGAGGGTAGAAAAATTGATATCGGTGGAATAATCTACCGTGACCTCGTGTCAAAGCTCTCAGGGAAACATAGGCAAAGACACATGTCTTATCCTAGGTTCATTTCCTGTGTGCTTCAGGATCTTCTTGGTTCTGACTACTTAAGGTCTGACGATCAAGGTACAAAACCTGACGTCTTGCATAAGACCAACTTTAGTAGTGACATCACTGAGGTACAACTTGTCGCCCTGACCACCTACATGTTAATGGTGATTCAGGGTGAAAATGTATGCTCACCAGTTCCTTCACCAACCAAGAAGGTGAAGAAGACCAAAGGGAAAGGGGGACAGTCCAGTAAGGTGGTTAGACCTAAACCACTCGTCACTGAGACTGTTGCCTCAGGCACTAAGAAAGTTGTTGTGACCTTGACCTCTAAGACTCCCATCAAAGAGACCACATTGGCCACAAAACAACCGCCAACGGAGGGTGCTGGGCAATCATCCTCAGTATCCTCGGGCACACCCTTTCCGAATGTCCCTACTGACAAAAACAAGTCAGGTGGGTCAGGAGCATCCACCCACTCACATCCCAATGAAGGTACTGATAAATCACAATCAGAGCCTGAGGGAGTTTAGGGTTCTATATCCTCGGTGGAGCAGTACTACTCCACTGAGACGGGGACCCATACCCACACACCTCCCGTTAACGTCTCTAAGCAATCACACTTAGAGCCTCAGGGAGTTCAGGCCTCTAAATCCCCAAAAGGACAGCACAATCCTGATGGGAAGGGAGGCCATCAACAATCACCAATAGTACCTAGTGATTCTACTGGAAAACACACGTCAGTAGATGAAGGTGCTCAGGGGGACAAAGACTCAGGGGGAAACAAACCACCCGCTGATACGGAACCCATCACCCGCTCAGACGGTCCAAGTCACTTGGAAACTGATCCTAACAGTCAGGCTGGGCAAACCCCCCAGTTATTATGGCTAGTCAGGCTGGTAAAACCCCACCAGTTATTATGGCTAAAGGATCAGGACCTGGCCACAACAAAAGTGAGCCCTCTTTTGAGGGGGAGTTGGATTCCCTGAAGGCTCCTTCTCTGGCTGACTATGAAAATTTGTTGGCTGATGAGTCAGAGGAGGAGACGGATTTCGATTTTGGTGAGGATGAACCACTTCCTGATATTGAGGAGGAATTGGAGGGTCAAATGAACTCTCCTCCGCAGTCTGAGTGTAACACCCCGACCCGACAAGGGTAGAGATGTCACAATAATGGTGACATATCAGAAACATACACAGGCATACATCTTCAATAATACAAAGGAATACAAAGGTTACAAGAAATTACAAGGAAATACAAAATTACAAAGGAATAAATACTAAGTCTGAAATATAAATTCTTCTAGTCGTCTCTATAACAAAATATCTATCACAGTGTAGTCTTCTAAGTCCAATGGTACTCTCCACTCATACCCAGCTTCCTACTAAAACCTGCCGCAGGAAAAGAAATGCGGCTGAGCTACGAGAGCTCAGTGAACAGATATAACGGTAACAAAGCAGTAATAAAGAATAGTACAAAGTGTCAGAAATATAAGTCATGCAGATATAATCAGAGTTAAAGGATAAACGAAGGAGTAAGGATAAAGGGATAGAGAATAATAAATAGATAAAGGTAAAGGGAAACAGTGCAAGGTCTAATAAGGGTCAAAGGTAAGCAAATGTATATGGTAAAGATAAACAGTAATCCACCACGAGCCCAGAAACAGAAGTATCATATCCATGTAACCATATCAGTAATCCAGAGGGGATGCCTCTCAAGTAACCAGATAATATGAGGGGTGTCCTCATGTATCAAATATATATGGAGTAGCTAGCTCCCAGAGGTTGTGAAAGACGTGTATCGCACACACCATCAGTCACCAGTAATACAGTAATCAGTAACAGTAACAGTTCTAGGATGCATCCATACGCCCTTGGTGGCCATAAACCTCCCAACACACCAAATAAAATACAGAAAAGGGACGGAACAGGTCATCACTCTCCTGCCCTAGAGTCATGCCATCGGTGCATCAATGACATGGACATGAAACCCTCATGACTAGTTATGGCTCGGGTATCAAACTGTGGGTCAAGGTCAAGTATCATGTCAACATCAGGTGGTATATCAAAAGGTTCAGATTATAAGGTCCATGTCAGATGTTACAGAAGTGTATATCAGAGGTTCAGAAATCAGATAGGTTCATATATCAAATGGTACATAACAGATGGTTCATATCAAATATCTCAGAAGTAATATCAAAGGTCCAAATCAGAGTTTATCAGATCAAGGTTCATATTTAATAATCAAGTCATGGTTCAGATCAAAAGTCCGTTTCAAAAGTTTCCATCAAAAGTCCATTTTAAACAATCCTTTAATTAATGATTTTCATAAAACGGTCCTTTAAAGTAGTCTTCATAAAAATAGTCTTTCAAAAACTGTTTTTCTTAAAGCTAGTCTTCGAAATATAGTGTTCATAAAAGTTAGTAACCTTTCATATAAAAGTAGTTTCGTATCATTTGTAAACATCTTTTTAAATTGTTTTTTCTTAAAATATTTCCATGGTATAATTAAAAAGGTTTTCATAACATAGATTCATATCAGAGGTCATATCAAATGGAATCAATTGAGGAGGTTCAAGCAAAGGGAATCATAGCAATGGCATCAGATCAGAAACTAACGGATCAGAATATGAAAGAGATCATGAGAAACCTTATAAGGAAGGTCAGAATATCTGTACCTTATACCGCAAGTACACAACAGAACAATAAGGGTCGGAAACAAACTCCATCTTCATCGGATCTACACGAATTCATGATTGTCTTATTAATAGCTTGTTTTATTCAGATTACTTATTTTAGTCGGCTTTCCATTTTTAGAAACTGTCTATTTTTGGTAACTTTCTATTTTTAGCAACTTAACCATTTTAAGTAACTTCTATTTTAGGCAGGTTCCCTAAAATTGATAAGTTTCCAATTGTAGAATACAATTAACAATTAAATATGTTTAAATGACTAATATTATAGACTAGGGTTTAATTATGTCCATTTACAATAATTTAGGGTCTAAAGTGTCATCATTACAAATGTATATCTAGTTTTCCTTGTTTTACTTAATCATTCCCATTGTACAAAACAATACGAGACATTCTTATTTTATTTGGATTCGAAGACAAAAAGTAGCAATGACCATGCATGCACATTACTTCCTTCGTATGAAAATATACCGAAACAATACGCTTTTTAAAATAGCTTAAACAGTCACGTTACCCACACTACAACAGCGAATATGAATATTCATAACCATGCCCAACGTACGACAAAAGCCACCCATAAACTTCACGACACAAACTAACTCGCGACCCCCTTTTTTTTATGTTATTTACTGCGATGTGAAACAGAAGACACAAGCATGTTTTACACTCTTTCCAGCCCCCTTGACACAGCAATAAACGTATGAATCACAACCCCTTTCGACCCTTCCAAAACCTAACCCAAACCACCCCTAGATCGACACACAATAACACTCGCACACACGACATAACGAGCACACACGACCCATATGAGATTACCCCGACCTAGCTCCCTTGTCCCCGTAAAACATGCATACCACTCGACCACAACTTAACGAGATACCCTCGTATTAACGAAGCAACCAACACGTCTTTAATAAGCCCGACCCTTGTTTATGTATAGTTTGCGATTCAAAACTAAAACCGAAACAAACATGTATTTCTCTTCTTCTTAGCTCGACAAAATTTAGTTTCAAAGCCTGTTTATGAGTCGTATAATAGTAAGCCAAGATCACGTTAAAACTGGTTCGAAATACCAGATTTATAGGTTGCTTGTATTGGTTTCCCATCGTTATTTTATATGATGCTATATGTGATTTTATGTGACCTGTTTCTTATAGACAAACATAGGTTCAAGCCGACTTATTATAGCTTCATGTGACAGGTGTACGTATGTATAATATAGGTTAACATGAGAAGAAAACAAGACGAAGGTGTGAGATACCTTTGAATCGAATTGCATACAGAATGAGGACCAGACCACAACCAAGATCGAACCAACTACACCCTCCTTGTACACCAACTGACCTACGACAAGGCACCACATTTTGTACCCCTTTGTCTACACAAACCAGAATCACTTTCTTGAAGCCTTGTTAAAGATCGAATAGGGGATCCTAGGAAACAAGTTACTATGCCGCCATCTTTTGTTATTAGGGTTTAGAATGGGTAAACAAATGTGATGTTCGGTTTATAACAAATGAAAGAAAAAAAATGTGTGGGAGAGATAACGTTTAAGAGGATATTGAATAGAGGTGGAGCGTGATTTGGTTTTAGGAAAGTAGTAAATGGAGTAAATGAGGGGTGATAATCGGTTTACTTAAATTGAGGACAAATGGGAGAATGGCTGTTAATTTAGGCTGAATATTTGGGGATATATGAATCTCATTCTTCAACTTTCCAAATATTTTGATCCTATAACTAAATTACATATTTTGTGTACAAATTTAAGTGTTATAGAACCTTTTATTAGTCTTATTTAACATGTAACATTTCTTAGTGACATGTAAATTGTGTCGACCTCATAATAGATAGATCATAGGTTAAGTCGATTTTATTTGTAGCTTAGGTTTAAGACTTCGCATTTTATAGTTTCACATTATTCGCGTTTAATGTTCAACTATTTTCTCGTATCCTATATATTCAATGTGGTCTCGAGTCATAACACGTTATATAACTCAAATTTTAATTTATAGCGTATTTTATAAGTTCTCAAAATTTCAAATTTAGAGGGTATTTTGGTCATTTCGGATTGTTTTAAATTTTCGGGTTTTACAATTCTTCCCCTCTAAAAGAAAATTTTCGTCCTCGAAAATTGAAGTCGCAAAGTTAGACAGAGTCATTGCAATTCGCAAAAGATCGTCACGAACAACCTCACGCCCGGGGAGGTTCTTCCAAAAGCTCTCCAAAACAAATGGTTTCTCATGACTCGATCAAAACAAGGTGGGTTCAGATTCCTCAGGAGGAGACAAATTAGGTTGATTCAGATCAAAAGAACCATTCAACATGAAATGGATGATAGGTGAATCTTCTGAAAAGCTTATATGAAATACGAATAGAATTTCAAATCAGATGAACTGTATCACCAGTAGAGAGTTCTACAAGGAGTTCAAGACTTATAACTAGGGTCAACAGAACGCAAAGCGAGAGTCCAAACTCATCCAGATATCTAATGAACGAAAACAGAGTATACGCATCGGTAGAATGAACCTAATGTCTCACTAATCACGGATAAACCAACGGAGATCAGATTCTAAACTTCTTAGGTACTCCCCCAAGACATCCTATGGCCACAATGAGTGCACGTTATATGGTGTAAGTATTATCACGTTGATCAGGCGTCATAATACTAGCACCACATAATTATGCCTTCACGATGATCATACTTTATCTCGAGTCGTGAGTATAACAACCTATCTTAGTCCACCTAGTACTTCTACAGTCTCAGAGTCAACAAGTTCAAAGTCATAGTCAAGAAGGAAGTAAGACTATTCGCAAGAGTATCGGAATTTCCAGATTGCCTAGCAGAGTAAGGCATGCCGTCACAAGCATCAGATTTTCCACAATTCGCCAAAATTCCTCAAAACAAAGCCATTATCGAACATACGGAAAAATAAATACAGAACTGAAATGCTTCTAGGAAACTTAATTATCAGAGGATCTTATTACTATATCACGAAACTCAAGGGAGTTAACGAAAATGAAAATTATTCGCCGATAACTTCGGTCTTCACCGAATCAATTCTTCCAAACATAAAAGGTCTGTTTCAAAAATCCGTTCATTCAAAACATTCAATCTCTTCAAGTCCGGTCAATCTGTCTTCGTTTGTCCATCAAGTTGGGAGTGAAACAAAATCATGAACTTGTGTCTGGTTCATCATGCGTCCTGCAGCTCTTCTTGGAATGTGATGGAGTAATGTGAATTTCTGGCACGATCTTAAGTTTCTTCATCATCCAGTCTGCTTCCGCTCTCAATTCATCTTAGTACAACCAAGACGAATAGGGAACTGAGACTGTACGTCTTTATCAGCTCCAGGTTCGCCGTCTTCCTTCTGTATCGCCAACACCTCTGCCTTGTAAGGAATGTCTTCACTCTTCAGGGTAGTCACCGCTGTTGTCAACTCCAGGTCAGGTAGCGAAGTAATTCTTCTGATGCGTTTCTAGTTGTCTTGATGCATACGCAAAACCTTCTGTGTTGCAAGGGAGTATAACCGAGTCTCTTTCTGAAATGTCCCAAAATTTGTTCCGTCTGAAGGTATGGAAACAAATTTCTATTTCAGCTTTCCAAAACTCCATTCTTACTCAGACTAAGCTGTTTCTCTCTGGTCACGAAATTTATCAAGGGTAACGCAAGTTGTAAACGTCTTTAAGAATTCTGATGCAAGGTTCAAAAGATTTCAGTTTACCATTTTGTTATCGGTCTTGACCATTCGGTGATAGTTTCAAAATTTGCGGGAGTTAAAGAGATATTCTCAATCAAGAAAAACCGTTGTCTCAACAGATATCAATCTCTCAGAATGCACAAGTGATCGTCAAATTTCTTACAAGTGCAAGAATGATTCTCATGTTCTTCTTCGTCTCCGAATGTACTATTAAGTCATACAATGACCATTTGCCCAAGTACTCACGAGAAAACATTCATTTATCAAATAGTCAGAGCTTTAGCTAATACCATTAGCGTCACAAACCGTCATATCAGTCGTTACAAATACGGAAAGCGATCTCAAGAATAACCTCAATTCATATTTCCATCTGAAGGAAACTTCGCGCTCTGAAATTGAATAGATATAAAGTCGTTTCAGGGTGGAGAAATAAGGGTTCCAAATAGCAATACGGTTCAGCTTCCAGAAATCAATACATATCTCCTGTCATCATTCTTCTTTATCGCGAACAAACTGAATTACGCCAAGAAAATGCACTTAAGCAAACTTACTTCACACTCCGGTGGAAAACTTGGTGGTTCAACCAGGAATCATATTCAGAAAACTCAGGGTGCCAAATATTTCTCAAGATAAGGTTCATTCATTGGTGTACGAAATGGGTTTAAGGAAAACTTCATAACCGCGAAAGTAACACACGAGTCTCCAGAGTAATAGCGATAGCAGAAAGCTTAACAATCGGTAATCATGGTAGAGAGTTCAAAATTGTTTCAAGCGCCAAAGGTGAGTGATGCGTGGTTTTGCGACCTTACAACAGGTTTTACCTCTCGAGGGATCTCAAGAGGCTTACAACCCCACCAGGCAGTGTACCTGACCGATGTAGTATAGTGTAGTGGTAAGTACGGGGGATTGATCGTTCTCCACAGGGAATAGTGTCGTTAGGATTGAAAAACTATTCTAATAGGTCTAAGGGTGAGGGAAGATTCTTTTTTTGTATTTTTTATATTTTTATGAAAGCAAGTAAAAATCTCGGGTTTGAAGGAGTGGGCGGAATTAGTTGCTAGTCAACTAACCCAAATAACTACGAATGCAAATAAAATAAAATAATGAAAATGAAAAGGTTGTGAAACTTATGTGGAGAGAAATGTGTTAACTTAGATTTCCTTACTCCCTAACTATCTTTTACCGGTTGATTAGTGTGCATTAATTGCGTGGATGACGGGTGTATTCCTTAATACCAATCGTGGGGTGGCGTACGTACTTCCCCAACTCTACAAGCTCCTACTTCACTCCTATGTCGAGCCGGCTAGGAAGCTCCTAACATGGGATCACTAGAATTCGCTCGTGCATTAAATACAACCATAAAAACCTTAGTACGCATTGGTTCATGTTTCTTAAGACGTTCAAGCAAGTTACCGAATAGGAGGTTAGCCAGTTTTCTTAAGCCTAACATAGATGAACAATCATCCAATACAACTAATAACACACTAATAACCAATAATCAATAGCTAGGTTTCATTAGATCTAAGCAAACACAAGATAAATCTAGCCTAGCATGTTAATCAAAAGACAAGAACGAGATATAATCAAACAACACATAGACATATTGAATGATTAAACGATTACTTATCTTCAATTAAACATGGGAGATCCAAGGGTATGAAAACCCTTAAAAATGGCAGAAATTCGTCTTTAGGGTTTCTCCTCACAAAGTTGCACACTAATGACAAAAAATTGCAAAACTATATATAGAGTTTAAGGGCTGACGGCGTCACGTTATAGATCCTGACGCCGTCACCTCGCCGTGTCTAGGGTTCCCGGATGGCCTTCCTGATGCCGTCCCTCTTTAGTCCTCCAAAATCCTCCCTGGCTTATCAAGGCTTGACGCCGTCAGAATAAAGCTTGACGCCGTCCCTCTTTAGCTTAAACCGTGATGGCCTTGATCACCTTAAAGGGTGACGCCGTCAGACTTTCCATTGTAAAATTCTCTGGCTTATCATGTGTATTTTTCATATCCACCTCTTTTGCCAAGCCATGACGCCGTCTGGAACAATCCCTGACGCCGTCAAAGGTACTTTCCAGCATAATTTTGAGACTTTATCATTTTCTTCACTTTTATGCTCCAAAAACGTCCAAAATGCTTCCTTTTCCATATTTCTTCTCCAAAGTACCTAAAATGACAAAAGGAACGATTTAGGGCAATATTTGATCAAATAAATACGATTTAGGGCTTAAATGACCCCCTAAAAGCGGTACACTTTTCGCTTCATCAAATACCCTTACACTTGAGATTTGCTTGTCCTCAAGCAAATGCGCTTTTATTCTAATCAAAATACAAGTTAGGGGTCATTTAATGCTAATATAAAAGTAATTACAACAAATAGTCGTTCCACTTTAATCATAATAAGCACGGAGATTACATACTAGCACCTCACAAGTAGTGTTTAGATACTCACATCTCTCAGGTGTCATCAAAATAAATCTCATAAATGAAGACGGATAATATCTCTCACTACCTGTCATAGCAAATAGATTACCATAGGCTTGGGAAAGGATCAAAAACCTCCTCCACTAGGCGTAAGCACCTAAGATAAACTATCAAAGAGGGCTTTTAAACTGGTTATAACGTTAGGTGTAGGGATATGATAAACACGGTTTTGTTGGATAAGGGATATTTTACTGGTGGCGAGTTAAAGATCTTGATTAATTACATGTACAATATGGCGTTGCTAAGCCAAGACTAGACTCGAATTAAGCTAAAAACAAAATAACAAAAACATAAAATGAAACATAAAATGAAACGGGATGGTAGTCCGTATGTTTTTTCTACTTTTCTTTTTCTCATTTTTTTTGTAGTTTTCTTGATTTTTTTTTCATACACTTTTGCCCTACCATCCAAAATAATACATCATAGGGGCGTTGCATTCCCCTTACACTTGAACTTTTACATAACTTTACAAATACTATTCTAATGACTCGAATTAAGATAATCGAAACACTTGGAGTACTTTAAAAATATTTAGCACATATGGGGGTAATAAATGATGTTCTTCCCCATTACTCCATTACACTAGTACTTTACCCATGAGTCCCAATCGTCCCAAAACAATATGTACAAGGATATGACTCGACTTAGCAACCATGTAATCAATTAGATAATTAACTTGGGTTTAAACAAATGTTGTCACAATAATGCACTAAAAATGAGTGCATACAAGGTAGGCTAAGGCGATTTGGGTGTACATTTAAGTGGGGTGTAACAAATTCTTCCTTTATGTAAAATGCTTAAAGGTCGAAATGAAAAGATAGGCTCTGAGGGGTGTACTAGGGGTATCATGTACTAAAAATGAGTACAACGCAAAGGGTGTGGGAGAATTACTTGACCAATGTAGCCAATGTAATTATAACAAAAATACAGGTGTAAAACAATGGGTTAATCCTAATGCCTCTTATCATGTAGTAAATCTAACTACACGAATGTAGTCTCACTTGTGGCCTCGGAATGGTCCTAACGCAAGTTCTAGAATCTAAGTGCTACCGGTACACACATCATAGCATAAATGCTTTTCCTACCAATTCTAGGGGCGAACCTCACATATTTGGGGGTGGAAAATTTTTTAGTGGTACGGTTTTGTGCTAGTCATATAACTCCTATCCATGAGACGCTTATTAGAACTAAAGTTTCACTCCTAAATGTTGCAAAAAATTTTAAATTTGGCACTAAAATTGCCCTAACAGGTATTTCTCTCAGTTTTATTACACATCTACCATCAAACAAACAAAAATCAAGTGCAATTGCATTCTCTAAAGTATCGTACTTTTACCCCCCCTTACACTTAAGATGAACATTGTCCCCAATGTTCAAATAACAAGATATAAAAGTAATAAGGTAAAAGAATGAAATCAAATACTCCCCTGATTCGTTCGGTGGATAAAGAAGTAACATGGTTAGATCTTCTTCCAAGAGAAAGTAGAAGCTCCAAGACTAATGCATTGCCATAAGCTTGATTCTACATACATTTCCTTGTCCAAAATAACCTGTTAAACCTGAGAAAACAAACACGAAAACCTGCATAACATCGGCGGGATAAATTCTATATATAAGGATATAATGCTTGTGGAATGATTATTTTGCAGATTCCTGGAGATTATAAGTTAGAGATTTACTAAAAAACTTTTTATGAAAATAAAACTTTCAAAAATTTTCAGAAAATAAAACCTGACGCCGTCAGGTTGTAAAGCCTGACGCCGTCAGAAATAATCTGACAGAATTCTCATGTTACGTTTCCGGAAAATTTTTGGAAAAACCTATACCTTACTTCCTGGAATTCCTGCAAAACATCATTATGACTCGATACAAGCATTTGACTCAAACAAATACTAATATGTATGTTAATTTAATATTATTATGATTCATGTTCATTTGTTCTAATAAACCGATTTGGATTTCCCTTACACTTAACTTTTGCAAAATACCTTTATATGTAGTTAAGACGAAGTTAAAAACAAAATAAAGCATTTTCACAAATTAGTTTTGAACATGAATCAATAATAATAAAATTTAATCATACATACGGAAACAAATAAAATCAAACAAACAATTAAATAAACACCAAGAAACAAATAAAGCTTGCATGCAATAAAGGAAACCAATGTCACAAATGTTTAAAGGCCAAAAGATGTCTTATCCTAAACTATTACAGACCAAATTGTTCCAAAACATACAACCATAGATTAAATTGTTCAAATATCATAACATCAAATCAAATCATCACTGGGGTGGGGGACCTTGGCGATAGTCGTAGCCTGAAGGGAGGTGCCCGTAGTACCCATATGGTGGGTAATCCTGCTCACGTCCCGGGAAAGGGTCAATCTGCAGGTGTGGGTCCAACTGATCACGCGTAGATAGATGCTGCATCTGACGAACAGTGTGATCATACATCCAGTCGAACCTCTCGTCCACCCGGGTTCTCCAAGTATCAACCTGGCCCATCCATGCCCCCTGGTGAGCCTGCCAATCCCCCCTGCTCATGTGCCGGTAGTAATCTGCCGTACCAGCCTCATAACCCCCATGCTGCTGCTGCTGAGGCTCCTCCTCCTCATCATCCCCACCATCATCATCCTCAGCTCCGTCTGGATGATACCACATAAAGGTCCCATCATGCATCTCCATAACCACCTCCATCTGCTTCAGGGACCTCACCTTCACTGTCCTGCATGCATCACCATCACTCAAATACCTCATGACCTCGGGCCTGAGGACTCCATAGGATCGGGCCAGCCGGGTGATAAACATCCCACCATAAATCCTGTCTCCTTCCCTTTCCCCAACTCCACCATGCAGAAAGCTAGCAACCCAAAATGGGATGTTGCAGTAAACCTCATCAGAGTAAATGGTGTACAAATAGAAGAGGTCTGAAGCAGTGACACGGTGGTGAGAGCTGTGGCGCCCTGTCAAGCTGTAGGTGAGACATCTATGGGTCAACCTAACTCTAGGCTCCCTGATTTGAGATGCCACAGTAGTCGAGGTGTACATCCCATCCCCAATAGTCGGCCAGAACATGGAACATCTGAAATCATTCCTCATTGACTCCCCATGCAACAACCTAGTCATGAACCCTACTTGAGTGGTTTCATGCTGACTATACAACCCAAGTCTCCATCCAAACTCAGTAACCGAGCACGTCCTAAGCTCACCCCCCAGCCTGAAATAGATTGTGGTCCTGCCCACATCGGTCCTTGCCTCGGCCATGTCAAAGTGAAAAGTGGCAAAGAATTCACGTACCAATTCGTCATAGACTGGCTCTTGAATTCTAAACAGGTTTTCCCACTGAGGGCCGGTAAATTCATCCGTCTGAAAGCTTTGGAGAAAGGTTTGCTCAAGACCTTCCCTCCTCAAAAAGCTCCAATCAACCACGGCTCCATTTCCAACTTTATGTTGTAGCAATTGGGTGTATTTAGTTGTGGCAGCATCGTCATCGAAGACACCCCAACTGAGGACCGTGTCGCCAAAGTTCTCTTGTTGAGATCTAGAAGAACTCCCTCTGCTAGGTCTTTGACGCTTACTCATTATCTGGAACAAAGCAAGGAGGAACAAAAGGGTTAATTTGTGAATCAAAGAATTGGTTGAGCATCAGACAAGTCTGACGCCGTCACCCTTTGCTAGGTGACGCCGTCAGGTTCGACCGAATTCAAATCCAAAATTACGAGGGAAAAATCAATATCCAAACTTCAAGCTTATAAACCAAACGCCCCTTTTTACAGCAAAATGGGTGATTGGATCATAGGTTATGGTTCAAATTCGTGGCCACCCAATTAGTGAATAAACCCATTTGATTGCCAATCATCAAATGCTTTAATCATTGCTAAATAACACTAATTAAAGGCATTATGAGTTCTAGGCATGAATCAATCCTAGGGTTTCATGAGTTGGGGTTTTCGAAATTTAAGAATCCTATGAGTAATTAAAGCGAAAAGAATGAATAAGAATTACTTACCACGTGGAGATTGGTAACGAAAGTCGGTGAATTTGACCTTGAAAATTCGTGGGTGGGGTTGGAGTGGATATGGTTTGTGGGGTTTGTGATGAAAGTGATGGAAGTAAAGTTATTATTGCTGTGCAGACGGGGTGACGGCGTCACGTTCATAGTCTGACGCCGTCAGACCAGCGTAATTTACCACTTTGTGCCAGTTTACAAATGAGCCCCTTGTACTTTAAGGGAGCAGCTAGTCAGGGTCAATAACCCTGATAGCTAGTCTCGTTAACAAGTTCCTCCTGGGTCAAATGTTTTGTTACTGTCACGGGATGTAGTGAAATGTTGGAAAGGGCCGGTTGACGTCTCATCCAGGTTCCAATTTCCATCACGGCAGGTATTCAGGGAGTGAGAGGAACTTTTCCAGGGGGTTTTCGAAATGAGGGTGTGCTTTAATTGAGTTCTTCTCACACCTGGCTTAAAGCCAAAAGATCGTTTCCTAGCTTCATGAAAGTTAGGGAGCGTGACAACCATGCTTCCTATGAAAATGCTATGATCTTGAGAATTCTCTTTCTCGCGAGGGGATCCAAATGGATAAGAGGGTTTTAAAGGTGAAGGCTTGGGGAGAGGGGTTTCATCATCCCATTCGTTGTATGGTTCATTAGGGACCGGGAGTTCAAAGATCTTCTCGATCTTTTTGTGTGAAGCTTCTTCCCTAATTTTCTCCTTTATTCTCGAGATGAATTTTTCTGCTAGTTCCATGAACATATCTTGGGTGTTTTTCAAGTGAGTTTCTAATTCCTGGATCCGTCTCTCTTGGTTGTTCACGAAAGTTAGCATTATCCCTTCAAATTCATCTTGTCATGAGAATTGATGAAACGTATGTCTACCAATTGTGTTCACACACTCATCGGGATTTTCATCAGCCGTAGGTGTCTCGGCTTTCATTAATTTCTCAACCTGCCTTTTTATGTTTTCGAACAGCTGTTCTTGGGTTGCACTTATGCAATTTAAAGTCCCTTCTTCCGAGAACGTTGAGTCATTCCATTCTTCTTCTTCGTACTGTGCTAAGTCCTCGATGACTTCCCAGCACTTATCGACACTGAGCCTGCTCAGCCTCCCATTGGCAGCGTAATCTATGGTTCTTCTAGTTTGATGGTTTACGCCATCATAAAATCGTTGGATTTGTAGCCAAGGATCCATGCCATGGTAAGGGACTTTTTGGAGTAAGTCCTTGAATCGAGTCCATGCCTCGTAGAGGGTTTCGCCTTGACGTTGTTGGAACATCAAGATATCATTCCTTAGCTTGGTAGTTCTTCCCGGTGGGAAAAACTGAGCAAGGAAACGAGTGGTGAGATCATCCCAAGAGGTGATGGATCCTGCGGGTAGACGCTCTAGCCATTGACTAGCTTGGTCCCGCAGAGAGAATTGAAAGAGACGCAGTCGGGTCGTCTCTCGAGTGGCAACATCAAGGTCTATGGAATCAACAATTTTGAGAAAGTCCTTGAGATGTTGGTTAGGATCTTCGGAACGAAGTCCATGGAATGCACATCCGCTTTGCACCAACCGGATGGTGTCGGATCGCAATGGAGTGACATTGGCTCCTTGAGTGAGCTCAATGGTGTTTCGATAGCCATGGTGGCTAGGACGGGAGTAGTCTCCTAAGGTACGGGCTCTAGGAGGTTGTGGTGGTTGTTGTGGTGGTGGGTTGTTGGGATCAAGGATATTACCATCTTCCATGATGTCGAATGGTAATGGTTACGAACAAAGAAACGAAGAAAATAGATAGACTAAAGAAAACCTAGAAAAAGAAAATAAAAATCTCACTAGAAAGGAATCTAGTGAGTAGACCTATAAAATAAAAAAATTCAACCTAAACAATAACTATTCCCCGGCAGCGGCGCCAAAAACTTGATGCGTGGTTTTGCGACCTTACAACAGGTTTTACCTCTCGAGGGATCTCAAGAGGCTTACAACCCCACCAGGCAGTGTACCTGACCGATGTAGTATAGTGTAGTGGTAAGTATGGGGGATTGATCGTTCTCCACAGGGAATAGTGTCGTTAGGATTGAAAAACTATTCTAATAGGTCTAAGGGTGAGGAAAGATTCTTTTTTTGTATTTTTTATATTTTTATGAAAGCAAGTAAAAATCTCGGGTTTGAAGGAGTGGGCGGAATTAGTTGCTAGTCAACTAACCCAAATAACTACGAATGCAAATAAAATAAAATAATGAAAATGAAAAGGTTGTGAAACTTATGTGGAGAGAAATGTGTTAACTTAGATTTCCTTACTCCCTAACTATCTTTTACCGGTTGATTAGTGTGCATTAATTGCGTGGATGACGGGTGTATTCCTTAATACCAATCGTGGGGTGGCGTACGTACTTCCCCAACTCTACAAGCTCCTACTTCACTCCTATGTCGAGCCGGCTAGGAAGCTCCTAACATGGGATCACTAGAATTCGCTCGTGCATTAAATACAACCATAAAAACCTTAGTACGCATTGGTTCATGTTTCTTAAGACGTTCAAGCAAGTTACCAAATAGGAGGTTAGCCAGTTTTCTTAAGCCTAACATAGATGAACAATCATCCAATACAACTAATAACACACTAATAACCAATAATCAATAGCTAGGTTTCATTAGATCTAAGCAAACACAAGATAAATCTAGCCTAGCATGTTAATCAAAAGACAAGAACGAGATATAATCAAACAACACATAGACATATTGAATGATTAAACGATTACTTATCTTCAATTAAACATGGGAGATCCAAGGGTATGAAAACCCTTAAAAATGGCAGAAATTCGTCTTTAGAGTTTCTCCTCACAAAGTTGCACACTAATGACAAAAAATTGCAAAACTATATATAGAGTTTAAGGGCTGACGGCGTCACGTTATAGATCCTGACGCCGTCACCTCGCCGTGTCTAGGGTTCCCGGATGGCCTTCCTGACGCCGTCCCTCTTTAGTCCTCCAAAATCCTCCCTGGCTTATCAAGGCTTGACGCCGTCAGAATAAAGCTTGACGCCGTCCCTCTTTAGCTTAAACCGTGATGGCCTTGATCACCTTAAAGGGTGACGCCGTCAGACTTTCCATTGTAAAATTCTCTGGCGTATCATGTGTATTTTTCATATCCACCTCTTTTGCCAAGCCATGACGCCGTCTGGAACAATCCCTGACGCCGTCAAAGGTACTTTCCAGCATAATTTTGAGACTTTGTCGTTTTCTTCACTTTTATGCTCCAAAAATGTCCAAAATGCTTCCTTTTCCATATTTCTTCTCCAAAGTACCTAAAATGACAAAAGGAACGATTTAGGGCAATATTTGATCAAATAAATACGATTTAGGGCTTAAATGACCCCCTAAAAGCGGTACACTTTTCGCTTCATCAAAGGTGAGACATAGGAGGATAGTTGTCAATCAACCAATCCTTTATCAGAAATAAATCAGAGTTAACAGTCCAAAGAAAGACAGATCAACAAGGCAAATCTTATCGTTCAAAAGTGAGAGGGAACTTATTCTTATACTCGTGGTTAACACCACAAGACTTCTCATAGGAACAGAGATGGGTAAGACGAAATCAAATGGTGTCAGAAATTCATAGATGCTTATCAAGACAAGAAACAAGTCACAGAATGTATTCAAGTACGTTATTGTCAAGGAGATTTTCAGAATGCCCGAAGAGGTATCAAAATGATTAACAAAAGGATCAGAAGTCAGAGTCAAAACCTGGCGATAAGGATCAAATAGTGTCAGGCAGTCATTATGCAATTTTTCAATGCCTTCAAGATTTAATCAGGTTCAAATCTTAGGTGGTGCAAAGCATAAGCTTTCATTTTCCAAAAGTGGCATCAACAGGATCTAACAAAAAACAAGGCACAAATTAGAGTGAAGCGGAAGCAAAATACTTAAACAAATGCCTTATAGTCTACCCATTCCTCACTGGTCAAAACTTAAGTTCATATCAAGGAATCCTAAAGCAGTTCTCAGGGTGTTCTCCTATGTTCTTACAGTGGAAGCCTAATGGTCCAGAACTCACAGGTCAAGGGTAAATGTATTACGAGTCGCAGCCTGTTGCTCTGATACCATAAATTGTAACACCCCGACCCGACAAGGGTAGAGATGTCACAATAATGGTGACATATCAGAAACATACACAAGCATACATCTTCAATAATACAAAGGAATACAAAGGTTACAAGAAATTACAAGGAAATACAAAATTACAAAGGAATAAATACTAAGTCTGAAATATAAATTCTTCTAGTCGTCTCTATAACAAAATATCTATCACAGTGTAGTCTTCTAAGTCCAATGGTACTCTCCACTCATACCCAGCTTCCTACTAAAACCTGCCGCAGGAAAAGAAATGCGGCTGAGCTACGAGAGCTCAGTGAACAGATATAACTGTAACAAAGCAGTAATAAAGAATAGTACAGAGTGTCAGAAATATAAGTCATGCAGATATAATCAGAGTTAAAGGATAAACGAAGGAGTAAGGATAAAGGGATAGAGAATAATAAATAGATAAAGGTAAAGGGAAACAGTGCAAGGATATACCTAAGGGTCAAAGAATTTATCAAAAAACTAGCCAAATTCTATAAAATTTTGATTAATTTTGATAAGTATAAAGGATATACCTAAGGAAATTGATCAAAATTTTATATCAGATCACAACTGCGATAAGTTATGTCAACTGCGATAATTATTGTCAACTGCGATAATTATTGTCAACTGCGATAATTATGACAACTGCGATAATCATTCAATCAAGATATGTATCTTAATTGAAATAATTTTCCAACTGCGATAATCATCTCAACTGCGATAATCATCCCAACTGCGATAATTAGCTCAACTGAGATAATTAGCCCAACTGTGATAATTATCCAACTGCGATAATTATCCAACTGCGATAATTATGACAATCACGATAATTAAGTCAATCAAGATAAAAATCTTAACTGCGATAATTATCCCAACTGCGATAACTACCCCAACTGCGATAATTTTGGCCAACTTCGATAAACTCTTATACAAGAGTTTACGAGCACTTTTGACGATGAACATTCACTTAAATCTTTATCGTGATTCATTATAATGCATGATTTGTGTCCACAGAGTTTCACAAACAACTTGAATGACATTTATGGACATTTTGGCTAAGTTATAACAAAAAACGAACCATAATTATGCATAAATCAAACTGCTAGTTTTCATGTTCTTGATAAACCCTAAAATTCAATCGATTCACTTAAAGTGTTTCTGGGAACAATCCAATCATGGCATCATTCAATTAAACATCAAACAATGCCTTTCCAATCAACAGATTACACAATAATACATTCACAAAGTTTTCCCTAAATCGTTGCTTAAACCCTAAAATTCGATTAGACTAATTTGTGGTTTCTGGGAGTAAGTAAGCATGCAATATAGGATTACTACCATTGTAAAAGTATAATCGTACAATCATTTTCAACTCAAACACTCTAAATCCAAAATCCCCATTTTAACGCAAAACCTAGAACTAAATTTTACAATTTTGATTGTTCTAGCCGTTGGATCAAGAATCTTTTCAAAACCATTGTTAATAATCACATAATAACCGTAAGATCACTCACAAAAATCGAAAGTCTTGAGCGGATTGGTGAAATGATTGTTGGCCGTCGATGATGGTGGGTGGGGTGAATTTAATTCGGTTGGTGAAGTTGGCAGATGTAATAACTGCGGTTATTAACTTTTCTTGACTTTTATATCTACCAATTTAACTTTGCAAGTTTTACACATTTAGCCCCCTAACCTTGATTATTTTGAACACTAAGTCCTAAACCACCATCATGCTAATACTAAGTCTCATTTTTGACATTTAATGCACACAACTTTCCATCTTTAAAATCTTATACACCAAAACTTGTGAAGCAACAATTTCTGAAAACATATGCAAGTACAATTTTAAAGATTTTGGAAAAAATTATGTCTCCCCCTCAACATGTGTTCAAAAATAAGTAGTGACATAAAAAAAATGAACACAGTGTTGGATAAGGGATTGTACTTGCATCATTTTTTTATTTTTTTATTTTATTTTTTTTTTAAATATATTTACAAAGATAGTTTTGGAAATGTTTGACTTGGTTATTTATTTTTAAGAAACTTTTCCAAATCGTTTGGCGTTAAACATCTCATACCAATCCGGTGAACCAGATCCACAAATCTTGCATGAGGCAAGGCTTTTGTGAACAGATCCGCCAGTTGGTGTTCAGTTCCCACAAAGTATAATTCAACAGTACCCTTTTCCACGTGTTCCTTGATGAAATGGTACCGGAGATCAATATGCTTGGACTTCGAATGCTGGACAGTGTTGCATGAAATGGCAATGGCACTCTTGGAGTCGCAATACATCGGAATCTTGTTGAATATGTAACCGTAGTCCATTAGTTGTGATCTCATCCAGATGACTTGAGCACAACAAGCAGACATGGCTACATACTCAGATTCTGTTGAAGACAGTGAGGTGCAGTCTTGTTTCTTTGATTGCCAAGAGACGAGCTTGTCACCCAAGAATTGAACTCCCCCTGATGTACTCTTGCGTGTGTCTAAGCATCCTGCATGGTCAGCGTCTGAAAATGCAACAAGTTCAAACCCAGAATCCTTTGGATACCAGATCCCCAAATTAATGGTTCCCTTTATGTATCTAAGGATTCTTTTAACGGCTGACAAATGCCGTTCAGTCGGTCTAGACTGATATCGGGAGCAAAGATAAGTGGCAAATACAACATCCGGTCTGCTAGCTGTGAGATACATGATCGAGCCAATGATACTACGATACTTCGTAGGATCAATGAGTGTCCCATGTATGTCAGCATCTAGCTTCGGGGATGAGGAGGACATTGGGGTATTATAGGTGTCACAGCTGGTCATACCATGCTTTTTCAGGATTTCCTGAGCATATTTTGACTGACTTAGAAATATACCACGGGGTGATTGATGAACTTGCAATCCTAGAAAGAAAGAAAGTTCACCCATCATAGACATCTCAAAGTTTTGTTTCATTAGTTTAGAAAAAGCGTTTGAATATTTTTTATTGGTTGAACCAAAAATAATATCATCCACATAAATTTGTACAATGAGAATGTCGTCCCCGTGTGTTTGTATAAATAAAGTCGGGTCAACAGTTCCAATGGTAAAATGATTAGCAAGGAGAAATGCGGACAGTTTATCGTACCATGCCCTCGGGGCTTGTTTAAGGCCGTAAAGGGCTTTCTTAAGCCGATATACATGGTTAGGATGATCTGGATCCACGAAGCCTTCTGGTTGTGACACGTACACCTCTTCTCGGAGTTGTCCATTGAGAAATGCCGTCTTCACATCCATCTGATATACTGTGATATTCTTGTGGGCTGCGTATGCCAGAAACATTCTAACTGCCTCAATCCGAGCTACTGGAGCAAACGATTCTTCGAAGTCAATACCCTCTTCTTGGCTGTATCCTTTTGCTACCAGTCGGGTCTTGTTACGAATCACTGTACCATCTGCACCTAGCTTGTTTTTCCAAATCCATTTCAATCCAACCACATAAACTCCATCTGGTCTTTCAACTAATTCCCAAACTTCCAAACGTTTGAATTGTTCCAACTCCTCTTGCATGGATTCAATCCAATTGTCGTAGGTAAGGGCTTCTTTGATGTTTTTAGGTTCAGATTGACAAACAGTGAGTGCATACATGCAATGTTCACTGTCTGAATGAAGTTTTTGTCATGTGAGGACTGGATTGTTAGGATTTCCAATTATGTTTACCAAAGGATGATCTCTTGTCCATTTGTGGGTGGATGGAAAATGTTGAATGTTGTTATGGTGATCTGACGGGTCCATATTGCTCGATGATGATTCTCCTGATTCTGGAATGGTTGGAGGTGGAGCAAATGGATTGAAGAATGCATTCCCGTCATAATCTGATGGTGTGGGAACTTGATTAGAAGTGGGGGAAGAATCTTCAACTGCTGGTTGAGGTGTTGTATCCATTGATGATGATTATTCAGGTTGTGGTGCATCGGCAGCAACTACAGTAGAGGTAGATGCTGTTGGATCAGGTGCTTGTTGTATGACATGTTGAGCAGCGGAACTGGTGGAAGCATCTGATGCACTAGTAACACGAACGTCATCAAACATTGGTGCAAACAAATCTTCCAAATCCTTCCTGTTGAAAGGTAGGGGTGCAGCCGAAGATTCAGGGAAGTTAAGACGGTTGTTTACGGGTTCCAAGCGGTCTTGCTCAGAAGCCATCTCAGTGAGTTCATCAAAATTAGCGTGTATGGTCTCTTGAATATCCCTAGTCCGACGATTCCAAATTCGGTATCCCTTGGAGTTCTCACAGTATCCTACAAATATCCCAATATCTGCTTTAGCCTTAAGTTTGCCAAGATCATCTTTATCATTCTTCGGATAACACAATGCTCCAAAGACGTGAAAATAGTTGATGTTTGGTTTTCTTCCTTGTATAAGCTCATATGGTGTTTTGCTGTGTCTTTTGTTGATCATGGCACGATTCTGAGTATAACAAGCAGTATTGACAGCTTCAGCCCAAAGATAATCCGGTAATTGAGCATTGATTAACATAGTTCGAGCTGCTTCCACGAGCGTACGGTTTCGTCTTTCAACTACACCATTTTGTTCTGGAGTGCGAGCTATTGATGTCTGATGAACAATACCCTGTTTCTCAGTGAATTCCCGAATGATTTGATTCTTAAATTCAGTCCCGTTGTCTGTTCGGATGATGCGGACGGTGTTACGGACTTGAACTTGAATCTTTGTGAGAAACGTGATGAGGATAGAAGGAACTTGATCTTTAGTCCGAAGAAAATAGACCCAAGTCCATCTTGAGTAGTCATCCACGATTACCAGAATATACTTCTTCCCGTTAATACTCTGAACTCGCATCGGACCACACAAATCCATATGAAGCAGTTGTAGGACATGATCTGTGCTGTGTTCTGTCTTGGGAGGAAAATGAGCACGGTGACTTTTCCCTTGTTCACACGCAGAACACAAATGATCCTTGGCATATCTGAATTTAGGTAGACCGTCAACTAATTTCTTCTTAGCACGATCAGTGATGGTTTTAAAATTGAGATGAGACAATCTTTTGTGCCATAACCAAGCCTTTGTGGGATGAGCCTTGGAGAGTAAACAAATAGGAGTAGAAGCTGTCATGCCTTCAAGAGAGATAGTATACAAACTGGTTCCGCGTTTCCCTTTCATGAGGTCGTTGCCTTGAAGATCACGAATAAAGCAAGTTTTCTCCCTGAATGCTACTTCTAAGTCTCCATCGCAGAATTGTCCCACGGAGAATAAATTATGACCAAGGCCTTCAACATAATACACACGGCTGATTTCGATGTTCCCATTAATATAATCCCTATAGCCCATAATTGCAGCGAAGTGATCATTCCCGAATCTGACCATTCCGATAAACTTAGCAATGAAGTTTTGAAGAAGTTTGAGATTGCCGGTCATGTGTCGGGAGCACCCGCTATCAACAATCCAGAGGACGATTTGAATCACCTGCATCACAAACATTGGAAACAGGTGGAGAATTGATAACGGTTGGATCCGCTGGGTTAGTGACACAAGAGGTTAGCACTTTAGGTAACCATTGAAAATTAAAAGTGTGCTGTTACCAACGTTGCCAGGTCCAACTAGTCTCTGCCTTTTTCCTAATGTATGCACTAGGTGACTTTGTAGTCTTGGATTTGGGCTTTTCCATTTTCTTCTCAGAAACATCTAGTGGAGGCATTCCTAAAATGGACTTTGCAATGTTTTTAAGCCTAGAGGAAGCGCGACTAGTTCGTTTCTTTCTCTTAGTCAGCAGAGTTTTAGCAACACATTTTGTATGATCACCAGATAATATGCTATTACGACAAGAAACACAAGTAGCATCAACCAAAACATCGTCATTAATATTTAAAGATTCATCATCTGTTACATCAATCCTAGAGCTAGACTCAGATAAGTGCAAGTCTATTCCTGATGTTACATTTGTCTTATTCAAACTACTAGCTGGAACTTCTTCAGACTTAGATAACTCCTTCCTAGGTTTCTTGACTCTATTCTTCCTCTGTTTCTTGTGAGTCTTGACCTTAGATGTGGTTTCTAGTCCTGTGGAAGTACAAGTAGCTGAATTAGTGGTTATTTCAGATGCTTGGGTGTGTTCTTTGTCTATGACATACATCCCTGGGGCAATCTTATGAACATTTGTTTTGCTTTTGTCTAAAACTCTGATTTTCTTCTTCAGATCAATAATGATGTGTTGAAACTCTTGATTTTGGGAGTCTAATTTTCTGTTGAGGCAGACTGTGTCATTTCTATTCTGAAGAATTTCATCCAGTTCTTTTTCATTTTCAAACAATTTAATTCTTAAGAAAGCTTTTGTTTCCTTAAACTTTTCAGGAACATGACTGTTTTGAAATGATAAAGACGCGAGAAGATGTTGAAATTTAAGTTCAAATTCAACACTCTGTTTTTGACACCAGTCTGGCCTTTTTTGAAGATTAAAAACTTTGTTTTCCACATCATTGTTGAGCTGTCGAAGAATCTCATTCTCATGTATCAGATTATCAATATCCATATGCAACAACTTACTATCCACAGCATGATCATTCACAAGTACATCATTACCAGATTCATAGAGCGAATTCATAATCACAGACACCACGTCATAACACAAAACTTTTTCCAAGAGTCGATCATTTTCTTTTGCTAAAAATTTCCGTTGATGTTTTTGACGTTGAATTTTGTCATCTTTAGCTTTGAAAATGGTTTCCATAGATGCTACTTCCGTGTATAACTCCTCTTCCCATTTCGTTGCACATTTCTTCAGATTTCTGACATTAGGAAGAATTTTCTTTTGAAGAATCTCTTTCTTTTCTTTTTGAACAGGAGAAAGAAAAGAAGAGATAGGAATTTGAGAACTAAACTCAATTTCATTCTCCAAAAGAGAAATGTCGTCCATAAATGTCTTAAAATATCGAAGAACCCGACATTTTGGAGGCATTTATGGATCAGCAAGATCCTCTGTCAGACATTCTTTGAAATGTACAGCAGTCGTGGGAACATGAGTTGTAGACGAAGGAGCACTTATGTTTGTGTATGTTAACGTTTGTTCTGGATGGTCCTTAGGAGGGACAAATGATTTGCTCAAATGAGGTCGTGCATTATAATCATGATGTATCTTTGAAAATTTTGTTTGTGAATCTGATCGACCCTCAATCTTGTTAGCAAGAAAATCAGTTTCTTCATCAACAGAATACATAACAACACGTTGAAAGGTATCATCTAACAGAAATGTTGCATTGTATAACTTGGGATTGTCTTTGAGTGCTTTGTGTAAATTACGGGGTGTGTCACTTCCAAGTGCAAAACTTACTCCTTTAGGACTCGGTTTCACAACATTCTTTTGAATTTGCGTTACAGAATTACCCGTTTTATACACAACGTTTTGAAATTCCTTGAGTTTGGTTTCCAAATCCAGAATTTGATCAAGATATGAGTCAACACGTTTCCTAGTGGCTTGCTTTTCTTCAAGAAGATCCTGCTGAGATGTTGAAAGCTCAGATTGAGTTTTTAACAACTCAGAAGTTAAAGCATCAATTTTTTTTTTTGAATTCAAATTGATCCTTTTCTTTTTGAGAGAGAAGCTCAGCTTTGGCAACGGTTAGCTCACGAACTTGACTTTCTAAATTTTGAACCTTTACATATTCTTGTTGAAAAGCTATTTCAAAACCTTTTTCACGTTTATCTTGTTTTAGATAACCCGAAAGTTGTAGTTGGTAGCACTCATTATCCTTTGTTAACAATGCAATTTTATCTTTGAGCTTCTGATTGATGTCATTGCATTTTTCTATTTGTGACTGGGTGGTCAATAACAAGGCCTGTAATTCCGAATCTTGATCAGGCAAAGGATCTGTTTGATCAAGATGATCACAATTGTCATCATCAATGAGATCATCAAATGAAACAACGGTATTATCATCATCAAATGATACAACCGTGTTGATTTGATCATCAGATGGTGATGAGAATGAATCACGTTGATCAAACGTTTCATTTGTAGATGAAGATGCAGCTGCTAAAGCAATTTCATGGATGAGACATGTAGGATCAGGTACCTGAGAAAGACCATCGGTATCATATACCGGGCCTGACTCGGAGATGTTCATTTCTTGCATATTGGCCATAAGCATGACTGCAGCATTTGCCTCTAGATCTTCCATCTCATCATCTGATTCCACATTAGCCATAAAACTTTGATCATTCTGAGTCAACCTTCCAGCAGCCTTTTCATCTTTGAGTGCCATCAGAAGAGCCTCTTTGTGATAAGCACTGCCCATTGTTCTTGGCTTAGGACAAGCATTTGCCATGTGACCGTTTCCCCCACAGTTATAACATGTGATAGACGTATTTGCAATGCCTCTCTGAACATTCAGAAATGGAAAGGTCATCCTAAATTGACTGAAATGGAAAGGTTAGTCAAGAAGTTGTCTCAACAAATGGAAGAAATGCAGGAAAGCAAGAAGCAGATAGATGAATTCCTTGGTTTCAACATCAAAGATCATATGACACGCAAGACAAAGAAATTTGTTAAGCAATTTCTTCCTGATCTTCAACAAAACATAAATGAACATATTGATTCGCAACTTGACGAAAAGATCAAAGAAGCTGTCTCTTCTTCTTCCCACACCAAACCACTTCCAGAACACACCACTGAATATATCGAGCTTGTGCTTCTCGACCGAATCTTTGAAATCACCTCTCCTTCTCAAGAAGAAATTAACCTGATAGCGGCTCTTCAAGCACATATTGAGAAGAAATCATGCAAGGAAGCTGCTGACAAAGGAAAACGGATTCGAGAAGATGATGAGGATGATCAGGACCCTAAACCCGAACAAAAGAAACACAAAGGCGGGTCAGGGATTCACATTCAGGAGCCAACTGGACATAAACCATCATCTCAACCTCCTAAACATCAATCCTCTGGTCCCACTGAAACCGAACATCACCATGAGCAGTTTACAACTGAAGATGTGGAATTCCAGCCACACGATGATCAACCTCATTCACCATCATCATCACCAAAACCAAAGCCATCCAAGTCCAAGCCTTCACACAGCAGAAAGTCATCTACTGGACCAGCGGTTGTCACATGGCTGGATAATGATACGGATGTGCTAGGAAATGAATGGTTCGATCATCTAGCAAGCGCTCAAGTTCAGACTGACGAAGCTTCCAGAGTTGAAGACAACACCTTTGCTGTTACTCAAGAAATTAAAAGAACTCTTAATATTAAGAAGATGACCAAAAAGGAACTTCGTCGGATCAAGAATGATGCTTTCCTTCTTCTAAAAGACAAATCTAATAGCGCAGCAGAACTCGAATATCACCTTGAAAACATTGCACGGGCAATGTCAAGTGACTTCGACTGGGCTAGTCCAGACGTCGTCAGGAAAGTTGGCAAGAATCAACCATTCATTACTGATTGGACCAAGCCACTGACCGTGATTCGAAGACATCATCACTCGGAAATTCCCTTTCAAATGTTCTTCAACAAAGATCTGGAACTTCTAAAGAATGGAGCTCAAGGGACGACAAAGTACGCTACATCTATCACTTTCACACCAGCCGCTCATTACACACAATCAGCCATTGAAGAAGCAGCTATTAACAGACATCTGTTTGTTAACAAGCTCGTCAAATATGATCGTGATGCAGAGCTGGGGATTCATCACTGGTACTCTAAAAGACAAAGCTGGTACAAGTACAAACTTGCCCTCCAGAAATCAAAAGAACCAGTTTACAGTGATCTCAGAATATTGGCCGTCATCAACGTAAGCGGATCCAGAAGATGCGATTATATATTTCTAGAAGAGATCACAGTAAAAAGAATCGACAACAACCTCTACACATTCTCAGAGGCGGATTTTCCTGATTTAAATCTGAATGATATCGAAGACATGTATCTAATGAAGGTCCAAGGCAAACTGCAGCATCTGACCAATGAGCTTCGATATGCACTTAGTACTTCCCTCTGTCATTACATCAGGAGAACCATCATCAAAGAACGTGTAGAAGATCTCCAGCTTGGTGTTGAAAGTTATCAGACTTAGCTTAACCTTGTTGAACCACAGTTCCTTCTAAACAGCAAAAAGGATCCTCAGTACACCATGCTACATCGTCCAAACTTTGGGTTCGTCTACAGAAGCACAACTGATTTTCACCGCTTCATGGCATTCAATGAAATTCACAAGTTCTGTGATGATACCCTAAAGAGTGTACGTGACGGGTTAGCTAATAGAGTTCGAGATTCAGCGTTGGGTAAATCAAAAAGATGGAATTCGAAGGAGCTGCGACAAGTCAAGGAATTTATTCGGAAGATGGAAGAACGGTTATACCATAGGGATCAGATGAGGAGGCTAGAGAGCTATGTTGGGGGTCGTCCACCATTCGCCATCAGACTATTCCAGCGAACTGACCCAGTGTTCACAACTTTTGGTAAAGGTGGATGATGTAAGATTCAATTTTCAAATTTCATCATATCATTCTTCTTTCCATAATTGGCCTGTACATTACGGCTTGTGCACACATAACAGTGTACAACCCAGACCTCAAAGAAAGGACCCTGAGGTACGCTTCAGTGCCTCAATCCTGAAAAAGGAGCGAAAGCTTCTTACTTATGAGCAGAATTAAAACCAGAATGTTTTCTAAAGTTTTTTCCAAAAATTCTGCTCATAAGGACAAGTATTCCCTTGTTAAGGGGAGTATTTGAAAATATAATCTTTGTTCAGAAAAAAAAAATATATATATATATATATATATAAATGTTCTTGAAATTCTTCCCTAAAACCCAAAAACAGCATATTTTAATCATAAACGTTTTTCCAAAAACATCATGAGTATGCTATTTTTGAGGGGGAGAAGTAAAAGATGATTAAAATATGATGTCTCATTTGCTGGAATCTCTTGTGCTCAAACTCAGAATTGACCCTCGAATTGACGATAGAAAAAGTCAGTAGTCAAAAAGACATGTCCCGGACGGGTAATAATTTCAAGCCAGTTTAACTGGTGATGTAAGCGTGTCTCGCAAAGGACGTGTCTGAGTAGAATGTACCGATTTCGAGCGATAATATTTGAATCTGATCCGGACGGGTAATAATTTCAAGCCAGTTTAACTGGTGATGTAAGCATGTCTCGCAAAGATCAGGTTCATTGAAAGTCAATCAATTCAAAAGTGCCAACTCTTTCCGGCATGTGCAAACTTAAAAATTTAAAACTTATGCGCACATGTTAAGGGGGAGTATTTCTGAAAATCATCAAAACTCTCAAGGTGTCAATAAAATGTCTTTACAATTATCGACACTTTGAGAGATTTTCAATGGTTTGGTTTATGGCATCATTAGGATAGTCATGGAGTTATAAGGTGACTAAGGTTAGGGAAAACCGTCCTATGATCCGCCAGAGCCGGAGGGATCTACCCAAGAACAATACCAATAGTTTAGAACTAGAAAGTCCTAGGTATGATATAAAAAGGAGAAAATGAATGAACGGAGAAAGAAGGGGTTGAAGAATTAAAAAGAAAAGTAAAGAAAAGGGTGAAAAGAAATAGCCCTCCATTTATTCAACCTTAGGGCAGACACCGGGTTCAATTCATAATCTACTGGTTGATGAGCATCACCGGTATTAAAGACTAAAGACGTCATGGACCCAGTGACGCACTAATAAACCTTCTAAGCCACTCAAGTGTCTCTCAAAAGACATTTGTTTCATTCACACGGAGAACCCTTCATAATCTATCGACCTCTCATTACGAGAGTGTTGATATTGAAAAGGAGGCAATCTGCTCCATGCCTCCGATGACCAAACAAATGTGCACTGATTGAGTCTAGAGCCATGAGATTCATAAAAGATCTCTTAGGTACACTTAGTATTACTCTGTTGTTCTACATCATGGGCAGCAGATGTAAAATTAAGAAAGTGTCCTTCGCAGATCTTAGCAATCTGCCAAGAACATTCATGAGAGAAGTCACAATTGTGATTATCAATGATTGAATGGAAATCCTGCCAGAGCAACATCAAACAACTCTGTCAGCAGGTCACTTCGGTAACTCCTTGTGGGTTACGCTTAGTGTTTGCTCCAAACGGTCTACAGTCGTGGGGTGATCTCCAGCGACTCACTGAATCGTGGGTGCACTTCGGTGTGTCCGTGTAATCCCTTTCGGGGGAATCCGGTTCAGAACGGTCTGGGTTAGGATTTGAGAAAGTCTTCACACTATGCTGTTGATGATCTCAAGTCTGAGCCTGTAAGTACCGGTTGGTTCGTGCTGATGCTGCTGCTGCTGCTGAGGAGCTGGAGTTCGACCATCAAGACTCCATCATGTTCATATCTTGAAGTAATGTTTTCACAAAGACTCAGTAACATCAAAAGTTCAAAATATGATTCAAAACAAGACAAAGACATATGAGCATGATGGAGAAGACGAGAAGACGTTGGAGAATTGGCAGATTGAGACAACATCATATCATCATTATTCAAGAACAAAGAGACAAAGATTATAAAGACGTCAGAAGCCCAAGAAGCAAAGAAGACGTCGAGCAACATTGATGATCAAGACTTAGGGGGAGATTGTTAGGAACATGTTTTAATTAAATACAAGTCTTGTTCATTTAGATTTAATGTTGCACGATTAGGACTATATTGTTTGTATTTATGGACCGGTTCATTAGTAGTCCTTGGACCGGTCACCTTATCTAGTTTATCCTTATCACATGTAAGGGAATATTCCTAGAATAATTCCCCTCCCATTGCCTATAAATAGAAGGCATGGGATTCATTCTAATGGGGGGTTTTCATGTATGTGTGCGAGAGCTCTGTCCAAGTAACGTTTGATTATTGAAAGCCGACCATTCTTCTTATTCTTCTTCTCATTCTTATTCTCTTATCTTATTTAGTAGTGCTTATTAGCTTATTTCTCTCTTCATACGTAGCTTAATATAGTAGTAGTACGAGTTCTTATTTGTCCTAACGAGTGTGTGTTTGAGATTTAGTCGTGACCTACATTTACCCTATAAGACTCAAATGTCAATATTTACTCAATTTACAAGTGAATAATGTAGAATGTGTAATGATTTCTATACATGTTTAAAGAAATATGAAATTTTGATTTTTGTATTTTACTTTTAAAGGGCTGGAAGTGTTAAGTTATGAGTAGTTAAAGGGCCAAATATACAACTATCAAGTTAATGTAAAGCCCTAGAAACAAAAAACATATTCTTTGTGTTCAACATTGTCACTGGCAACTAAAACCCAAGAAACCACAAAGATATATCCAATATTTCATACTGAAATCATCAAAAGGGTCCCTGATGTTAAGTCACTGATCCGATTCAGGGCTGTTTCAAAACCATGGAAGTCTTTGATTGACAGCCATGAGTTTATCGCTGGTTACCGCGCCCGCAAAACTCAGCCGCATTCTTTGTTTTTAAGGTACATAGATAATTCCAATGAGGTAAAATATCTATCTGTTAATAATGACACTTTTAACCAACCTAAAGACCTTGCCCCAAATGTTTCTGACCTCATGAAACAACTTGATGATACAATTGTTATTGGTTACTCTCGCGGTTTGTTGTGTTTGTATGCTTCTGATAAAGGGGGGATGCTTGTTCTGTGGAACCCTTCAATTAGAAGATCTGTTGGTATCCTTGGGTCTGTATACTTTGGGTCTGTATACTTTGATGTTTTTGGTTTTGCCGTTTGTCCCGTCACTAATGATCCTACCATTGTCAAGATTTCATTTCCTTGGAAAGTTGAAATCTTTACTTTGAGCTCTAAGAAATGGACTGAGATTCAGTGTTGCAAGCCTCGCGAATCAATTAAACTTTGCATGTTGCAGGTTGTTATAGGTAGCTGTATTTATCGGGTTGCTTATGAGACAATTCGTCTTCCGAATGGTTATTTTACTGATCAATATATGATCGTCTCATTTGATTTGAGTGCTAAAGAATTCAAAGCCATAGACTTGCCGGATAAGATAACAAAACTGTTTACCTCACCTGTACCTATCTTATCTAAGCTAAAGGGGTCTCTTGTTGTGATTGTACCGCATAGAGAGGTCAAAGTATGGAAGATGGAGCCTGATTGTTCTTTTACACAGCTATTCACTATTAACACACCTGATTCTTATATAAGTCATATAGTTGGATTTAGGAAGAATGGTGAACTTGTCATTGAAACTCAAGAGGGAGGTGGAGGGTGGGATTTTTATGAGGGAAAGGATTCTGCACTTGAAGTTTACGATCCGTGCTCACATCACATTAATAATCTTGGGTTTTCTGGACAAAAGCATTCATTCTTCATTAGCTCTTACAAGGAAACACTACATTTGCTTGATCACTCGGATTCTTGCGTGTATCCTGAAATCAATTGATTATGGCAATGATGGCCACATTGCAAGGTATGAATTTATAAAGTGATATGCTTGCTCATCAGGGAGGGATCTCGTTTGTAGTTATGGTGTGGAAAAATCACCTTCGTATGTTTTTCATTATTGTTTTAGTTTAGACAAGTAATGTCATGCTTGGTATCATCTTGAGTGTGTAGATTCATCAATATTCCGCACATCGATGATTATCAAGGTTTATGTATTTGCAGTTAGTATGGCTACTGAAAAGACTTCGTTGGTTTAGATCTCATTTATTTCTTTATATTGTATTATTTAGTATGGCTACTTAAAAGAATGCTTGCTTTTAGTGTTGCTTCTCTCATTTTGCTTTGGGGCTACATTAGTTAATTTGTATATACATACTAGTTGCATATATGTCTGAAACTACTAAATAGGAAATCCTAGCAAGTTGCTAGACAGAATACAAACAGTCAACCAAAAAAAAAGAGCATAACTAGAACCATTACTGCACTAGACTTCCCACTAGTGTGTTATAGAGCCAGTCAGACCATGACACTTACGACTCTTACTGTGAAGATATCATGAATACTGCATCGGAAATGAAATTAGTAAAATATATTAAGATGTTACTGTCCCGCTCTGGCGGGATTGGGTATTGTTGTTGTTATTGTGGTTTTAAGATGTTATTTGCAGTTAGTGGATGAAATAAGAGGAAAGGAAGACCCATGGATGTTCTGATCCCAAAAGAAAATAAGTCAAAGCTTATTTTTCTTGGGGCTATTTTGCAGTTAGTGGATGAAATCTTCCTATATGAACCTTGTAGCTTAGCTTTTAACTTTTGTACATCCTAGTGTGGGTATTGAACTGATATGGGAATTTTTGGGTATGTTAAGGAACTTGTTTTGTGATGAATTTTTCCAAATTAATTATGCTGGCTCACGAGGTAGGCCTTAGTTTTAGTTAAGGTGTGGAAAAGCACATTCATGTATTTTTCATCACCGTTTAAATGCAGACAAGTAATGTTATGCTTGGTATAATTTGAGCGCGTACGTAGATTCATCATTATTCCATACACATCGATGATTATAAGGTTTTGTGTATTTCAAGTTAGTATGGCTAGTGAAGATTCCCTTGATGTAGACCTCGTTTATTTCTGTTATCTAGTAAGTCAGCCTTGTAGACGATTATAATTTGTATTGTTTCTTGATACATTTTTCAGAGTTATCAATCAGGGAGTGGCCTCTTTTGAAGTTAAGGTGTGAAACAATCACAATATAATTTTTGTAACAATTTTAATCTTGACAGTTATGCTCTGTATCATCTTGAGTATGCATTTCAAGTTTGTATGGGTACTAAAAAAAGACCTTTAATTTAGATTTCATTTCTTTCTTTTTATTATTTAGTAAGTCAGAATTGTTGATGATAATTAGCGTTTGAAGAAAGGAAATAACAGAGACTCATGGATGATATGATCAGAGAAGAAACTTGCAGATCAGCTTTTAACTTTTATTCATCCTATTGTGGGACTGATATGAGACTATTTTGGAATGTTATGGAACTTAGTTTGTGATGAATTTTTCGAGGTTTATAATGTTTATGGCTAAGCATGCTTGTTTGAGGAAATGAGCTCTGTGATGTGGTATATGGTCAAAATAGGTGATTTGCGAAACGGGTCAAAATGGGTATTATGATACACCAGAAAAACGCATTAGGTTGGGTTGAGTAGACGTGCTATACAACTGTCTAATACTAAATATTTTAGCTGTACTGTATTGTATGAAAATTATACAACTGTCTAACACTAAGGGTGCGTTTGGTTCGCAAGTGGGATTGGAATCGGATTTGGATTTGGGAAAGGTTTGAAAGATTTGGGAAAGATTTGAGGAAAAAGTAGGAGAGATAAAATATATTATTATATATAATTATATTTGATTATTAAATTTATATTAAATATAAAGTATAGTAATCATAATAAAAAAAAGAAAAAAAGTCAATAGTCAAGCAAGTTGTGTGGCTGAGAAGGGGCTGTCAGAATTTTTGTCAGGACTTTCGTTCCATACCGAGCATATTAGTGTGGTATGGGTTTTATTTGTTGATTCCTTTATTTTATTCCTAAAGATCGAACCAAATGATTCTTTTTTACTTTCAATCTAATCCAATAGTGCTAAAGGTGCATACCAAACACTTCATAAAATGCAACGCTGATTCAATTTCATGATTACAACATGTAAATGTTGTTTGGCTTTTTGAACAATAATATATATAGATTACCTGAAGGGAGATATATATATGCTTGGTAGAGAGCTTGTTTCTGGTTATCCAAAACTAGTCAGGATCTTATACCTGGGGATGTTTCCACGTCTCAATAATCAGTTTTCTCACAACATTTTTTTGTGGTTAAATTTGTAATAATGAAACCAAACTAAAGTATGTCTGTGGTAAGTCCATTTTTGCAGAATATCCTTAAAAAGTCTAAACAAAACAATCTTAGGAATGACACATGTTAAGCGTTTGGTGAAACGTCAAGAAAAAAAGCTAGGAATGACAGGATAGCTTTCGTTACAGGTTTATCATTACAGGTTGTAGTGGTATTATTAGGAGCCAATTAGATAATACATTGCTAATACTTGCAGTTTGTTGGGTATTTGGTTCATAGCATATCTGTTGAGTTTAGTGCTAAATTATCATTACATGCTGCATCATTACCTTATTCATCTTTAATGTGAATTAAATAATGTAATTTTTAAGGCCCTTCAAAGCTTTAATGATTCTTTCAATTTCCATTACATATGAAAAAATTTATATATAAACAGCTGCTAAGTCAGCTATTCGATAGTTAATGCATATAGGATGTCCAAATATTTAATGGATATGGTAAATAGGATCGGGCCATATGCTCACAGTTTTGGGATTTGTAAGAGGTTATAGCCACCTACATATCTTCATCAGGTAAACACTAGCTGCTGTTGGTTTATGCATCAATCAAACTGAACACTACAGAAACACGTTGGGTTGGGCAGAGTAGATCAGTATTATATGAAAAATGGTTTTGTTTTTTGATATTTTTGGGGCAACAGTTTTTCAATTATAAGATTACAGCTTGTAAGGGGAGATATATAATGCTTGGTAATTGGGAGAGCTTGTTTCAAGTATTCCAGGCAACAAGTATCCCTGATTGTAAGTTCCACTAACAAAGAGGTGTGTTTGGATTCTCATTTTAAAGTGACTTACCAAAACTATACTTACAGATAGTTTAGAAACTTTACATCTACATATAAATAATCAGTTTTCTTAAAACTTCTTTTTTTATATATAGTTCTTCAAACCTCGTTAACTTAGCAATAATGAAAGTAAACTAAAATATGTTTGTGGTTTGTCCATTTTCGCAGAACCCGTCCATGTGAGAAGCTATTACCATGAATCATACTTAAAATGGCAAAAAGTTGAATGAAAAGTCAAGAAAAAACAATCCATCTCACGGATGGTTATCGTGAGACTTTTGGCCTTTTAGAAATGAATTAATGCCAATAGCTTATAAATGAACAAACTACATGGACGATTTTAACTTACTTTATTCAAAATCAGTTTTGTTAAAAAAACAAGTAGCCTAATCTTATCTTAGTGTTACAACTTCAAACCATGATAACAAGTAACCTCGTATTATTACCTTGGCACATTGATCCCCTTTTAGAAATGTTTTCATGTCTAAACCATGCTCAGAACACGTCAATAATCTTGGGATTTCTGGAGAAAAGCGTTCATTCTTCATGGGCTCTTACAAGGAAACACTACTTCTGCCGGATGAGTTGGATTGATGTGTATGTTCTGACATTAATTGATCACGGAGATGATGGCGACATTGCAAGGCGTGGATTACAAAGTAATGAGGAGGGGCGTACTTTGTTGTTAAGGTGTGGAGTAACCACTTTCAGTATTTTTATTTATCAGTGTTTTCATGTTATGATATGCTTGGTATGATTTGATGTCATGTTTGGTATTACTTTTAAAGACATGGATGGATTTTTAGGTTTAAGCATTTCAAGCTAGTATGGCTACTGAAAAGAATCCCTTAGTTGTTGTAATTAGGATGGTACTATACTACTATATGCGTTTAGAAGAGACCATAGTTGATACTTGATACTTGATACAGTTGATAAGTATGTAGAAGCTGGCGTTGGATGAAGGAAACCATTGCCATGCCTTGCGGTACGGTCCACTTTATCTTTAAGTTGTGTGTTGATTTTGCGTGTCCATTGCTTTCGAGGTGATTCAAGTTTCTGGCATGGACTAAGGCTATGTTTGGCGCACGAGCTTATTAGAGCTTATCGTAGCATGAACTTATTTTTTTTAGAGAAATAAGCTACCATTGAAAATAAGTCTCGTTTGGCTGACACGGCTTGAAGGAGCTTGTTAAAAAATAAGCTATAAATGAAATGCTAGTTGTACTAGCATGTAAAAAAAAGCTCCAGCCACATGCTCCAGCAACCAGCTCCAGCGATCCGCTCCAGCTCCTGCTTGTGCCAAACATACCCTAATAGTTGGACCTGAAGGTATCCGCTAGTTTATTGCTTTCGGTTTAAAGGGTTGTTACAATCATGGCAACTCTAGTGTAAAAAAGTAGTTAGGCCGATGGGTACAGAAAAAAGAAACCCTCATAATTGCTTTTTTTAAACATACTAATCTTATAACAACTTCCTGTAGGAGAGTTTAGGTTTATGAGTCGTATGGTGATGAATGTTTTTGTGTCTCTCATTGATACATATATAGGGGATACATATAAGCTATTTTGGGTTAATTGTTAATCACCCATAAATGCCAGCCTATCTCTAGCCAATCACAATAACTAAATTACAACTTATCACTTATCTCTAGCTAATCACATAGCTAATTTACAGCTAACACTTCCCCGTAGTTCGAGCATCGAAATCTTGAAAGCTCGAACTGGAGATTAAAAGCTAATAAACAATAAAGTAAAACTAATAAATAATTGTTGAAGAAGACATTCGACAACAAGCGGAAGCACATCTTCAAGCAGCGGACGCAACAAACCAGATAAACCAAAGTATTCGAACCAAACAGGATAAACCAAAGTATCCTGGCCAAATGGTATAAACCAAAGTATCCCTTACCAAACAGGATAAACCAAAGTATCCTGACCAAACGAGATAACCCAATGTATCCCCTACAACTAAAACAAACGGGATAACCCAAAGTATCCCCTACAACTAAAACAAAGGAAATTACAACTAAGATTCATGCACTAACATTAAAAGAAAAGATGAGAAAACGAAAATTGGTTCTAAAACTTCAACCCCCAAAGAACCTTCTAAACAAACGGGGCGTGTTTTTCCCTATAAAAACATAGGGATAATTATTAAAATGCCCCGGTTGCCCAAGTGCTAAGACTATCCGCCCCAGTTTTACAAAATTCTCCCCTTAGACCAGGGCAACTGATCCGACGATCCACATGATGCCACGTCACCGACCAAAATACGTAGTGTATTTTGGGCAAACTTTTGATTTTTGGGCAACCGTATATTGTACAAGTGGTTTTTTGGTCATTTTACATATTATGTATACACCTTTTACACTACCAATCTATAAACCTCTATCTATAATCTATAAACAGATCCATAAACTTTTGATTTATGTCTATAATCTATAAACAGATCCAACACATTTAACACTACCATCACCAATTTCACAGAACTATAACTCCCTCCACACCATCGAAACCCCATCACCACCAAATCCCCACCATCGTCGTAACCCTGTTTGTGGTCACTAATTTTGTTATCTAAAAATCTGAAAAAGCAATGTAAAGGGTGTGATGGTTTCTGAAAGTTAAATGGTCGTGTTCATGCTGGTTTTAGTAACAAGGTTCAAATCCGGACACCAAATCAGAAACAAATCTAAATCCACCGCCGCCGTTCATGCCGTTTATGATGGGATTATTCATAAACGGCTCTTCCTCTACACACTTCATAAATAAAATCAATCAAAATTAGGTTTATGAATTTAATTTCAATCACACTAATTAATTAATTAAACAGGCAGCAGAACCAATTGAAGAACTTGAGCCTTTGTTTGATTACACTCGTATTCAGCCTATTAATATCATCTCCCTTGATGACGGTTAGTTTTTTCTTTTTATATATTTATTTATTATTTATGTATAATTAATTTATTCAGTTGTTGATGATTATTATTTGCATCTTTATTATCAATCATTCATTGTCACAATGAGCAGCAGCAGCATCCTGTTACACCCATCAATCACGATCTATATCGTTCTAGGTATATTTATTTTTAATTGATGTGTTTTGTAACTGTTAATGAGTGATTTTTAAGTGACTTTAATGGGTTTTCATAATTGGTTATTTACTTATTTATATATGAAGTTATTGTAATTTGTCTATAGATCTTATCCAGTTATCCATAGTACGTAGTATATTTAGTCACGAGTTTGGAGATACTATTGTGCCACAAATTTCAAACTTTGATCTAGTATTGGTTTTTTTAGAGACATTGGTATTTGTTTACTTTCACGTAGATTGTCAACTCTTTCCGGAGAGATGGCGATCTTTGAGTATAGCATAACGCTGATATTTGTTTGAACGTTGTTATAGCTGCTTTCGATTGCTATTTTTCTTAGACACATGCTCAATCCAACCATTTGAAAGGAAAAAAGAACTATTAACCCTTTATTAAATTGTTCGTTTTTGTTGCCATTTTTTATCTAGTGATGCTTTGATGGAAGAGATAGAAGCATTGGTTAACCGACACAAAGATAGACTCCATGTGAGTGTTCTCTCGCACTTTCTTGCTATGTCCAGTTTGTGATATTTGCTCATCTGATTTGGTAATCTTTTAACAGATGGAGACATTTCAAAGTTCAAATAAGGGATATCGTGCTGAACTAAATGTAGTTACATATTGCCGGAATAGGACAGCTATTGATGACAAATCTAAGTTCCGAATACTTCTTGTAAGTACTGTTACTATAGTACTTTTAATTGCATCACATGGAAGGCAGATTGAATTCCAATTTTGCCTTTGTATTCTTGTATATAAACAAAGTGAAGATCTGAAGAAAGCAACGATTTTATTGTATTTGACATGTATTGTCTCATTATTGCGTTTTTAAGTCACATATATGTTTAGTATGTTGTTTAATATATGTCATTTCGTTCACCTACCCCGTGTGACTGATTTTTTAGCTGCAAACTACACACTCACAATCACTTCACACACCCTTAACCGAATTGGAACTTGAACTCGAACAAGCACTTGGTTTGTTGCACAGATGCACCTTAATTTTTATATATATTTGAAAACAAAGAATGGTCTCTTGATCTCGCGTATCACATACTTATTCAATTAAACCCTTAAACTCATCGACTGTCACACAAATTAGACTAGTGACCCACAATGGTGTGTTTAATTTGTGGTTCCAAATGGCGCGTTCTTCTGATGTGAAGGAGGTGGAAGTGCCGAGTCAGAATCAACCTTTTGTGTCTCTTGATTTTTGGCACTTCCAATACTTTGCTTACCTTTAAGTTTAGTATTTGGGGACACATTAGATTGCTTGGGTGGCAAAGGCTTAGACAAATTACCAAATGTTGGCGTACAAGGAATTGTTGTTGGCATGACAAGCGTTGATGCTTCGGACATGATTTTCTTGGCGAGTCCTCTGATTTATCATGTACGGGGACAGAAGATTTCTCCCCTTCAGTATTCTCATGAGGCGGACTGCTATAGGATTCTAGAACACTAGAATAGTCTTTTATTACACCATGTAGGACACATTAAGTTTGTAGGTGTCGGCTGCTATTAGGGACACACTTAGTCTGATGGTCTTTTTACTATCTCTTAACAAATACCATGTGCGTGGCTGTATGAACGACTACTGGTTGCAGATAAATATCTGTGTGTATGCACGTGTGTGCTGACACATCATTCTGTATGTTGCACATCTTATACTTAATAATTTGATTTAGTTGCAATAAGTTTTCATGTAGTTTATTTTATTATAAGGAGCAATAACTGAGTTTCTGGTTTGATATCTCTTTCTCCCTTGTGAAGCTTTCTTCTTATCCTTGGTCATCATTTTGTATCATGCTAATTAACTTGGATGTCAGTACTTTCTATTAATGTAACGTATTTGGTGTATTTTCAGATACGGCAAAATGATAGGTTAGCTGTGACCAAATTAGTTACCTGCTTGACAAGGGTACCGTCCGTTCACCTTTGGGTCAGTGTTGTTGATTCGCTACACCAGTCTGGTATTTTTTTTCTGGATCTAAGTACTTCTCCTTCTTTTGAAGGGAGGGTGAGTTAAGTGTTCTGAATCATTGCCACCCGTGTGTTACTATTGTATTTAGGTAATCAGAGAATCAGGCATGAACACTCAAAGTACAGAGCGTCCATTTTATGACTTCATGGAGGGTTGCCTCCGTCACAAATCAGAAATGGTTATTTTTGAAGCTGCCAGGGCAATATCTGAGTTGAATGGTGTTACTAGTCGAGAACTGACTCCTGCTATTACGGTTCTACAGCTCTTCTTAAGCTCATCAAAGCCAGTACTTCGGTTTGCTGCTGTTCGCACATTAAACAAGGTCCCATTATTCTTAAAAATCAATAATTTCTTTTGTTTGACCTGCTTGAGTTTTTGCTTGCGTTTAACTTAAAAAATGTAAATCACTGGTTGTCTTTTTTCTTCCTGCCTTCTATGTTTTTATTTCAAGTTTTATGGGTTCTATCAAAGTGAGATTAGGTAGCAAAGTTAGCAAATTCATTTCTAGTACTGATCAAATAAGCTAAGCTAGATATAAAATTATTAGATTACCTCTCAGATTCTTCTCTCCAGATATATGACTAGGATATTTCAGTTCTTGGAATCATGCAAACATGTATTTTATACTCGAGGCTTCCACCACTCGTTGTTCGATGGGTCATTTGATTTGTTCTTTGCACCTCTGGAGCTCTTTTCCCGATAAGAGTGTTAGAATGCTTTGCTATTACCTACAAACAGGTAAAGAAAGAAAAACAAAGAGTATCGTATGTAGAATCCTTTACTATGAAATAGTTTACTCCTAATGTAGCAAATAAGCTATCAAAGTACGCGCCCGGTAATTGTTGTGACAAGCATTTACATAAAATTCTGGTCATCAGAATCCAACCGCTGGTGGAAGTTTCTCCAGTTTAGGTTCTAAGTAAAAAGCTCAAATGAGTAGAACACAGATGTATCTGGTTCGTCCTAATTTTAGAATCTTTTCTGATTTCTTTGATGACTATATTATGCACAGGGAATGTGATTGTAGGTCCTATTAAGCTTATTGTTCCTGCTGGTAAGTTCGTTCCTGCTGGTAGGCTAAGTTCGTTCCTGCTGGTAGGCTAAGTTCGTTTTAGTTGTATTGATGTAGGAGAGTAACATTATATTGTCTCAAATGTTACTCATTAGTCATTGTAGAGTTTGCTGAAATGATGAGTAGTTTGGTTTGTTATGTGTCTTACAGTGTTAGTTTACTTAGTTATAATCTGTTATAAGCTCTTTGTATACAATATCCCACTACATGCTTATGATATGCATAACCTAAAAACTTGCTTTTTGAATTGAAGCAAAATTTCAGTGTTGTAATTTGTGTGGAAGAAGTAGGCTAATGTCGGATAACAGTAACCATTATCGCATTGTTAAATTAGTGGTTAGACTTTTGGAACGTGTTATAGTTTGGTGACATTAAGCCTAGCATTAGAAGACCTATAAATGGAACCCAAATATTAATCTCAGATGATAATCAAATAACTGTTATACTTTGGTGAGATTCAGCTGCAAATGTTGGTGTTTTTTTTAGTACAACTGGCTGTGAGCGTGCACACTAGGATCCTCGATCACGTGAATCTGTGTAAATGTAATTGGAGCAGGCTTAGAGTTTATAGAGAGGGAATTTCATGGAATTTTTTTAGCATTTCCATGCCTGATAGATCATGTACCGCATCATCAAATCAGTGAATTGTTCATACGTAAGTAGTTGTGGTAGCACATGTTTGGATGATAAGCTGGCTTATATTATTTTAAGCGTGCAACGACAAAGACGTAATGGTGACAAGTAGCTGGACCGACGTACAGCACGGCGATAACTAGCGTCGCTGATATGAAAAGCAGCTCCATGAACAAGATGATCGAAGTAAAAGTGTACCGCAAATGGGTGACCACAAATGTTCCAGACCCTACACCGGTATGATTTTGCGGTATGTTAATTGAAAAAAGTTTGGGTTCTGCCTCTGTTGTTAGAAACGATGGAGAAGCCAACAGTTCTGGTTCTAGTGCACCGCTGCGTCAACTCCTAGATGCTAGTCCCAGGGCTGATGCTGTCGATGCTAGCTAACCCACAAGAGTCCCCCTTTACTACATGCTACCTTAAAATTTCTAAAAGGTGATTGTGTAAACTCGGTCCTGTTTATGTGACTGAAATTACTTCTAACAGTAAGTAAAGCATATGATCTATCCTACATAGGTACTATTAAGAGTTTAGAACTTGGAGTCTGAAATTTCTGCAGCAAACTGAAATGTGTTTTTAGTTTCAGTGTCTGCTTTATAGTTGGCTGATGATAGTATGTTCTAATTACCTGATCTCATAGAACCTATATATAGAGTTTGTGTCATATATAAGATTGTTTGGTTGAATGTCTTAATTGTGATGTGTTTTGCACAAAAATATTTTTATGGGAGCCATGTTGCGGCTGTCCTCAGTCGATCGCCCATAAGTATACACATGCTCAAGTAAACCACTACACATGAGTTCGAAAGATACTCAGATTCCTGAGTTTCATTCCCAATCTAAAATATGGATCCACATAACACATGAGTTCACAATACCCATCACCTATCATGTTGATAAGCAAACAAATACGGAGTATCACATTATATATTCCACATCTTTAATTGACAACACACTAACACATGAGATGTTCCATTTCAAAACAAATATGTTTTTCACATCAAATTTGATGACACAAAAGAACCTCAACCGATAGAGATGACCCCACATGCAACTTGTGTATTTTGGGCAACTTGTGTATTAACTTTTGTATTTTGGGCAACTTTTGTATTTTTTGGGCAAATTGTGTATTTTTGGGCAACTTGTGTATTTTATGGAATAAGTTCATTGCTGCTGTTAGCTTTAGCTGGTATTGTTGCTGACGTATTTTTGGCAACTTGTGTATTTTTGGGCAACTTGTATATTTTTGGGCAACTTTTGTATTTTTGGGCAACTTTTGTATTTTTTGGGCAACTTGTGTATTTTTGGGCAACTTGCGTATTTTATGGAGTAAGTTCATTGCTGCTGTTAGCTTTAGCTGGTTCCTGCTGGTAGTGTTAGTTGCTGCTGACGTATTTTTGGCAACTTGTGTATTTTTGGGCAACTTGTATATTTTTGGGCAACTTTTGTATTTTTGGGCAACTTTTGTATTTTTAGGGCAACTTGTGTATTTTTGGGCAACTTGTGTATTTTATGGAATAAGTTCATTGCTGCTGTTAGCTTTAGCTGGTTCCTGCTGGTAGTGTTAGTTGCCCAAAAAATACAAAAGTTGCCCAAAAATACACAAGTTGCCCAAAAATACGTCAGCAACAACTAGTCAAATTTGTCGCGATTATAAAACTTGAACTCATTAAAAGCCGCAGCTCATTCTAATAGTTTACAAGGAAATCAATCGATATATGTAAAACCTGCATTCATGACCCTCTACATTGTTTGTAAGCAAGTTCTTACTCATGAAATGTTGAATAAGTTCGCTTCGATGATATGTTACACCAACTCGTACAGTAAGCATATACATGTAAAATGGTGTGAAATGATTGTACAACAATGTGAATCCTATCTTGCTAACATAATGGAATATAGTGTTTTATTTGTTACTTGAAGAATTGCATCAAAGCAGTCAAATTTGTAATATGAATGTCCGAATCTCCATAGGACCGAGCTCAACAATAAGAGCGAAAGGGTCAATGGGCCCACCTCTAACAGCTGCCGGTTCCATCCCACTTCCGCCTTCAACCTTCCATGGCATGCTCTTTATCGCAGACTCATCTTGGTTTGCAGATAAGTTAGTTTCTTTTATCGCCTTGATCTGTTAAAAAGTAACTTGATATGGTTACAATAGCAAGAAAACTTTGGTACCCATAGAAACCATTTGTGTGAGGATGTACCCTTTTTGCAGCAAACATCTTCTTCAATTCGACTTTGACTATTGTTGAAAGGTTAAAATCTTCAACGGCCTAATGACATTCAAAACAAGTAAAAAAGTGATTTAAGAAACTAAATAAAAAGATTCATTAAAAAAAACAAAGCTTTAATTAATGATACCTCGTATAAATGGGCTAAACGAAGGAGCACATTTCCGCCTGTCAGTTCCTACAAAGAAACAAAGGTTAGAAAGAGCAAGGAAAACTTTCGAATCGTTATGTATAATGACAAAAAAATGTTACCTGAAGTGTAATTAATGCGACGTTAGGGGGTAAATTGTAGTTTGGATCCATTGCTGTTGATCTTGTTGAGTGAGAAGCTTTATAATCTTCTTGTTTCTGTGAGAAATATTTTTGTTATTTGGTATCTAACGAAACTCGTCGACTTTGGACAGGAAAAGAGGATAAATAATTCCCCCCCCCTTCCCCCCCCTAAAACTGGAAAAGAAAAATTGGGTTCATTGAAATGAAATGTGTTTTTGATTTTCTATTCTACTTTTGACATAAAGCCCAAGCACAAGGACCCACCCGAAACAAATCATCATTTTAGACAATGTCAGGAAGGCATACCTCATGTGTAAAAGCTAAGAGAAGGGGAGAATAAATCTCTTGGCCGGTTGTCCTACGCCACCGCGATCCGCTACCAGCTTGGTCAACACTCATATAATAGTTTCCTCGAACCTAAAACCATGTTGTATTACTAGCTTTAGTATGCATCCCATGTTCATCTCACCTGCATGCATATATACGACAATCTGGAATTAAGTGGTTTCTGAAGTAAGCAATTGAATGAATAACTTTGTAATTGCACATATTTAGGCAAAAGCAATACAATTTTTGTATAATAAATTCAGTCAATAAAACGTTGCGTCACTGCTGAAGGTGTGCAAAACGATGCAGAATTGTAAAAACTAATCAGAGTTGAAAATTATAACACTTGCCTCGATTAGTGTACCCATATCAGTACTGCTTCCATGATAATAATGATAAAATTCAAGGGGTAAGCTTGCTGAATAATCATGTCATCTGCTAGGACTTGGAACTTTAGATCCTTGTTTCTCAGATTCCATATCGGGTGTTGCACTTGAGCCTCCTTTTGTTTCAAGCCTCATTTTTTTTTTCCTGACCGACTTTATCTCCATCTTTAAATTGCTTTGATCTTCTGAGTTTAAAGCATTTCCACCAGTTTTATTTCAAGATTCGGGAGCAGTTGCAATGGCGTCTTTAGACAGCATCTGTGTCAGCTGCAGCCTTTGCCTAGCGCTCCTCTTCCTCAACTGCAGGACGATTTCTTTCGCAAAATTTGTTTTCCTCCTCCGGGAGAAAATGGCCTGTGAGATTTATAAAACAAAACCATAGGTAAAGTTGCAATAATGTTGGTACATACTCATTTACAAATGGCCACCTCATTTACAATATTTAACAACTGCTAGTAATTGAGTACCTATAATTACTCTGAACCGATTCCAACTCCAGTACCCCATTTTCTTCTTCTTTCACTTTCGCAAGGGGCGAAAAGAACTGGAAAAAGAATCAGGCAAAGGGTTAATTGCATATCTATTTGATTCATTGATAAACAAACTCTTTCTGCCATACCTGATGCATTGAGATGAAGACAATAGAAATTCCTAGCATAAATTTTTTAGTCAGAGTATGACCAAACAAAGCTGCAGATGCAAAGCCTGTGAAGATTGTGGCAGCTGTCGAAGAGTACTTCTTCAAAATCGTATCTGCATGTCACAAACCATTCAGTCGGTAAGTAAAGAATACTCACTAACATTATACTTAAACAAAGACATTGTGAAATGTTGTAGCAAAATGCTTATGATCTTTCTAGATGATCAATAAAATATTTTGAGCACGCTTATAAGCTTACCGGCGTATTTGAAGAAAAATAATGATAAAGTTCCTTGAGATGCATTGTTTACAATTAAAAGCAGTGTAGCTCTTGAATGTCCTTCCAATATAGGCGATGTACATCTAATAAAGCATCTTCTAGTAAGTACTCACCACAGGAATATCTTCTCGCTTCTGATCCGAAAGAAGTTCACGAACACGCATGTGAAGAGGCTTTACAAACACAACAATGACTCAAATTTTTCAGAAGTGATTGTGAGTGTGTAGTTTGCAGCTAAAAAATCAGTCACACGGGGTAGGTGAACGAAATGACATATATTAAACAACATACTAAACATATATGTGACTTAAAAACGCAATAATGAGACAATACATGTCAAATACAATAAAATCGTTGCTTTCTTCAGATCTTCACTTTGTTTATATACAAGAATACGAAGGCAAAATTGGAATTCAATCTGCCTTCCATGTGATGCAATTAAAAGTACTATAGTAACAGTACTTACAAGAAGTATTCGGAACTTAGATTTGTCATCAATAGCTGTCCTATTCCGGCAATATGTAACTACATTTAGTTCAGCACGATATCCCTTATTTGAACTTTGAAATGTCTCCATCTGTTAAAAGATTACCAAATCAGATGAGCAAATATCACAAACTGGACATAGCAAGAAAGTGCGAGAGAACACTCACATGGAGTCTATCTTTGTGTCGGTTAACCAATGCTTCTATCTCTTCCATCAAAGCATCACTAGATAAAAAATGGCAACAAAAACGAACAATTTAATAAAGGGTTAATAGTTCTTTTTTCCTTTCAAATGGTTGAATTGAGCATGTGTCTAAGAAAAATAGCAATCGAAAGCAGCTATAACAACGTTCAAACAAATATCAGCGTTATGCTATACTCAAAGATCGCCATCTCTCCGGAAAGAGTTGACGATCTACGTGAAAGTAAACAAATACCAATGTCTCTAAAAAAACCAATACTAGATCAAAGTTTGAAATTTGTGGCACAATAGTATCTCCAAACTCGTGACTAAATATACTACGTACTATGGATAACTGGATAAGATCTATAGACAAATTACAATAACTTCATATATAAATAAGTAAATAACCAATTATGAAAACCCATTAAAGTCACTTAAAAATCACTCATTAACAGTTACAAAACACATCAATTAAAAATAAATATACCTAGAAGGATATAGATCGCGATTGATGGGTGTAACAGGATGCTGCTGCTGCTCATTGTGACAATGAATGATTGATAATAAAGATGCAAATAATAACAGAAGAATAATATAATGAAGATAATTAATCTTCACAAATTACCTTAGTAAAGATCCCAACACCACATTCAATACCAACTTTAGTCAAGAAAAGATCATCAGCAAGCAACCTTTCCTTAAAGCCACTAAACTGAAGCAGCCATCTAATCAAAGCAACCATCATACCTCCGCGTACATCGCTGTGGTGGAGGGTTACGACGGCGGTGGAGGCTTACGGCGACGATGGAGGCTTACGGCGGCGGTGATGGGGGTTCGATGGTGTGGAGGGAGTTATAATTGTGTGAAATTGGTGATGGTAGTGTTAAATGTGTTGGATCTGTGTATACATAAACAGTTAATAAGATGTAAAATGACCAAAAAACCACTTGTACAATATACGGTTGCCCCAAAAATCAAAAGTTGCCCAAAATACACTACGGACACGTGGCATCCTGTGGTTGGTCGGACAAGTTGCCCTGGTCTAAGGGGAGAATTTTGTAAAACTGGGGCGGATAGTCTTAGCACTTGGGCAACCGGGGCATTTTAATAATTATCCCAAAAACATAAAGATCCACCATTTTTTTTCCAGAGTTGATTGAGGTGGGTTTTCGTTATTACTTGATATTTGAAAATGAAATATGACAGATGTTAAAGTTTAAAGGGAGCCCTTCGAACCTCCGACGTGTAGCCGGCGGCCGGAGGCGGCGGCGGAAGATTTTAGGTTTAGGTTTAGGGTTAGAAATTTAGGATCGTATGGCTGATACCATGTAAGACAATGACAAAACCCGTGGGTATAACTTTATTATTTACCATTATTTATAATGGTAAAACCTTGGATGCCCTAAACCCACAAACCGGGCTTGGGCCTATTTATCCTTTAATACTCCCCCGCAGTCTGAACGGCGAAATCGCAAAAGCTCGGACTGGAGTAGTAAACTATAAAAGAAAATAAAAACAAAACATTAACGTAATAAAAACATAACTTTAGTCGACTCGTAACAAAACCATACCAACGGTCAACTTTAGTCGACTGGTACCAACGGTCGGCTAAGTCGACTAGTAACCAAACCGTACCAACGGTCGACTTTAGGGACTGGTACCAATGATGAGTGTCTAAATACTCATCATTTCTGTCACATTTAGACTGCAAAAACATTTAAAAACATGCAGATATGCTTCAAAATACAAGAAATATCATTTGATTGTGTTTTTATGTGTTGCAAGTGCAAAAAGATTGAAAACAGGTGAAAACAAACAAAGTTTGCATAATTGGCAGTTTCAGTCCCCGAAGTTTCAAAAATGGCAAAACAAGTCCCCCGGTTTTCAAAAATGGAAAATTATCTTTTATGGTCCTTGTATTATTGAAACTTGGCATGAATAACCCTTGGAAATAGTTTTGAGTTTTGGCAGCATTGGTCCTTGGATATTTCAGGAAATTACACAAATGGTCCCTAAGGTTAAATCCGGATCAATCAATAACCCAAACTGGACCCTACTAAAACCCTTAACCCAACCAATAAAACCAACCCAGTTACAAGCCCAACACAATAAATCCAGCCCAATCTTATTAAAATTAAACCCGACCCAACCCTTAGCTAATACCAGAGTTTGACTTCAGTCAAACTCTTATCCCTTCTTCCTTTACCGCCAAACCAATACCACCATCTCCACCGCCTTTTCCTCATAAACAATACCACCCTATCACAACCCTAACCTTCCCTTACCACACTCTACCTAACAAACCAAAGCAATTAAGCTTTTCCCTTTCAAGATTATCTCATTTTTGGCGCCAAAGTGTATCAACGATGGGATTGATTCAAAGCATCCAAGTGGTGGGATTTGCTCAGGAAGGAGAGAGGAAGCTTCTGGGAGTGCTATAAAAGGCAGTGAAGACACAGTGAGAAGATTGTCAATGTTTTTAGGCCAATCATAGATTTCATAGTTTACGATCATTTTACTTATTGTCATTTTATTGTCTTTCTTTATTACATGTCATTTAAATGCTTTCAGGATCTTATTACTCTTTGACAAATTGTAATAAACCTATTTACAGTACCAATTTCAATCTATCTTTACAGTTTTCATTTATGCTTAATTCGTACTTTAATTTTCAAGTCATTTAAATACTGTCGATTATTTTTGTTTATTGGACTTCTTAGCTCACATAAGCTCCTGACAAAGCTTATTTAGCTTTTAGATACCTTAAAACAAGTTATAGTCATTAAAACAAAAACACCAAAAAGAAATCAAGAAAATAGAAAAGAAATCAAAAAATCAGTCTACATGATGAATCAAGCATGGCGCAGGGTTAATTATGGATTGCCCTTGGTTTAGAGCTTATTGGTAAGCTTTAGGAAAGGTTTGTGGTCCTTGGTTCTCAGTTCTTGGCTTGGTAGCATTTTGTAAGCATTTCATCATTTTTTGCATATTACTGTATAAGCAAGTTTATTGCTTTGATCTTTGAGTTTTTATGTTCCTGTGGTATTTTTAAGTGATTATATTGATTAAAAAAGGTTGCTTGTTCATCAATTTCACTTGTTTCTAAAAATTGAAATTACACAGTTAAAATAGCATATTTGACAAATCTGTGGTTTATGCTTGTGTTGTTGATGTTTTATGCTCATATGATCTTGTGTGTTCATCTTGTAACCTTTGGAATCAGTGTTGTGACCTAACTCTATCATTTGCTTTGAAAATCTTATTTCAGTCCTCATAAAGGGTTGTTTGGTTTTGCTGTGTTAACTGTGGTGAAGATTGTTTGTGGTGTTGTTCTTGTTTGATGTATGTCACAATAGGATCTATTAACTCAGTTAAACAATAAAATCCAGTACTTATTAAGTAGATAGTCAAAATAGCTTTTAACTCTTTATTATTTGTTGTCTGTTAGGATCTATAGGTCCATATTCATCATATTAGTATATAAGTTAGTAATATAGCTTAATTTAATCTTCTTTTCAGCTTAATACAAGATATTCAGTAAGTAAATCTAGATCAAAGTTCACATAAGTCAAATATTAGGTTTTATTAAATTGCTTCTTTGCTCTAGCAGTACCTTGCTTACTCTAGCAGTACCTTGCTTACACTAGCAGTACCTTGCTTATTTGCTTATTCCAAGCTTATTAATGCTTATTTCTTGTACCATCTAGCTTATTTCTAATCCCTTTAACTTATTTTCATCTTATTTCACCTTTGGTTCCAACTGTGAAGCTTATTTCAAGCTTGTTTGAGCTTGGCACATCAATTTAAGCTAAAAAGCTCATCTGTTAAACTCTTAAGCTTGCAATCTGCTTATTTTCAAGTTCCAAAGTTTTTGTCTTTATTAAAGTTTGTTATTATCAGTAGTTAAATAGTTTTGTAAAAGAAAAACCAAGAAAATCAAAATATAAAATAAGTGATAGCTTCTATTTAAGCCATTTGGCTTATTTTTCTGCTTTTTCATTAAGCACTTTTCATTTTTATATTTTTCCTAGCTTCCTGTACTTATTTAATATTTCTATAAAAAGTTTTAGATTTTTCTCAGATCATTTAGTATTTATTATAATTTTTATTAGTTTTAAAAAGTATTTAAATAATAATTAATTAATAATAATTAAATAAATAGTCAAATAAATATTTTTATTTTTCCTAAAATTTTCTTTTATCATTTGGATTCTAAAAATATAGTTTTCACATCCGTGGGATTTATATTGGTCAGAATTCACGTTTTATTTTGTACGTTTACGTAATTTTTTTTATTTAAACGTACGTTTTTAAAGTTTTAAACGTTTCTAAGTCATTTTCTTTTACGTAATCGGTCTTATAGCTTGTTTAAGTTATTTGCTTTTATAATTCCTTAGTTTAATCACTCACACCCTTTTTCCTATTCAATTTCACCCGATCACAAATTCGTTCTATTACAGTTTACACACCTCGTTGGGACTTAACGACCCGGGGATACACTAAACTCCTTTGGTAAATTGTATTGTGCCCTAGATTGTTTGACTCTTGTTGACTATTTACTTGGTCAATATTAGCAGACTGTTTTGCATCGATCAACCAACGGTCAACTTTGGTCGACTGGTAACAAAGCCGTACGAAGAATCGACTAACAAACAAACAATAAAACAACTAAAACTTTTTGTTCTCTCTTTTTTTTTTCTTTTTTTTTTAACAATAAAACAAATTTAAAAACAATTGCAAAATCCAACACTAGCACAAAAGCCTAATAAGATAAACAATTAATGAAGAACCAAAAGATCTATCGTCTAATAAAAACCTGATTACTAAACGAAGAAAAAAAAAATCAAACGATGCCGAATCCAATCGTATTGATTGTTAAATGTTATGTTAGCCTTATTTCTTTTCAATGGAGCTAACCCTTTTTCTTCTCTCTTTTTTTTTTTTTCCTTCTTTTTCTTCATTCTCATTATAATACATAGCGCGAGGGCCCGAGATCCCAGATTGTATAAAATATTAAAAAAAATTCCTGCCCTCAAACTAGGCTGTAATAGGCCCCTTTTTTTAGCCCAAAAATTGGAAGGCAGCCCACGCTTTACGCTATTGCATTCCTGAAGGAGCGACACGTATTGTAACACCCCCAACTCGAATTATGGCAACGGAACTGAGTTTGGGGTGCTACGCGAGGGGTATGACAGTCACAATCATAGATAAACGATCTCATAATGAGACGTTTTTAATAAAACATAACATTCAGTTACAAAGTTCAACATTCAGAGTTCAAAAGACTCATAACACATTTAGCAGCGGAAAATGAAATAGTTTGTAGCGGAAAATAGAATAGTTTGCAGCGGAAAATAAAGATAGAATTCGTAAAAACATATCCCATAGATAGCCATCCTGAACCTCCAGCCATTTCTCGTGCACACTTCATATATCAATTACCTGAGATAAACATGCTAAAAAGTCAACACAAAGGTTGAGTGTAATCCATAGGTTTAATAAATAATAGTTGAGCACAAGATTTTTAATCTGGAAGATATAAGCAACAAATGCAAATATCGGGTAAGCGTCACATAATTCTCTGGATTACCTTGCTAAGCTCATGACACACAATGCGTTAACCGGCACAAGTAATTCTGGCGTAAGTCGACAGTAACCGCGGAATTTCATAATCACAATAGTTGCCCCCAAAGTAGGTATTTTTCCAGATACCTAGTAACTCAATTATAGTACATCACATGCTGACCGACCTTAGTCAACATGGCGGGATGGTCAAATCCTATAGGCCTATAAACTATAATTGCGCTCACCCGCAGGTGATTAATGGTTCATGATCGAGGGACTTGCATATGGCAAGGGAGGTACTTAGCATTTATAGCGTCAATCAGGAATAGCATACAATAAACAATTGTGCTCAGAAAAATAGTAAGTAGCATGTATCTCCCCCATGGGTTTATAAACAATTTTAAAAAAATGTAAAAGTGGGGATATGAATCACACCTTAGTCACAGAGAATACAAGATAAACAATCAGATGGTACGGCACAACAAATGAACCTCAACACAATCTAATCAATTAAATGGCATAACTCAGAAATAATACTCGAAATGATTTAATAAACAATACTCGTATAAAAGGTTTTAGTTTCAATGGCGTTTGAAAGAAAAGATACGTTTAAGTCTCGTGTGGAAGACAAGAAAAGTAAAAATAACAAGTCGGCGAATACGAACAAATACTCAAGAAAGACGAGAGGAGAAGAGGAAAGGAATATGAAAGAAAGAATAAAATTAGAAAAAGAATAAACAACAAATAAACAACATCGATAGATAGTTTCGGCTTTTCCCCGTTTTCCCAAAATAGATGTTATAATCGCTAAAACATAAGAGTTTCGAAAAGATTTTAGGACAGCTGCTAAATCATAAATGGTTTAAATTTATAAAATATTTTACGAAATTTCGGCATGAAGTGCCCGTTTATAAGATGTTATACGACTCATTTGAATAATTCAATTGTTGTCAAGTTTTATAAGTTATAATATATAATTGGACATATTATTCGCGTATATATTAGTTGTTTAGTTTTATCGACCATTTTGTATTGTTCGGGTCCAGATAGGTTAAGCTCTTACGAGTCTAACGTATCCTTCCGTCTCGTGTACCAAAGGGTCCATAATTGCCCATTCAACTAATACCGTAAATCCAATACGTCCAATCCTTGCCCAACAATGTTACAACATCACAATATTATCCAAGTCCAATATCAAATGCCTCAAATATAACCTATATGTCAATTTTTTATGCCTAAATACCAAATCAATAACCAACGACACATAAATAAATAAACGACTAAACTACTAACCACGACTCGTCATAAATAGTAAACAAAACCATAAATAAATAATATCGCCATGACTCGCCATGAATCACGGCTCAACTCAAACCCGAGCCGATGAGGCTCTCGGCCTCACTAAACCCGAGACCAAATCCAAACACAACCGAATACCAAATCCAAGCACAACCAAATCCTAACCCTAACCTAATCAAATCCCCAAGCCTCGCCGTGAGTCACGGCTTGGTCGTACGCGGTTGCCGAGGACAAAACAAACCAAACAGACCCATAATCAACTCCAAAATCCAACCATAACTTCAAAACGACAATAACTAATGTCAAAATAATCAAACCCTCACTGAGTCAACCGAGTTGACTCGGTGAGTTGACCGAGTCAACTGCCGAGAAGGGGGGGGGGGGTTCCACACGAGTGTTAATACATTATTTAAACCATTTTATAACTAAAACATCATTATTAAACGGATTAAATAAAAAAATAAAATTAGGGTTTTGTAAAAATTAAAGAAAAATAGAAAAGAAGGCGCGTGGGTGTGTTTTACCGAAGGAGAAGACGGAGGGGGGTGTGGTGGTGTCTCGGTGATGGTGGCAGTGGCAGTGGTGGCGCGTGAGGGTGGTTGCGGTGGGAGCCAAGAGCTCAAAATCTCCAGAAACAATAAGAATGGGCCGATCTATCGAATCGGCAACTAAAAAGTGTTCGCCGAAAAATTTTCTGGTGGCCGGAAGTTGGCCAGCGGTGGTGGTGGTCGGACGGTGGGTCGCCGGCGAGAGAAGAGAGAGAGAGAGAGTTAGTGAGAGGTGTGTGTGTGTTAAATGAATTATTTAATAATTTTTGGGGTTTTAATATTTTTGAGGAGGGACTAGATGTGAAGAATTGGAAGTGAGGGGGATGAAATGTAATAATGGGGCGGAGGGACTAATATTGCCAATTTGGCTAAACTTTTGCAATAAACATTGTTGGACCCATTCGACGTACCCAACAGACTCGAAAATCAACGAAACTTGCGCTATTGTTCACGAAATAATTTTTCCAACGAAAACGAGTATAAATATGTGATACTTTCAAGAAATCAATATATTTGTCAATTACTATACGTTTTGTGCTTTCTAGGTTGTGCTGGTTCTATAAAGGGACAATGTTCTCGTTTCTCAAGCTATCTCTCGTATCTCAAACCCAAACAAATGCAAGAAAAGTTTTTACAACTCAGGTAACGCAAAATTTTAAAATAATTGGCTAGAAGGGATTTGGAAAATTACCGGGTGTTATAGCACATACATCATATTGGGAAATCCGTCCCGGAATTCAGTTTAACTTATCAGTCCCAATTTTGAAAAGGTGAGGGTATTTGCGTTTGAACTGGTCCTCGCGTTCCCAGGTGAATTCCGGTCCTCTCTTGGAATTCCAGCGAACTTTCACAAGGGGAATTTGGTTCTTCTTCAGTCGTTTGATCTCACGCTCCATAATCTCTACCGGATCTTCAATAAAGTTTAATTGTTCATAAACTTGAATCTCATCGAGTGGAATCACGGCTGTCTCATCGGATAAGCATTTCTTCAAATTGGACACATGGAATACAGGATGTACTCTACTGAGCTCAGGAGGCAATTCCAGTCTATAGGCTACAGGACCAACCCTGTTCAGAATCTTGAACGGTCCGATGTACCTTGGGTTCAGTTTTCGCGTTTGGCAAACCGTATCAAACCTTTCCACGGTGAGACTTTTAGCATAACTTTGTCTCCAACCTGAAACTCTAGCAGTTTGCGCCTCACATCCGCGTAACTTTTCTGACGGTCTCTCGCAATCTTCAATCGGTTTTTAATCTTCACAATCTTTTCTGTGGTCTCACGAACAACATCCGGTCCAATGAGCTGAGCTTCTCCTACCTCAGCCCAATAAATGGGTGATCGACATTTTCGGCCATACAATGCCTCAAACGGTGCAGCCTTAATACTTGCATGATAGCTTTTGTTGTATAAAAAATTGATCAAAGGCAAGTGAGTATCCCACCCATTTCCAAAATCAATCACGCATGCCCGGAGCATATCCTCTAATGTCTGAATCGTCCTTTCACTCTGGCCATCTGTTTGCGGTTGATATGCAGTACTCATGTCGAGGTTCGTGCCAAAGGCATCTTGAAGCGATTCCCAAAAATTAGAAGTAAATCTGCTGTCTCTGTCAGAGATGATAGATATGGGAGCTCCATGTCTCGATACTATCTCCTTCACATAGAGCCTTGTCAACTTATCCATGGTGTAATTTTCCTTGTTCGGTAGAAAATGTGCTGATTTCGTCAATCGATCGACTATGACCCAGATAGCGTCGAAACTAGTCGTAGTTCTCGGGAGTTTGGTGACGAAATTGTTACACCCATATCCCGATAAGGTACTAGATATGTATATAATATGTTATGTATTATGTGTTAAGAGATAAGTAGTAAAGATATGTGTGGCTAAAGTAGGAAGAATGAAACTTGAAGGACTAAGATTGCCAAATATGCAAAGTTTATTAGTTAAATGTCTTGGCCTCGAAAATTTTAGAAAGATCCAGGTTTTTCTCCTTGGTCTCTCTTTGTGAAGATCGGATTATAGAGAAAAGTAGGAGGGAAGAGAAAGTCTTGCAATTAAGCTCCAATCCTCTATCTTGAAGTGTTCAATAAGCTTTTGAGAACCCTTAATTGTAATCCTTATACCAAGTAAGTGTTTTTCCCCAATTTATGAATTAGGGTTCTTGATATGAGATTTAGTGTAGAGGTTATGGATTGATGGTATATCATGGTAATGTTGAAATTAGCTCTTAATTTGAGATGATTGTGTTATAGGAAGCATATAGGAAGTGGGAAGCCATTGCTAGTGAAGTGGTAATTGTGAATCAAGGTAAGTATATGGTTATAACATGCTTTTGTTAGATTTATCATATTTTGTATGATAATGGTTGTATTATGTTAGCTTTATCATGTTTATTTACATGGTAATGGTGAAGGATAGGATATAGGGTGCGTTAGCTAGTTATGGATCCATCACTAGGCTTAGCTTAGTTAGTCGTTGGGCTAACTATGGGATGAGGTTCAACCTTATGGGTTGATCGTGTTTAGGCCGACTATGTTGGCGTGAGATATGTGCCCCTATATCGCTAGCTTAACTAGATGTTAGACTAGTTATGGTTATGGTATGATTTATGTTGTTTAGCTTTTTATGCCATGTACTTACTAAGCATTTCGCTTATGTGTTTAGTTGTGATGTTTTTCTTAATAGGTACCGGTGAAGCTAGTAAGGGTAAAGAGAAAGCTTAGGATGGTTTGTTATTAGAAGCATAGCTAGAACTTGGTAAGTAGAAGATTTCATCTTTTAGATCAAGCTTTTGTGAGTTGGAAGCCCCAAGTGCCATCCTCCTTTTGGTATAAGTCTTGTGTCTATTATGAGTCTTTTGATGTCCCTAAGTCCTGGTTGATAGTTATGTTTGAGTCATGTAGTTAGTTGGGTCAAAGATGTGAAGTTATGTTTAGAAGTGTTATAGTGCTCATTAAGGGGTGTTTGGTATATGTATGTTTTCACCCATTTTGAAAAGTAAACGAGTCATGTAACCATTGAACACATTTGATATGTTTAGTTAACGTCTTTGGATAAGTTTGAGGTGTTGTGGAAGTCATATGTGACTTATGTTATGAAATGGGTCAAAACAGGTTTCAGTACATAACCCGTCATGTTATCAAGTATGTTTTCGGAGTGTCAAACGGTAGATGTTTTTGCATGAAAATAAGCTCAATGATATACTAAGTAAATCTGGAAGTTTGGTGAAATACCGAGTTCGGGAGGTCGGGTTTTCAATCGCAAGACTTGAAAAACAATCCGGGCAAAAAGCATGTCTGAGCCGCCGCCGTTGGAGTCTCAACCGGTGGTTCAGACCAAATTTTGGGCCCCAGCCGGCGGTTGGGCGGTGTTTCCAGAATTTGTCAATTTTCGAAAAATCATATCTTTTAAACCGTAAGTCATCACGGGTCGTGCCACCCGTCGTTTTGAAGGTAATTGAGTCTAGTTTCATTTAAAAATAGTTTCAAGGTCTGAAAGTACATAGAATTTTGTAAATGGTCAAAAGAGTAACATGATGTCCGTAAAAGTCATAGCGTTTCCGCGCATAAAGTTTTAAATTTTGGTCTAAGCAGGCACGAGGTGTTACAACTTGGTATCAGAGCCTTGGTCTAAGAGAATTAGGATTTCACTTTAGGATTTCCTAGACTTAGGCCTTGCGTTGATGCGTTTAGGAGTATCTACACGCACTCCTTGTGTTAGATGTGATACTAAGAATTATACGTTGTCTAGCACGCGAAATTTACTAGCTAGCACTTAGAAGACCTTATGTGTTTTGTATGATTTGAATGAAAACAAAGAACACAGAATAATAACTTTCAACGATTCAATATTATTAGAATAATAATACGAGTGATCTCCTATCACTAGGGTTTACAACCTTGAAACTTTCGTACTTCTATGTATTGTATCGTCTCTTGTATTGTATATAAACCATAACCTAGGCAATCCTTTTATAGACCAAGGATTCCTTTACAAGATAACTATCAATCTAATTCTATACGATATACACAATATCTTTTCCATAATTATCTACTTACACAAATCATAAACCGTCTTAACTTCTTCACTCAGCAGTCTTAACTGCTCATGTCTTCAACACTCTTTAGCAGTCTTAACTTCCATCTTCAACAGTCCTAATTGTTACCTCCAACAGTCCTAACTACCAAAGCTTAATTTCCTAACAATCCTCCCCTAAACTTATGATTTCTATCCAAATCACTAAGTTTCTTCAAATTAAGCTTCTTCTTCTTAATGCTGAAAATTCTTTCAAACACCTATCAAGCAAATCTCTTAGATCTAGCTTTTACTTCTTGTGCAAGGTTGAACATCTTTGTTACTAGCATATCAGCCATCTCAGACTCTTCATTAGCTTCTAGTTTTGCATATGTCAGCATTGTCAAAACACCTGGTCTGAGTGGATAATGTTTTTCAACCAGCATATATATTTCTATTCCATCCTTTGTAGATACTCTGTGTACTCCACATGTTCCAAATAACTTCCAAGTGATGTCCTTGACTTGTGCTTGAAATCTCCATATCGGTTCTCCACCATCTGGTTCATAAATTCTCTTTAATTGAACCCATAGTTCTTTGTCTTTATCTTCAACAGGATCAATATCTCTGAATTTATCTTTCACTAAGCTCCAAAGTTGATTTAGATCTTCTCTGTCAAAGCCTTTGAGTAAATCTTCAAACAACTTATATCTTTCAGAAATATCTCCAAGTCTTATAATCTTCCATCCCTTCATTCTTCCATCAGTAAACACTTCCCAGTCAATGATTGGATGTTTTACCTGCAAAGGTTTAATGTAAGAAGACTTTGGAATAATCACCATCATGCTTCTGATCTTCTCATTAGTTAATCCTTCTTCATCAGACTTTTGTTTCTTAGCAACTTCTGATTCCATAGTTTCTGCTTCCCTCTTCTTACCTGTTTTGACACTTCTTCTTGGAGAATTCAAAATAGCATAAGTTTCACAGAATTCTTTTTCAATTATAGCATAAGACTTTCCCTTGAAATCATTCATTGAGTAATTTGCTGAGTTCTTCAAATAATGCTTCATATCCTCAACAAGTTCCTTCTTTGTTGGCAATTTTGTCTTGTACCCTGACTTCTGTCTTTCTTTTATCCTATGAATCAGATCTTCCCACGTTGAAACTCCATTCTTTCTGAGTATAAATTCTTTAAGCTCCTCTGTCTTTTCTTCTTCATTTAACTCTTTATCTTTAAGAACCATTGAAGCTTGAGCTCTTATAATCACATCAGAATCCAGAAAATATTGTAACTGTTCATTAAACTCTTCTTGATTCACTTCATTTGATCTTTTTCTTTCCATGAATTCAGCTATATTTCTTATATCATCAGCAGCCATTTTCCTTGCAAATTCTTCATCACGAGCAATCTGAGCTTGTTTAGCTTCCTTATCAGCCAAATCTTCTTCTAACATTTGCCTTGCAACCTCTGCATCATGATCTATCTGTCCTTTAGTTTTTGGTTTCAACCTTGTAAGCCTTTCAAGTTCTTGAGCAGCAGCCACTTCTTCAGATGTCATAAGCTTCTTCCCTTTATCTGCTCTTTTCCTTTCATAAACTTGTTCAGTAGAAGTTTCTTCAGTTGGAATTGCTTGTTGCTCTGTCTCAACAGTTTGAACTGTTTCTTGCCTTGTTTCAGCAGTCTGAACTGCTTCTTCATTTGGAACTGCTTGATGTGTCTCAGCTGTTTCTTCATGAACATGACCAGAAACCTGAACCAATATCAAAACCTTCTTCTTGTTCAGAACCTTCTTCATACCTCCCCTGAGATGCTGATCTATCCTTATCTTTACTAAATTTCCTCCCTTTTTTGGAAGAATTTTCATCATCCCCGTCTGAACCATCTGAATCATCATCATCAGAATCATCATCCAATATTACTCTTGCCCTTTTCTGCTTCAATTGTTCTTCAAGCTTCTTCACCCTTTTTGTCAGCTTGGTATAGATTTTGGCAAAATTCTCCTTGTGAGCTTTGAATTCCTCCTTGGTTTGCTTTAGCTCCTTCTCTAAAGTGTCAACCTTGGCTACTAACTTGGTACATAAAGCCGTCAATTCAGTTTGTGAAGAACTACCCTCATAACTTCTAGCTGTATTACCTGCTATGAGAGGTGAATCTTTGGGAAAGGATCTAGTCACAACCCTAGTTAGACTAGGTTTAGACCTTCTCCTATAAGTGATGGGTGGTTGTTGAGTTGTTTTAAATTCTTGAGTGGATGTGTGATGGGGATCCGTTGGAACTGCTAAACCTTCACCCAACTCAGTTTGAATCATTTGAGGAAACAATGGAACTGGTTCCCCTTCAAAAAGTCTACTAGCCATAACCATATTTTGAAAAACCTTTGATTGTAGACTAGGCGTAGCAAAAGTGTCAGTTGGTTTTGTAAGCAGGTTTTTCTTTTTATTCAAAATTGTTTGAACAAACCTGGGATACATTAAAAACTTTGTTTCACTGTCAACATTTGATGCCATACCCTCAAAAATATATTTTGAAAAGTTAAAAACTCTGTTTGTAGACAAGCAAATGAGAGCAATAGCAATATTGCTACTGAACTGTTCCCAAGCAGTCTTTTTATTACTTAAACAGCATAAAAGAGTATGTATCAAAAATCTCCATTGGGGTGAAAAACATGCTTTTTGAAAAGTCAATTTATGTTCAGATGTATTATACCCCATTTTTGTAAGTTCTTCCCAAATTTCAGTATTTAGCATAGTGTGGATACCATCTGAGTCATTTAATTTAAGATGTCTCCTAAGTATAGACTCGGTAACAACAAATTTAATGCCATCTACTTCAGTATGAATTTCTAAGTCTTCGTCATCACTTGTCAAGACAGATGAATTCTGCCAGAACTGTGTGATGTGCGAAACATAAAGAGTAGGAGAAACAGTTAGAGCATACTTTATGTGAGAGTGGTTGAGAAAGTCCACAACCTCATAAAATTTTGGCCCATCTCCTTGCTCTGTTTTCTCTAAAAATGCAACCTGGTTGTGACGTTTAACAAATTTCAAAACATCCATTCTTAGCAGTAAATATTAGTTAACAGTCGTGAATAGTAATAATTTTGAGTGAAAAGATAGAAGATGAAAGCAATATTGAGAGTTTATGGAGAGAGTTGTAGGGTTTCAAGTTGACCGACTTAAAGAATATGGTAACTATTTATTTTAGTATAAGAATATATTAGAATAAAAGTTAAAATATCTATAAGAGGATCCCTCGAAGTCAGTAATTCATCCAGTAAAAATCGTAACAAACCGCCAACGGCTAGTTTTTACCCCAAAATTAATTACTGACACGTCAGTCATAACGGCTAGTTGAACCGTACCAATATTTTGTACTAACCGTCCCAACTGTTGAAAAATTTTTGTTGAGCTGTACCAATCTTTTGAAATAAAATTTTAAAATAACATGGCTCATACATAGTTTTTAGCAATCTATCAGCTATCAACGGATTTTATATGTCTATACCAATAGCCGTTTGCTTTGGACTAGCCAACTCTTCACATTTAGATATGGTGAGCTGATAACCATACAATTTTTGGTAAATTGTCAACCATCAACGGATTTGATTAGTCTTTACCAGAAACCGTTTGCTCTAGACTAGTTGGTTCTTATGTGGATAAGACATGGTGAACCAATTACCATTTGTTGTATGCAAAGATCACATACTAATCTCTAGAACACCATTTAGTCCAAAACATCAAGCATTCTTAATCCCTTGGTGTTTTCTCTCCAATCCTGCAATTGTTAGTCCAAAAACAAAGAAACAAAATACAAGCATATGACTAACAATGCATATAACAAGAAAAATTAATTTCCTTGTGGAACCCAAGCCAAAACAGACTTAGGCTTTCCTCTAGCATCAACATAATTCATTCTTTTCAAAACAGTCTTAGCACCATTGGGTTTAATTGGTCTCCATACCCAACATGCTGAAGCATTCACACCATTACCCATGTTTCCCTTAGCAGTGTTTTTATTCACACCAGTACCAATTACCCTGCTAGCAGTTGGAACTGTTGCCTTGGTAGTTGTTACCTTAGGTTTCCAAACTTGATTTTTTACAACTGCTTTTTCATAAAAAGTTCTTTTACCTGTTTTGTATGATGGTTTAAAAACATTTATTGGATTTTGAACTGGTGGCCTTGGGTGAATTTGTCTCATAGGTCTGACAGTTTGAACTGCTGGTCTAGCAGTTTGAACTGCTTTAGGTCCAGACCTTAAAAGAACTGATCTAGGTATCATCTTATCATTCCTAAGAAAAGATTGAGGTCTTGCAATGCTCAACCTATGATTTGTATATCCAGATACCCATTTATCACAATAATCTGCAAGATGGTCAAAACTACCACAAGAGTAACAAGCTTTCCTATAGCAAACAAAATCCTTTCCTAATTGGTGGGATTTGAGGTCATTCCAATTCCTCTGGTTACCTCTTGGCTTGTTTGTGGTTCTATACATCTCTGCATACCTAACTGTTGGTCTAAAAGGTTTGGCATTTGATCTAGGCCTAACAGTCTCAGGTTTAACCATCTTTGGAACTTTTGATTCCTCCACATTAGCACTAACAGGCTTAACCACAGCCTGATCATCCTCATCATCAGAAGTCCATTCCTCAATGGTTGGAGCATCTGAGTCCTTAGGTGAGGACCTATCAGAAGACACCTTGTCCTCAGATAGTGATTTATCACTTGCACTTTCAAACACAGGTTTATCAACTACATCCTTCTTGGGTTGAGGACCATAATTAAGCACAGGTAATTGAAATTCAGGGAGTCCTGTATGTTCTAAGTCTATACCTTTGGGTGATGGAATTCCTCTATAGGAGGTGGAACTGACTTATATCCTAGGCCTGACTTAGCTTTATTTTGGATCTGACTCTCAATTATCTTTTGAACACCTTTTGATGTGTATTCAAGTGTGTCTACACTCATCTGTATGTTCTCCTTAGCTTTCTTAACCTGTTCTAGCTCATGTTTTAAAACAGTGATTTCATTTTCTCTAAACATTAAGTCTCTCTTAACAATAATCATATCATCAGAAAACTTAGACTCATTGTTTTGATAATGAACAATTTTTTCTTCTAACACAGCTAAAGCTCTCTTATGATTTGCTAAGCTAAAAGCAGTTTCAACTAATTCTTTTCTCTGATTCTCATATCTTGTTTTAAGTGCTTCTAGATCTTTTAAAGCTTCACAAGATTTAGAACATTTTGAAACTTGTACCTCAGAATCAGAAAATGCCATGAGAGCAACCTCTGTAGATGCTTCAGCTTCCTCCTCTGCAATATAGCTCCAGTCAAATCCTAAGCCATCAATGCCTACCATGGCTTTCGAGCTTGAATCAGTAACCTCCACAACTCTTGACTTGTTTCCATATGCTCTACTCTTTCCATCTTGTTGACTTGGCAATCTGCACTCCCTTGAGTAATGACCTTTCTTATGGCAGTTGAAGCACTCAATCTTGGACTTGTCATACCCTGCAACATCATTACTGTTTATGACAATCTTCTTGCCAGTCTTCTTCAAGAATCTCCTAGCTCTTAAACTGAGAAGAGAGAGCTGCCACTTAATATCCATCTTTTCAATATCATCTTCATCAATCTCCTGAAGATCTGAATGAGTCAACATACTTCCATTGTGCTGAGTAGTCAAGAAGGCACAATAAGTATCATCATTCAAAAGTCCACTAGTACTGCTTATGGTGCTAGCAGTACCAAGGTTTGCACTAGCAGTTCCAACTACTCTAGTAACTTGCACTTCATCATCTGGACTTGAGGAACTGGGAGTTGATACAAAGGCCAAATTGCCTGAGCTTGAGCTTGAACTTGATCCAGCAGACTTCTTAATCTCATGTTCAACAATTTTGAAGTTGCTATATAGATCCATTAAGCTCATGGAATCTATATCGGGCTTGTTTTTCCATACTACCACATGCATAGCCCATTCAGCAGGTAGACTTCTCAAAAATTTGGAGTTGAGATCTTCCTGAGGCATCTCAATTCCTAAAACAGCCAATTGACTCACCAGTTTTTGAAGCCTATTGAACATATGATCCAACGACTCATTGCTTGTTGCTGTAAAGTTCTCAAACTGATGCTTGAGAAGGGTCTTCTGGGTTTTCTTAGTGGCTTCATTCCCACCATATCTTGCAACAATAGCTTCAAAAAGAGATTTAGCACACTTGAACTTACTAAAATTCAGCAACTGATCATTGGGAATAGTCATCAGAAGCAAACTTCTAGCCTTAACATCATTCTTGTACCTTTCCTTCTCTTCATTAGTGGTTGGCTTTGTCTGCACTGTACTCTCAGATTTACCATCAACAACAGTTGTTGTTGTGACAGGTGTAAAGGAGTTTCCATCTTCAATGATCTCCCACAGTGCATAATCTTGCACTTGGAAAAACTGCTCAATACGAAGTCTCCACATGTCGAACTCATTAGGTTTAAGCATAGGAAGCTTAGCAGCAATGTTGGTTGTGGATGGTGTTGTTTCCATGTCCATCTTTGTTCTTCTCGGATCTTCTAAATCTATGTATCAGCAAACCTGGCTCTGATACCACTTGACCGGATCTACACACACTCCTTGTGTTAGATGTGATACTAAGAATTATACGTAGTCTAGCACGCGGAATTTACTAGCTAGCACTTAGAAGACCTTATGTGTTTTGTATGATTTGAATGAAAACAAAGAACACAGAATAATAACTTTCAACGATTCAATATTATTAGAATAATAATACGAGTGATCTCCTATCACTAGGGTTTACAACCTTGAATCTTTCGTAATTCTATGTATTGTATCGTCTCTTGTATTGTATATAAACTATAACCTAGGAAATCCTTTTATAGACCAAGGATTCCTTTACAAGATAACTATCAATCTAATTCTATACGATATACACAATATCTTTTCCATAATTATCTACTTACACAAATCATAAACCGTCTTAACTTCTTCACTCAGCAGTCTTAACTGCTCATGTCTTCAACACTCTTCAGCAGTCTTAACTTCCATCTTCAACAGTCCTAACTGTTACCTCCAACAGTCTTAACTGCCAAAGCTTAATTTCCTAACAGTAACGTTTGTTATTTGTGTATTTTTTGGACGATTTTGAGGACACATATGTTAAATATTTTTATGACTACGCCTAGCCACCGTAGTGATAAAAATATGGCACATATGAGAAATTGAAATCATATGGACCATACATGAGTGACGAAATAGGGTGTTAGTGTAAAGATAAATATATGTATATGTCATTCATGCATCGATATGTGCATGATTATGCTTGATAGTATGAATTGTTAAATTTCAGTTTAGTAGAAAAGATGGCGGCTATTCGAAAGAAGGAGGTGTTGAGAGCGACCTCCTCCCGCCATGATGGTGATTCAGACGATGATGGAAATTATAGTAGTGCCTATTATTTTCACTGCTGGAGAATCTTAATCCTAAAAGTTTTACTAGAGCAGAATTGAAGGAATTGGATACTCTAGTGACTGATAGAGTAGGAAGGGCCATTGAGAAAGTTATACCCTTTTATATCAATAAAACAACCGAGAAATTACAAAAGATATTTCAAGACGAGATCGAGAAGCTTAAGAAGAGCGGAGAATTAGTGAATGATTCAAATGCTAGACCCGGTTTAGGGAAAGAGAAATCTACTTATCGTGACTTCACCGCTTGTGCTCCACCCACATTTACGGGATCTCTTGACCCGTTAAAGAGTTCTAGATGGATTACTGATATAGAAGGGGCTTTTCGCACGAGTTGTTGTGTGGAGGGGGATAAAGTAAACTTTGCTACTAATTATCTTCATGAACGGGCTAAAATATGGTGGGAAGGTAAGGCAAGAGAGAAAGGTAGTGCTTGGAGAGAGGCGTGCACGTGGGAACAATTCAAGGAAGTGTTCATATAAGAGTATGATCCGATGGAGGAGATTGATAAAATAAGAGAAGCATTCCATACTCTTGTGCAAACTGATGAGTCAGTGAATGAGTTGTGGGGAAAGTTTTGTGATATGGTACAATATTGCCAGGAGTATCTTAACAACGAGAAGCTTAAAGTTGATAAGTTTCAAAGGATGCTCAAGGATAAAATTCATACGATAGTATCACCTTTCAAGTGCACCACCATGGAGGATCTTGTAAGCAGAGCACATACTCATGAGACAGATTTGGATAGGATAAAGAGTGTAACCTCTCATAATTTTCCCTATGAACAGTAAATGCTAATAAATGATTAACGAATCATTACGTTATTTAATAACCATTTATACTGGTAACAAATTTTGTTTTTGTTATTGATGCTACACTATTTTAAATCACAACGATATTTGTGATTCCCCATTTAACTAGGAACGATGCTCACACACGAATCTTGATAGTCTAAAAATCGCGAATTACTTAAAACAATTAACGTTTAATGCTTAACGTTTATACGTTCCGGCAATTAACCAAACGTGATCAAATACATTCCCGAGCTCACGAAAATTATCACGAATACTCAGTAACTATATTGGGCCTCGACCCAACACCCAAATGGACTGTTAGAACCATTGGGCCTCGACCCAAAAATACTACAAACCGAACGCACCAATTGGACCCTTAATAATTCTTTTCTTTTCTTCATTGGGCTAGCCCACCTGACGAGCCCAAAACAACCCAAAGCTCAAAACTTATATATAAATTTTCGTTTGGCTGCTCAAGTGACGAACACTTTGGCCATTATACGGAAAATCTAGCTTAACAATAATATAATTATTTGGCACAACTCAATTTTCGACCTAACTAAGAATCGAGTGCAACAAACCTCACATCCTAACTCGACTATTTACTTACTTAAAAATCTCCAAAGCTCGACACACTTGACATATTGTGAACACAACTCAAAATTTCACATTTTGGCCTAGTGTTGTCTCGCATGACACCCAACTCGAACCAAAAATATATTTTGGCTAGCAAATGAATTCGCCCAAGCTTTTATCGAGTGAACGAACTATCAAACGACCCTACTTCTATTTTTGGCCAAGTCGAAAATGTGTGAAACACATGATATACTCGAACAAACCACAAGAACTAACCCTTAAGAATTGTTTTGTCACCTTCTCTTTGGTGTTTACCGCCGGCCAAGGATACCACAAGCAACCATAATTTAGTTTCCTTCCACACTCAAACTTGACAATTCAATGACACTTCCTGCTACTATCTTACAACATCATCATTCTTCATCATTGCATTCATTTTAACACTCAATGAATTACCCTTAATTCCCCTCAAACATTCGGTATTCAACCATCCACAAGCAAATCCCACTCAAATATTTCTCTAAGTCTATAAACATGTTGATCACGCCTAACTTTGGCACGAATTAAGAAGCGTTCGAGTCAAGCAAAGAGCCACATTTACTCGTTCCTAAATCTTTGAAGTCTAAAGAATCGAGCTACATCATTCTTTCAGCCTAACTCAATCTCGACATAGTGATACGCCCCACCTTTTAAGGTGAAGTAAGCCATTTTCTCACTTTTTTCAATTTCATACGTTAGTTTACATTTGCATGTCACGATTCATTTCGTTCTGATATTTCGTAAACTTCCTTAACAACATTTATGTTTTATTCGACACTCTAAATGTTGGCTATGCTAACTATCGAGAACAACAAATATTCGAACTCTATATAAACGTATAAATTATAAACATCCCACGTTTACATGTCACCTTGGCAACTTCCGAATTCTATAAAATACTTAGAATAATTTTTAGACTTTTGAAACTGTTTTCAAATAAGCTAAGTCACGTTAGCTTGGGTCTCGTATTTTTCTATCTCGATATACAACTCATACATTTTATGGCTCGACCTAATAGTTGAGCTACCAAACTAACGAGTCACGTATTTCTTTCAACCTAGAAAACTCAACTCGAATCTTATTTAAACCCAAAGTAATCGATCGAGCAACAGTTTTGGAAACTAAACTAATATTAGCGATTGGGCTAATAAGCCCACTAAGCTATTTATAAGCTTTTCGTATAAGCTGATTGTATAAGCTCATTTGATATATTTTTACAACCCTAAAGTAAGCCCGTAACCAAGCCCAAACCCCCTCTAAACCCATTGGATCGCAAACCCATAATGGGCCATCCTTTAACTCGTTAAAAGCCCATAAGCTAAAAATAAGCTCTCGATAATAATAAGAAGTTTGTATAAGTTACAAAAGCTATTTTAAACTTATTTATGAAATAAAAATAGTAAACTTTGATTTTTATAAATTTTGGACTTGATTTGCAAAAGTTTGCTAACCGAAGGACTAAAATTGTCAAATTTGGAAACTTACGGTAAAAACTGTCATTTTGATAATCTTGTGATGAAAACTGTAAATTTAAGAACTTTTGATTATAAAATGTAAATATTAAAAGTTTTAGATTTAAAATGTAAATAGAAACTTAACCAAGGACTAACGGTGCAAAGATTATGCCGTTAGGGTCAAAAGTGTAACTTTGTAAAAACCTAAAGGATATTTCTGATTTTATGATGATATTTCACAAAACCCAAAACCCGAAACAAATATGTTTAGTCGACATTTAATGTCACATTTTTCTAATAGCTATATACGTAACTATATAACTTATAATATATATATACGTAATCACTTAACGAAATCATTAACGTAGAATCTAACTTATCATCAACCAACTTCGATTATAAACAACGATCTCTTTAGCCAAACTCATATACTTCAACGAACGAGCACCTATCTAAGAGTTATATATATATATATATATATATATATATATATATATATATATATATATATATATATATATATATATATATATATATATAATATATAACTTTATATTCCTTTTATATATAACTTTATATTTTATATATAACTTTAATCATTTAAACATGCATATTCTTAACGTTACAAATAAATTACCAATCGATAAAACCTTAAACGTTATGATTCGCGATAAACCAAACTTAGATTATCAAACCACTAAAACTTGCCATATACTATATAGGTCGTGTGTTGAAGCCGTTTCCTTTCATCGTTTGAGTACGATACTACCACCACTACTGTACTACTAAGGTGAGTTCATAGCCCACATTTAAACTTTTAAACCCTTTTTGTGGGGAGATACATGCTACAAACGTGAACACAAACTTTTTGTATGCTATGACTGATGTTATTATTGCTTAAGTAGCTATTGCCAAAAGTCCCTCAATCATGAACCTTAATCACTTGCGAGTGAACGTAAATAGTTGTGAATATATCTATTTGGGACTGACAATCCCCGTTTGGGTCTGCTAGGATGAGCCACCCAGGCGCACTTTATTTGAACAAACTTATGGGTTATTGGCAAATACCCATCTCGAGGGCCTATATACTTTACATCATATTTGATGTCCTGTTAAGCGTTGCGTGTCATGAGCTTAATGAAATAACAACTTGATTTTAACTTGTTTAATTGTAATTCGATGCAATTAACACTTATACTTGTGTTCAAACTATTAAACTTAAACCTATGAATATCACTCAACTTTTGTTGACTTTTAGCATGTTATCTCAGGTAACTAAAGGCTAGAACTCAAGGCACGGAGTGGGCATTAAACCCTACACGGGTGGTTAAATAAATGTTTTATCATTCAAATCTAAATAAATGTGTTAACTATGAAACATCTTTGTATTTTAAATGCTTGTATTTTGAATGATAAACTTAAAACGTCTTTCTAAAGTCGTTTTCTATGGTTATGATTAAAGATCCACTAAGTAACACCCAATTAAGTCTTCCGCTGTTGCTATCCGAAATTGGGGGTGTTACAGATTGGCATAAGAGCTCAAGGTTATAGAGAACCAGATGTATTTTAAACATTGGACTGTAACTACATTTTTAAAACGGACCATTGTAAAGAAAAACCACCTTATGCCCTCCGTGCCTACACACTTCCAACATTTTTAGGATGTTGCTTACTATACGAGTTCTTAACAAAGTTTAACATATTTATGATTATGTTAATAGCTTACATTTACTATTCGGGATTATTACAGTACTATGTCTTCGAAACCCCATCCTATCGCTGTATCATCTGATTCAGAGAATGAGGATCCTATGCCATTCACCTCAGACTTTGCTACGGCATCACCATCCCATCACCTGGCCCGAATTCGCCAGCAATGGACGAGTACGACAACTCCACCATATGAACCCGAACCCTTTGACCAACTTTACCGACGCCCCGGAGAAAGTTATGTTCGCAACACACTCCCCGAAAACGGGTACGTACACCACCAGCACTGATCATACCACCACCAGCCCCACTCATACCAACTTCGACTCCAGTAATATCACCACCCCCAGCTCCTGAGCATTCCAGGACACCACCACTTACACCACTATCTTCAGTTCCACCACCTACTATCTTCTATCACCAGACCACCACTGTTCCATTACCATCCTCTACTCCACCCCTTGCTTCTCCACCCTCAGCTACTCTCAGTGAGCCTCTGCTACCTTGCAAGAGGACATACCGCTTGGTTCCATCTTTATCGGACCCCTATGCCCAGGTTAGAGATGAGGCTACAGTTCGCACCGGGACCCACAAGAGGGTCGATGCTCGCCGATGGTCTTTCTTGCTACCGATCATCCGTCACTGGAGATCTCAGGAAGGAGCACCGAGAGCTATGGAACTAGGGGAGAGTTCGGCTACAGCTACTTCGAAGATTCTTCCGGTTACCGGAGAACCCATCCATCACACCATACCTTTACTGGCAGCCAGATTAGTCCGACATGAGGATCGTCTTGACGACATTGCAGAGATTCTTGATGACTTACCACTCGAGCAGATTGACACACTTGGGGAAGAAGTGGAGAACCTTGTGATTGGTCAGTTGGCGATGGAGACAGTCTTCGATCAAGTAGGTACTAGTTTAGAAGAAGCCATTGAGACTATTTCTATACTAGGAGAGGCCAGTACTTCGATGCAGACAGTGATTGAGACACTAGACTCTGAGCTTGACCGAGTTAGCTCTCAGGTTCTGATTCTTAGACTTATGGTTGAGGATTCCCAGGCTAGGGAAAGAGCTCGAGACCAGACAGTGGAGACCTTGATGACAGTGATTGCAGATCTTCAGCGCCGCTTAGATGGTGCACCAGGAGGACCATAGATCAGAGATGTGTTAGTATAACTAAGAGATGTCTTAGTCTACCAATGTTGTATTAATAAAGAATCTTGTATCTTTATGTTTTGTAAAACAAATCGAACAAGTTATTAATCTTATGTTGTGTGGATGTATTATATTGATGTTGATTTATGTATTCCATGGTTGTTTCTTGCATATGCATTATCATTCGCTATATATATTGTCTTGTGAAATGTTGGTTCATACAGTGCAATTCAATCATTTATGTTCTCATGTGTGTTGTGATTTGATTCAGACATGTCGTGAATGTATTTATGATAAGATGCTTGCTGTGTTACAAATATAAACCAGAATTATTATCCTCATAAACCCAAATTGTTGTGGTTAATATTATATTATCGTGACCCATATTCAATTACCTTCCAATTTATTCTAACCTAACGTGATCATTATGAGATTTCTAAAAATATGCTTTTGCAATATTGATAGAACTATGGCACGTACAAGGAAAGCAACCTCAGCCGCAAATCATGAAACTTCAACGGCTACGCCTGCTATGACTCCAGAAGCTATCCGAAAAGCAATCGCTGACGGTGTAAATGCAGTCTTGGCAGAACAGGCGGCAGCAAATGCTCGCAATAGTGGCACTAGTCTACCGACAGGAGAAAGTGCAACAGCTGCAAACCGCAAGTGTACCTACAAAGATTTCATGAGTTGTCAACCAACTTCCTACAAAGGTACTGAAGGATTAACTGAACTTGCTCACTGGTTCGAACGATCTGAAACTGTTTTTCAAAGAAGCGGTTGTACCGAGGACAACAAAGTCATTTTCGCTACTGGAACTCTCATGCAAGATGCTTTGTCATGGTGGAATGCTATAGTCAAAGCCATGGGAATGACAGCAGCCTACCAGCTCACGTGGACCGAGTTTAAGACCAAGATGCTGAAGAAATATTGTCCCCGTTCTTAACTAAGAAAATTGGAAGATGAATTCCATCTACTGGTAGTAAAAGGAATTGATCTTAAAACATACAACAGGAGATTCCAAGAGCTTAAAATACTATGTCCTACTGTTGTACCAAATTTCGAAAAAGAACTAGAGAAGTATATCGAAGGACTTCCCTGTAGTATTGAGGGAAATGTCACTTCATCGAACCCGCCAACTCTGGAGGCAGCCATTGAACTTGCTCAAAAACTACTAGACCGAGAGGTCAAGTACAACAATGAGCTCAAGAGGAAGCTCGATGACAAAAGAACCACTCACCACCACAGTAACAATAACCACCACAATAACAACTCCAATAACAACAACCATAGAAACAATAACCCGTACCATCAGAACCGAAATAATCGTCACCATCATCAAAACCAAAGACAAGAAACCGCAAAGGCCTATGCTGCTACTGAAGGCAAGGGATACCAAGGTCAGAAATCCCAATGTAACAGATGCAAACTACACCACAGTGGACCTTGCACAATCAAATGTTTGAAATGCCAGAAAGTGGGTCATCAGACAAAGGATTGCAGGAATCCCGCTACTGGTAGCAACCTACAGCCTGTAACTCCGACTTGCTACTCCTGTGGAGAAGTAGGTCACTTCAAGAGCCACTGTCCGAAAGGAAACGGTCAGCAAAACAACGCTCGAGGAAGAGCATATGTGTTAAAAGAGGAGGATGCCCCACTGAACCCTGACGTCGTCACGGGTACGTTCTTACTCAATCAACATAGTGCTAGGGTATTATTTGATTCTGGAGCAGATAGAAGTTTTGTGTCAACTACGTTTGCTCCTTTGCTTAACATTACCCCTTCCAAACTAAACACCACTTTTGAAATTGAAATGGCGGACGGAAACCTAATTGGCACCGACACCGAAATTCGTAATTGTACCATAATCCTACAAGACAACCCTTTTCCCATCGACCTCATGCCTATTCAGCTCGGTAGTTTTGACGTAGTCATTGGTATGGATTGGTTATCCAAACACCGCGCTAGAATACTCTGTGACGAGAAAGCCGTGCATATTCCAAGAAATGGTGAAACTCTTATTGTCCATGGTGACAAGAATAAAACGTGATACGGTATCATCTCATATATCAGATTGGTAAAATACATGAATGAAGGATGCCAAGCATTCATGGTTCATGTAACGGAAAACAAATCGAAAGATAAACGAGTTGAAGACGTTCCGATCGTTAAAGAGTTCCCAGAAGTATTCCCCGAAGATTTACCCGGTCTTCCACCTCCCCGTCAAGTAGAATTCCAGATTGAACTAGTGCCTGGAGCGGCACCTGTGGCAAAAGCACCTTATAGGTTAGCGCCGTCTGAAATGAAGGAATTGTCAGAACAATTGAAAGAGTTGTCTGATAAAGGTTTTATCCGACCCAGCTCATCACCTTGGGGAGCTCCGGTTCTATTCGTTAAGAAGAAGGACGGATCTTTCCGAATGTGTATTGATTACCGAGAATTGAACAAACTCACTTAAAGAATCGTTACCCACTACCTAGGATCGATGACTTGTTTGATCAATTACAAGGATCGAGTGTATACTCGAAGATCGACCTAAGGTCAGGGTACCATCAGTTAAGAGTTCGAGAGGAGGATATTCCCAAGACAACTTTTAGGACGCGTTACGGACATTACAAATTCCAAGTAATGCCATTTGGTTTAACTAATGCACCTGCAGTGTTCATGGACCTAATGAACTGAGAGTGCAAACCATACCTGGATAAATTCGTGATTGTATTCATAGACGATATCCTAATCTACTCACGCAACGAACAAGAACATGCCGAACATCTAAAGATTATTTTAGAGTTACTCAAAAAGGAACAATTGTATGCCAAGTTCTCCAAATGCGACTTTTGGATTCGAACTGTACAATTCCTTGGGCATGTTATCAACAGTCAAGGCATTCACGTAGATCCTGCAAAGATTGAGGCCGTCAAAGGTTGGACATCTCCTACAAACCCCACAGAGATACGCCAATTTTTGGGTCTAGCCGGTTACTACAGAAGATTTATTGAAGGTTTTTCAAAAATCTCAAAGCCTTTGACCGAATTAACTCAGAAGAACAAGAAGTATATCTGGGGAAAAGAGGAGGAATCAGCTTTCCAACTGTTAAAGAAAAAGCTCTGTGAAGCACCAATACTAGCACTACCTGAAGGAAGTGAAGACTTCGTAGTGTATTGTGATGCCTCATATCATGGTTTGGGAGCTGTGCTGATGCAACGAAACAAAGTGATAGCTTATGCCTCACGACAACTCAAACCACATGAAGCAAACTACACGACTCATGATTTGGAGTTAGGAGCAGTAGTATTCGCCCTTAAGCTATGGAGACATTACTTGTATGGTACCAAGTGCACAGTATTCACCGACCACAAAAGTCTTCAGCACATCTTAGATCAGAAAGAACTAAATATGAGACAACGTCGCTGGTTAGAGTTACTTAGCGATTATGATTGTGAAATCCGTTATCACCCAGGAAAAGCCAACGTTGTGGCAGATGCATTAAGTCGGAAGGAACGACTGAAATCTCTTAGAGTCAGATCGTTAGGAATAACCATTCGTTCGCCCCTACCCTCACAAATACTCACCGCTCAATCCGAAGCTCTTAAGGAAGAGAACCAACCTAGTGAAAAGATCCACGGTATGCCAGAAAATAAGAATGGCTTTGTGCAAAGAGCAGACGGGATGCTCTGTTTCAAAGAAAGAAGTTGGGTTCCTCTATACGGAGGTATACGTGACCTCATTATGAATGAGTCTCATAAATCCAAGTACTACATTCATCCAGGTTCCGACAAAATGTATCAAGATCTCAAGAAACTTTACTGGTGGCCAAACATGAAGGCCGACGTCGCCGAGTATGTCGGAAAATGTTTGACCTGTTCAAGAGTAAAAGTGGAATATGAAAAGCCGTCAGGATTACTCATACAACCCCAAAATTCCTGTATGGAAATGGGAACGTATTACAATGGACTTTATCACTAAGCTTCCTAAGACATCAACTGGACTTGACACCATCTGGGTCATCGTTGATCGTCTCACAAAATCCGCTCACTTCTTAGCAATCAAAGAAACTGACGAGATGGACACACTCGCAACGCTATATCTAAAAGAAATAGTTTCACGGCATGGAGTGCCGATCTCAATCATCTCAGATCGCGACAGTCGTTTCACATCTCATTTTTGGATGTCTTTTCAAAAAGCCTTGGGAACCAAACTGGATATGAGCACTGCATATCATCCACAAACCGATGGACAAAGCGAGAGGACAATCCAAACCTTAGAAGACATGCTTCGAGCATGTGTTATTGACTTCGGAAAAGGTTGGGACAAACACTTACCTCTAGCCGAGTTCTCCTACAACAACAGTTACCACGCCAGCATTAAGGCAACACCATTCGAAGCACTCTACGGTCGAAAGTGCAGATCGCCTGTTTGTTGGACCGAAGTTGGAGATATACAACTCACCGGACCCGATCTCATTCATGAGACAACAGAAAAGATAGTCAAGATTAAGCAACGACTGCAAGCTGCAAGGGATAGACAGAAGAGCTATGCCGACGTGAGGAGAAAACCTATGGAATTTCAGATTGGAGACAAGGTTATGTTGAAAGTATCTCCCTGGAAGGGAATGGTATGTTTTGGAAAACGTGGAAAACTTAACCCTAGATACATTGGTCCATTCAAAATCCTAGAAAGGATAGGACCAGTGGCTTAAAACTCGAACTACCAGAGGAACTTAGTCGAGTTCACGACACCTTTCACGTATCAAATCTTAAGAAATGTTTGTCAGATGAATCTCTTGTAATTCCTTGGAAAGAGATTCGGCTCGACGATAAACTTGTCTTTACAGAAGAACCCGTGGAGATCATGGACAGAGAGATCAAACAACTAAAACAGAACCGCATTCCCATTGTCAAAGTCCGATGGAACTCTAAACGAGTGTTGGGAATTCTGCTAGGGAAAAATTCTGCTGATGGTTACTGCTGAAGCTTTGTGATTCTGCTGAAGAATGTTTCTGCTGAAGTAGAGATTTTGCGGAATGTGTTTCTGCTAATGGATAGTTTCCGCGTATTTTGATATTAGTTAGGATATGCATGAGTTTATTTAGAAAGTGATAATGCATATCTTGTTTAGTTTTTAGAATATACGTTTCTTGTGAAACGGTTTAGGGTTTCTAGTAAAACCTAGTTAGGGTTCCTTATCTATAAAAGGAACACGTTATTATGTAATAGGTACGAGTTTGAAAAACAAGTTTTAGTATTAATTAAAAGATCCATAGAGGATCAAAGTGTTCTTAGTTATTCGTGTTCTTACTTGTGTTTATATTCCGCTTTATACAAGTATTAGAGACTTTCTATTAGTGTGTTTGTGATTACATAAACATTACTATCGATCCAAGAGTGCTCGAAGATCTATCAAGGTCTTAGGTTCAACAAGTGGTATCAGAGCCTCGTGAGAGTCTCTGTGTTACTAAGAACATCCATTCCTTACACCCTCTCAACCAAAACAATGCCTGGATCAGAAGACGGCTCAGAAGTCAACAACAACCATAACACCACATCTTCATCTTTTCAACAACTCACTCTCACCAATAGCAATGCAAAGTTTCCATACCTCAAGAAGGAAGAATATGAATTGTGGGCTATGAAGATGCAGAACTGGATCATGAATGTAGATTGGAATCTTTGGGAAATTGTCAAAAAGGGGAATACTTTGAAGAAGCACATCAAAGATGCTGATGGTGTTGTTACCATTGTTGACCCTCAATCTGCTGAAGAGATTCTTACTGTACAGAGAGAGAATAAAGTAAGGTCCATTCTCCTTCAGGCTATTCCAGATGATCACATTGGTGATTTTCACTATATGGAGGATGCAAAGGACATCTGGATGGCAATCAAGGCTAGGTTTGGTGGGAATGAAGAGTCAAAAAAGATGAGGAAATCTATGTTAAAACAGCAGTTTCAAGAATTCCAAATCTCTGAGGAAGAAGGTATTCACAAGGGGTATGACAGGTTTCATAAGATTTTGAGTCAATTGAATCAGCTGAAGGCCAGGCCAGACAATGAGGATTGCAATGCAAAGTTCCTGCGATCTTTACCTCCATCTTGGCTGCATGTGAGCATTGCACTCAAAGCTAAAGGTGGATTGGATATGCTTACTTTTGATGATCTCTACAACAAGCTCAAAACTCTTGAGCCTGATGTTAGAAGTCCCATTCGTCCATCCACTCCCAGTTACTCAGCCTTTGTTAGCACCACCTCCAATAAGATGAATCAAGCTTCAAGCCCAAGCTCCTCAGCATCATCTTCCTACAACAACACCAGACCAAATTCCCAACCAAAGTCTAGTGGTGTATTGGAAGATGTTATACAATCTTTTGTTGCTGATTATGATCATCAGCAGGAACTTGCTTATGAAGATTTTGATCAAGTGGATCCTTTGGATATGGAAGAAATGAACTTGAAGTGGCAGGTGGCTATGCTATCAATGAACATCAAAAGGTTTGAAGACAAGTCAGGAAGAAAGTTTGGCTTCAAGGGAAGAGACTCGGCTAGATTTGACAGGAGGAAGGTCAAATGCTATACATGTGGTCAGATGGGTCACTTCTCAAGAGAATGCAAGGATAGGAAGGCTGGTGATGAGGTTAGGTATACTACCTATCAGCAGAAACAAGTGGATACTGGGAAAGCTGGAGCTTTGGTCACTCTGGATGATCATGTCAATTGGAAGCTGCATGAACCTGATAATGATGAAGCTTCTGGGCAGAGTGGATTGCTGGCATGCTGTACTACAGAGGATCAACATGAGCAAGTTGCCTTAATGGGCATCTCTCAGGTACATAATTGTGTTTTTGGCTGTAGTGAAAGATATAATGAACTTAAGGAGGCTTATGATGAATTGAAACCTAAATATAATAAATGTTATGTAGAAGTTGAGTCTTTAAAACTGACTTTAAAAACTCTAGAAAAACAAAAGGTTTGGTTTCAAAAGAATCAGCTTGCTTATGATGAGAAGATAAGGGTGTTGGAAAGTGATTTGAAATGTACTAGAATTGATTTAAAACGAACTGAGAAAGAAAAAGCTGATGTAGAATCTGAAAACCATGTTCTTAAAGAGAAATTAGAGAAGGAGATTGCTAATCATAAGATTTGGTTAATGTCAGGTGATAAGTTAAATAACTGTCTCTATAATAGTCAACCTGTAAACTCTAGTATAGGTTTAGGTTTTAAAAAATATGTTGGTTTAGAGGCTAGGTTTGATGTAGGTAAACCTACACCAGCAGGCTTAGCAAATTTTGTTAAAGAAGGAACCTTACATGCAGTACCTGGACCTATAAGAGGAGAGCACATGCCCTCAAACACCACCACCTCAGACTTTGATGGATCACACCATCTTTATGGCAAAAAGTCAATTGACTTGCCAGACCCTGATTCTAATTCTACTGACTATGTCTCTTGTTCTTCTAGTGACATGTCCTCAGACCAAGGGTCAACTACCAGTTGTGATTCAAGTGAAAAGTCAGACCTTCCCAAGACCTCACCCAAGACCTCACCAAAGCCTATACCCAAGACTCCCTACAAGCCTGTTAGAGTTGCTGCTGATGAATCAAATTCAAAGACAGTTTCTTCTGAAGACTTGTTATTTAATTCTTTGCAAAACAATGTTTTTAATTCTGTCAAAAACAATTCTGTTAATGTTAATGGTTTGAATACTTTTGCTTGTCATGGAACATCTTTCAATTTGAATAAATCTTCTAAAAGGAAGAAATGTTTTGTGTGTGGAAGTAAATTTCATTTGATTAAGGATTGTAATTTTCATGAGCAAAGAATGGGTGTAGGTAGTGGTCAAAATAAACCTAGACCAAAGTGGACTAATGTTAAGTGTGGAACATTTTGGTTATAGTTCAATTGAGATATTTATGTATTGAATGTGTTTAGCATGCGGAATCTACTACAACACACTTTAAAAGAACACAAGGTGGTGAGTTTAAGTAAATGTGTGAATGCAATGAACAAAGAACACAACTTTGGTTAGAACAAAACGATTCAATATTATTGATGAAATAATACGGATGATCTAAATATCACCAGGATTACAAAGTAATCTTGAATCTAAGATTGTTAAAGGATTTGTGATTCGAAGTAACTAAGTTACTTGAGAGATAGTTTGGTTTTGGTTGTTTGGTTTGTAAAGATGCATGCATGAAGAAGTGACTAAGATATCCTTTTATAAGATAAGGATATCTTATTACATGTTGTCAAGTAGATGAATATAATACTATACTTTGACTATTATGGCGCCTACAATTAAATACAACTACCCATGTACACTCTGATATATTCTTCTGTCACCACAGAAGACTAATCTACTTCTACATAACGTATAACAATGTACAAAGACTAATAATTCAACTAAATATCTATTACAAAATATCTAATCGACTTGACAGAAGCTTGGCAGGCTCTTCATTAGCTAGCAGTACCTTCTACCCAGAAGGTACTGGTAGAACATCTTCGTACACTACAAAATCAACTAGCAGGCTCTTCTCATCATTGGCAGGCTCTTTGACTTTGATCATTTTATTCCCAACAATCCTCCCCTAAACTTGTTATTTCCATTAAAATACACAAGTTTCTGATGAATAAAATACATACCTTGAGGATTTGAGAACTCTTCCAAAAACCTTACTTTCTATCCTTCCTTTTTCTTTCATATTGCTCAGATATGCTCCTCAGCAAACTCTGAACAATCTCTGAGTTTTCTTCATCCTTGTCACACCTTAATCTCTTGGAGATCATAGCTTTAAGCACTTCATAGCTAAGAGGATACTCTTTTTCAGCTAACATAAAAAGTTCTATCCCACTCTGTGTGAAAAGATGATGAGTATGGCTATGACTTAGAAATTCCCAAGTTGTTGAAGGATCATAATAGGGAAATTTCCAATGAACATCTTTGGGATCAGGATCGAACATCCTATTGAATTCCACCCAAAGCTCTTGTTCCTTAGCATCTGTACTAGAATTTGTGGCTAACCTAATCTGCACTAGATTCCACAATTCTTCCAAATCTGCTCTATCAGATGCTCTAACTAAATTTTCAAAATTCTTGAAGATAGCAGACTGTCCCCCAACCCTTAATATTTTCCATGACTTACCAAATCTATCATGGTGTATTTCCCAATCAATTATAGGGTGTCTAGACCTAATTGGATCAGCATGAATGATTGTAGGTAAAGTAATCAACATTTTACTTACTTGCCCTTGATCCAATTTTGCTACTTCTTTCTTCTGAGCATCTTCCTTCTTCTTTGAGGGGTGTACATCAGATGGAACATTATAGTAAAGATTCTTGTAGGCTTGAAGATATAAAAAGAAGATTTCATCAGCAGATTTCTTCTTAAGTTGATAATCAGTCCAATTTGCCTGATTCTTCAAAAATTTCTTCATAAAGATTGTTTGATCTTTGTTAGTTTTGCCCACTTTAAAACCTCTCTTCTGACTTTCCTTCATCTTCTCAAAAATGTCAGCCAAAGCTGCTTCTTTGTATTTCTTGTTGATGAAAGATTCAAGTGCTTCAGTCTTCTCATCAGAATTGAGTGTCTTGTCATTTACTATATTTGCTGCATGACCTTTCACAATTGGATCATTGTTGATAATCCATAACATCTGTGCATCAAAGGTCTCTTGAGCAATTTGAGTATCAAGAAGAGCTTGAGCAGCTTCTTCAGCTTCTTTCTGCTCTTTCATTTCTTCAAGCATTCTTGAAGCTTCTCTAGCTTTTAGCTCTTCTTCTTGAACTCTTTTGGCCTCTTCTTCTCCTAAAGCCATCTGAATTTGCTGAGTTCTTTTCAACTTCTTGGACTTTGGCTCATCTTCAATTAGAATGCCTTTGCCCTTATCCTTTGGAGTTTGATCTTGTGATGGAGCAGAGGATTGCTCATCAGCAACTAAAATCCTCTTTCTCTTGTACACTCTCTCAGCAGACCCTTTATACCCTATAGCCAATAGCCTTTCTCTCCTAGCAGACTCTTCTTCTGCCCTAGCAGGCTCTTGCCCTGCTTCAACAGGCTCTTCATCATAAACTTGAGTTCCATCATGGAATTCAAATTGAGCCTGTTCCTCCTCTTCTTCCTCATCTTCAGACATATCCTTCCTCCCCTTTTTGGAAGAGTGATCTATCCTATCAGCATCTGACTGTGAAGAACTAGATAAAACAACCTTTGCAGACTTTTTACCTTTTAACTTCTTCACTTCACCCTCCAATCTCTTAACTCTCTTAACCAATTTGATGTTGATCTTAGAAAACCTTTCATTTTGACGTTTAAGAGCTTTCTCTAAGAACTTCACCTTGTCTTTCAACTCTTGCATTGTCTGAGGTGATTGGGTTTGTGATGTATGATGTGGGGATGGTGGTGGTGTTGCTGATGGTACTGGAGATGGTGTTGGTGATTTTTGATGTGTTTGTGAAATGAAACCATGTGAAGAACTAGATGATGGTGTATCAGCAGATGGTGTTGGTTCTTCTGGGTGTTGTGGTACCATTTCATCAAAAAGTGGAACTTCCTCCCCTCTAAAACCAATTCTCATATTTGAAAATACTTTTTGAGAAAGTTTTGGTGTTTCATAAACTGAGTCTGTGGGAAGCAACACATGTTGTAATTTTCCAATGATGCATCCAATGAATCTTGGATACATCAAAAATTTTGTTTTACTATCCACATTGTTTACCAATCCTTCAAAAATATATTTAGAAAAATTGTATTTTCTGTTTGTAGCTAAGCAAATGAGAGCAGAAGCCATGTTGCCACTAAATTGCTCCCAAGAGGTTTTCTTCTGGCTCAAACAGTGAAGGATTGTGTGAATCAAAAATCTCCATTGTGGAGTAAGATGCTTTTTCAGAAAAGTGAGTTTGTTGAACTCAGCATGATACCCCATTCTTGTTAAATTTTCAAAAATTTCAGTATCTGGTAACTGACTAATACCATCAGAATCATCCAAATGAAGATGTCTTCTTATGGATGACTCAGTAAGAGTCAAATGTTTACCATCCACTTTGGCTTTTATTCTTTGTTCCCCATTTTCAGAAGTTTTAATTTTAGCAGATTCCCAAAATTGTAAAATTTGATTTTCATAAATAGTGGGATTGACTAGCAAAGCAAACCTGATGTAGGAGTTGTTTAAAAAGTCCACTACTTGATGAAATGAGGCATTATCCTCTGACTTCTCCAAAAATGCTAACTGATTGTGACGTTGAACAAAGTTTAGATCAATTGTGGAAGCCATAATGAAAATTTTGAATATGATGGTGGGATTTGTTGGTAGTACTGGTAGAAGATGAAAGATGTATGTGAATTATGATAATGACTGATGAAAGAAGATATGAGAGAATTACTTTTAACCGACAATAATAAAGATTATAAAAAGAAATTGAAAAGGCGGTTAAAAAGATCTTTTATATGTGAAATATAATATAATATAATCATCAGTAATTTACATAACTACCCCAACGGCTAATTTTAACTACCAGGCCTAAAGGCTAAAACTTTTTCTGACAGGCTCAACGGCTATCTAGCAGTACCTTTGTACTCTAGCAGTACCATTTTTGTACTAGCAGTACCTTTGAAAGTTTTAAAAAATCCCTTATAGTTTTTAGCAAACTACCAGCTATCAACGGATTTGAGTTGTCTTTACCAAAAGCCGTTTGCTTAAGGACTAGTTAACTATTTACAATTAAGTATGGTTAGTTAACAACCATATAGTTTTTGGTAAACTATCAACCATCAACGGATTTGATTTGTCTTTACCAAAAGCCGTTTGCTTATGGACTAGCCAACTCTTAAGTTTGTAAAAACTAGGTGAGATGAATACCAAAAGCCATGATGGCCCAAAAGATGGTGCAATTTCCTTGGATGGAGGAAATGTGAATCAGGCAATGATGCTGTGTATCTTGGATGATTGGCTCAACAAGTGAAATCATCTAATAGCATGCCTTTGAGTTGAAAACATTTCTTAGTTTGATCTAGATAGAACTTTCTCCTTGAGAAATGCTTCATCCCTTCTAGATATGTGATCTAACTATCTCTTTTTCAACTCTGCATCATCTTGTATGCTCTTGTCTTTTCATAAATTGGTCTTTCTTCCATTCTGGGCTATTAATTCCTCCCCTGAGATTGTTATTTCTCCTGAAATGAATAAAACTTTTGTTGCCCCTTTTGTTTGAAAGAACTCTTGTTTTGTTATCATCCTGAAATGTGTTAGTTGCAAACCAAAAGAACAAAGTGTAGAACACTTGATCTATAACATTTTAAGTATTCAAGCCTTTAAATGAACAAAACATAGCAATTTTGTATCAGCAGGACCAATTATGAACTAACAGGACCTTTTGACTAACTAGCAGTACCATGTTTAAAATCCAATACCAGTTAATATTATGAACAAAAACATATGATTTTCAAAGATTTATCATTCCAATACCTCCTACAAGATATTTGAATCTACCTAAATCAAAAGCTTTGGTGAGAAGGTCTGCATAATTCTTTTCAGAATCAATTTTAACAACTTGAATTAACCTTTTCTCATTGCAATCCCTTATGAAATGGTGTCTGATTTCAATATGTTTTGTTTTTGAGTGTTGAACTGGGTTTTTAATGATACAAATAGTACTGCTATTGTCAATATAAATAATGGTGTTAAGAAAATTGTACCCATAGTCAAGCATTTGATTTTGGATCCAAAGAACTTGCCCACAACAACTTGCACCAGCAACATATTCTGCTTCAGTTGTAGAGTTGGCCACCATTGTTTGTTTCTTGCATTGCCAGGAGATAAGTCTGCAACCAAGAAATTGACATCCACCAGTTGTGGATTTTCTGTCTAGTGTTGCACCAGCATAGTCACTATCCGAATAAGCCACCAATTCAAAAGATGATTCCCTTGGATACCAAAGACCCAACCTAGGTTGACCTTTAAGATATCTAAAGATTCTTTTGACTGCTGTCTGATGAGAGATTTTGGGATGTATTTGAAACCTTGCACACACACATACTGAGAACATGATATCTGGTCTTGATGATGTAAGATACATCAAAGATCCAATCATAGACCTATAATTGTGCAAATCCATATCTTCTCCTTCAGCATCCTTGAGTAGCCCTTTGTCTGGATCCATTGGTGTACTTGCAACCTTAGAATCAGCAAAATTGAATTTCCTTAAGATCTCTGCTACATACTTATCTTGGCTGATAAATATGCCTTCTTTGGATTGTTTCACTTGGAGACCTAAAAAGAAAGTAAGTTCCCCCATGGAACTCATTTCAAACTTACTGTGCATAAGTTTTTCAAATTCTACACACAAGCCTTGGTTTGTTGATCCAAAGATTATGTCATCAACATAAATCTGCACTAACAAGATGTCTTTCTTTGTCCTTTTGATGAACAAAGTTGGATCAATCCTGCCTCTTTGGAATCCACTTTCTAGTAGAAAACAAGCCAATGTTTCATACCATGCCCTTGGAGCTTGATGTAGGCCATACAAAGCCTTGGTAACTTTGTAAACTTTATCTGGATACTCAGCATCAATGAAGCCTGGAGGTTGAGATACATATACTGGTTCTTCAATTTCACCATACAAAAATGCACTCTTAACATCCATTTGATAGACAGTGAAGCCTATGAATGAAGCATAGGCTAAGAAAAGCCTAATTGCTTCAAGTCTTGCAACTGGAGCAAACACTTCTTCATAATCTACCCCTTCCTCTTGAGTATATCCTTGTGCTACCAATCTAGCCTTGTTCCTGATCACTATACCCCTTTCATCCTTCTTGTTTCTGAACACCCATTTGGTTCCAATTGCCCTATGACCTCTGGGCAAATCAACCAATATCCAAACCTTCTGAATCTTGAATTGGAGAAGCTCTTCTTGCATAGCTTCCACCCAACTTGCATCATCTAAAGCTTTGTTTATGTTCTTGGGTTCAGCCTGAGATAGAAAACATGAAAACAGGCATATATTGGAATTATCATTATTCTTTTCTTCATAAAGAGAGGAGATTAACCCTTCTTCATCTGAGGATAAGACTTGAGATAAACCAACTTGAGATCTTGTTCTAACACCAGAAGTTATGCTTCCAATCACATCATCAGTTGAGTGATCTTTGAGAATTCTAGTGTTTGGTGTTTTAGGAACTTCATATGTAGTTGGAAGATTGCTAATCCCAACTTCTTCTTGAAAAGAATCATCTATTTGAACATTCAATGGTTCAGCAGTATCAAAACTTGTACTAGCAGGACCATCTGAAGAACTGGCAGTACCATTGTCATTAGCACCACTCTCTTGATTCTCTTGATTCTGAGTTCCTTGATCTTCTTCATTGCCTTCTTTTGTTGTGTTTGAAGGTCCTTCTTCATTTGAAGATAGATCCATACTTTTCCAAATTGGCATCCAGATGAAATCTTGATTTTTAGGAATTTCAACATTATCTTCAGAACCTGCATTTTCATTAGCATTTGTACCTGTAACAGGCACATAATTCATAGATTCTGAGAGCCTATCAACATCAAACATCCAATCTGGTCCAACTCCTTTCACATTTGCTAGTTTCTCTTGAAACTCTATGTGAAGATTCTCTTCTACTAGCCTAGTGCAAGTGTTAAACACTCTATAGGCCTTACTCTGCAAGGAATACCCTATCAAAAAGCCAACATCTGCTTTTCCATCAAATTTGCCTAAATGATCTTTGGTATTGAGAATAGTAACCTGACAACCAAAAGGTCTCATAAAACTTAAAGATGGTTTTCTACCAAAGAAAAGTTCATAAGGTGTTTTTCTATGTGGTTTTGTCACAAGAACCCTGTTTTGTACATAACAAGCAGTACCAACTGCTTCAGCCCAAAATGAAATAGGCAACTTAGAGTCTACTAACATAGTTCTAGCAGCCTCTATAAGTGTTCTATTCTTTCTTTCTGCTACTCCATTTTGCTGAGGTGTTCTAGCTACACTAAACTCTCTTTTTATGCCTTTTTCCTTGCAAAAGTCATCCATAACTCTATTCTTGAACTCTGTCCCATTGTCACACCTGATGATTTTGACTTTCTTATCAGATTGGTTTTCTACCTCAGTGATATAGGTTTTAAGTATCTCACTAGTTTCATGTTTAGATCTTAAGAAGAAAACCCATGAAAATCTGCTATAGTCATCAGTAACAACCAGACAATATTTCTTTCCATTCAAGCTACACACATTAGTAGGACCAAAGAGATCCATATGAAGCATATGTAAAGCCTGAGTAATAGAGTTTTGGGTCTTGGGCTTACAAGAAGCTCTATGTTGCTTGCCTTTTAGACAGTCAACACAAGTTTGGTCGTTTTGGAAAATCTTTTTGGGTAAACCTCTTACTAAATCATATTTTGCAATAGTGTTGATTGTTTTAAAGTTTACATGACCAAGCCTTCTATGCCAAATCATAGATTCATCCAATGAGGCCTTTGCTACCAAACAAGTTAAACCTTCCTTGGGATCAATGTTCTTTAAATTGACAACATACATATTGTTCCTTTTTGGAATTTTAAGAAGGATCTGACTCTCATCAGGCATCTTAAAATCAGAAGAAAGAACCATACATTCATTGTCAGTAAATAGAACATTGTTCTTTTTGTCACACATTTGTGAGACACTAAGAAGATTAAACTGAAGTTCTTTCACAAAATACACATTTTCAAAATCTATTTTACTGGTTTTGATAGTACCTTTACCAGTGATCTTTCCTTTTATTCCTCCCCCAAAGGTAACATATCCTCCATCAAATGTTTTGAAATCTGAGAGGAATGACATGTTGCCTGTCATGTGCCTGGAACACCCACTATCAACATACCCTTGATCTTCACTATCAGTTGAATGTTCCTGCACATGAATAAACACATTAGTTTCCTTGGGGTACCCAAGCCATGACAGACTTGGGTTTGCCTCTTGCATCAATGAAGTCAAACCTTTTCAGGATTGTTGATGCACCTTTTGATTGGATTGGTTTCCAAATCCAACATGCTGAGGCCTTAACAGCACTTTCCCTTCTAATCCATTGTGTGGTCTTTGGTCTATCAGTACCATTTTTGGCAATACCAATTTTGGCAGTACCATGTGGTCTAGCAGGACCTTTTGGTCTAGCAGGACCTTTGGTTTTTGGACTCCAAACTTTTGTTTTGACCACATTTATCTTTTGAATAGGATTCTTCTCAACTTTTGGTACAGATTTATAAGTGTTTCTTGTACCCTTATCAGTTGGTTTTGCAATAACAGGCTTATCTTGTCTAACAGTATGTTTAACATTTGTGGTGTTAGACTTAACAAAACTTTTTCTGGGTTGAGTAACATTTGTTTTAGCTTTTGATTTACTCCCAGAAACCCATTTATTACAATAAGCATGAAGATGATTAAAGCTACCACAATAATAACAAGCTTTATTAAACATAACAAAGTCATCACCTAATTGTTGTGATTTAAGGTTGTTCCAATTTCTTTGGCTTCCCCTAGGTTTGTTATTACATTTTTCACAACTTTCAACTGTCTTTAAAACAGTTTTGGCTTTAGCTTTTACTTCTACTTTCTTAGGACTGGTTGGTCCTACTTTGATTCCTTTGATAGGAATAGTCTCATCTTCATCATCATCAGATACCCAATCCTCAATAATTAGGACATCTGGTCTCTTCTCAGTGAGCACCTTGGAGAGTGAGACATTCTTAGCACTCTCAGAAGGTTCACCTATCACTACAGGTTTAGCTAATGGTTTTGCAACAAATTCATGTAAACCTGATGCAGCAAGATCACTACCTTGTGGACAAGGAATTCCTCTATAAGGTGGTGGACAATTATTATATCCTATCCCTGATATTATTCTCTTATTCAACTGATTCTCAACTATGCTCTTAGTACACTCAGAAGCATTTTCCAATTTAGTAACAGTCAGTTGAATATTGTCTCTAGCTAATGTCACTTTAGTGCACTCTGTCCTTACCATTTCTATTTCTCTATCTTTCAAAAATATTTGTCTATGAAGAGCATTTTTAGCATCAGTAAAGGTAAGTTCATTTTCTCTATAGTGAGTGATTTGTTTTTCTAACTTGGACATACCACACTTGTGGTCAAATAATTTTTGCTGGGTTTTTCTGTGTTCTAAGATTTCTGTATCATAAGCTTTTCTTATGGTTTCTAATTCTTTAAGAAATTCACAATCATTAGAACATTTGATAGTTTGTACCTCAGGGGTGGAGAATGCCATCAAAGCCAATTCATCAGAAGTTGACTCATCTTCACCCATGAAACTCCAGTCAAAACCCATGCCATCAATAGCAACCATTACTTTTGGCTCAGCAACTTCAACAACCTTACTCTTGCTTTCAAAGCTTCCTTTCTTCTCAAAGCTTCCTTGGTTTCTGTTGTCAAACCCTCTACCTCTGTCATCTTGCCTCTTAGGTCTTCTACACTCTCTAGAGTAGTGACCTTTCATGTGGCAGTTGTAACACTCCACTTTTGACTTATCATAGCCAGCAGGCTCACTTCCATCTATCAGTATCTTCTTGCCAGTCCTCATCATCAACTGCTTGGCTCTAATGCTTAAAAGTGAAAGTTGCCACTTTAGGTCCATTACTTCAAGATCATCAGGATGAATCTCTTGAAGGTCTTCAAATGTTAATACAGACCCATTGTGTTGAGATGTAAGAAAAGCACACCCAATTGTTTCATCCAAAATGGACTTGGTGCTACTAGAAGTGCTAGCAGTACCAAAGGTTGTGTTAGCAGTACCTTCTTCTCTGCCACCTTTGTCTTCATGATCAACCTTTGAGATGTTTGGGGATGAAACAAATGCCATATTTCCTGAGCTTGACCCAGTAGTCTTCTTGACTTCATGTTCTACAATCTTGAAATTGTTGTAGAGATCATTGAGACTCATCTGGTCAATATCTGACTTGTTCTTCCATACAATGACATGCATAGACCATTCTGAAGGTAAACTCCTAAGAAATTTAGAGTTTAGGTCTTCTTGAGTTATCATCACTTCATGGATGGCTAACTGACTTGCAAGCTTCTGAAGTCTATTGAACATACTGTCCAAAGACTCATTAGTTGTGGCTGTGAAGTTCTCAAATTGTTGTTTGAGAAGGGTTTTCTGTGTTTTCTTGGTAGCATCATTACCACCAAACCTAGCCACAATAGCTTCAAAGAGGGTTTTAGCATCTTTGTATTTGTTAAAAATCAGAAGTTGATCATTTGGAATAGTCATCAGCAACATACTCCTTGCCTTGAGATCATTTTTCTTCTGAATTCTTTCATCTGCATTTGATGGTTGGTTTTGTATTGTTGATACAAGAGCATCATTTACTGTTGATGTGGTGATTTGGGGTTTAAATGAATTGCCTTGTTCAATAATCTCCCAAAGTGCATAGTCCTGCACTTGAAAGTATTGTTCAACCCTGAGTCGCCACATTTCAAACTCATTTTGTTTCAGTAGTGGAAGTTTAGCTGCAACATTTGTCTGAATATGTTCAACATCCATTTTTCTTTTAAATTTGTAAATATCAAGCCTAGCTCTGATACCACTTGTGGAACGTTTTGGTTATAGTTCAATTGAGATATTTATGTATTGAATGTGTTTAGCATGCGGAATCTACTACAACACACTTTAAAAGAACACAAGGTGGTGAGTTTAAGTAAATGTGTGAATGCAATGAACAAAGAACACAACTTTGGTTAGAACAAAACGATTCAATATTATTGATGAAATAATACGGATGATCTAAATATCACCAGGATTACAAAGTAATCTTGAATCTAAGATTGTTAAAGGATTTGTGATTCGAAGTAACTAAGTTACTTGAGAGATAGTTTGGTTTTGGTTGTTTGGTTTGTAAAGATGCATGCATGAAGAAGTGACTAAGATATCCTTTTATAAGATAAGGATATCTTATTACATGTTGTCAAGTAGATGAATATAATACTATACTTTGACTATTATGGCGCCTACAATTAAATACAACTACCCATGTACACTCTGATATATTCTTCTGTCACCACAGAAGACTAATCTACTTCTACATAACGTATAACAATGTACAAAGACTAATAATTCAACTAAATATCTATTACAAAATATCTAATCGACTTGACAGAAGCTTGGCAGGCTCTTCATTAGCTAGCAGTACCTTCTACCCAGAAGGTACTGGTTAGAACATCTTCGTACACTACAAAATCAACTAGCAGGCTCTTCTCATCATTGGCAGGCTCTTTGACTTTGATCATTTTATTCCCAACATTAAGGATATACCACCATATGTTTCACAAACAACTCATAGGGCCAGCAATTCTGCTGATAGACATTCTCAATCTGATAGGAGAAGATATGTTGCTAGACCATTTGTGCAACCCACTAGTTCTAATTTTCAGAATGGTTATTGGCCTGGATTTATTGACCCAATGCATATGGGTATGGGATATTGGGATACTGCTGTTAAGCCCTCAGCAGGTTGTTTTTGGACTCACAAGGGACCTAATTTTCATAGCAGGTCCAAGAACAATGGTGGATCTTATACATCTACATGGCCTAATTCCTATGATCCACAAGGCAGGCTCAAGTCAGTAATGACTTGAGTCTCCAAAGTGTACTAACATTTGTATAATTTTGTTGTATATGTAGGATCATCCTTTGAAAAGTAAAGATGTAGGCATAGTAGATAGTGGTTGTTCCAGGAGTATGTCAGGAAACAGGGACATGATGCATGATTTTGTACCCATTCAAGGAGGAGGCAATGTGACTTTTGGTGGAGGAGATGGCAAAATCACTGGGTATGGAACCATCAGAACACCTAACTTGGATTTTGTGAATGTGCTCTATGTGGAGGAACTGCAACACTTCAACTTGTTCTCAGTATCACAAATATGTGATACAAAGAACAAGGTTTTCTTCTCAGAGGATGAATGTCTTGTACTCTCTAAAGACTTCAAGCTTCCAGAAGATACCACAATTCTGCTGAGAGTTCCCAGAAGCTACAACTTATACACATTCAACTTGAATGAAGTCCAACCTGAAGGTGATCTGACATGCTTGGTGGCTAAAGCATCCTTGAATGAGTCTACTAAGTGGCATAGAAGGATGGCTCATGTTAATTTCAAGACCATAAACAAACTCTCTAAGCTTGGTCTAGTTCATGGGCTTCCCTCCAAAGTCTTCACCAATGAGCACAATTGTGTTGCCTGCAACAAAGGGAAGCAACACAGAGCCTCATACAAAGCCATTACTGCTGTAAGAACTATCTCAGAACCTCTTCAGTTGCTGCATATGGATCTTTTTGGTCCAACTCAAATCAGAAGTATTGATCACAAGTGCTTCTGCCTGGTAATCACTGATGACTATAGCAGGTTTTGTTGGGTATTCTTTTTGAGAACTAAAGATGAAACATCTCCAATTTTAAAAGAATACATTACCCTTGTTGAAAACCAGCTAAACAAAAAGGTTAAAGGTATTAGGTGTGATAATGGGACAGAGTTCAAAAATGTTGTTTTAATAGAACTTTGTCAGTCTAAGGGGATAAAAAGGGACTATAGCAATCCAAGAACCCCACAGCAAAATGGGGTGGCTGAGAGAAAGAATAGGACCTTAATAGAGGCAGCAAGATCCATGCTTGCAGACTCTAAATTACCCACTATGTTTTGGACTGAAGCAGTAAGCACTGCTTGTTATGTTTTGAACAGGGTATCCATCACTAGACCTCATTTTAAGACACCTTATGAACTTCTCACTGGGAAAGTTCTTGATATTCATTATCTTAAACCTTTTGGATGTCAAGTGACCATTTTGAATACTAGTGATCCACTAGGAAAGTTTGATGAGAAAGCTGATGAGGGGTATATTGTGGGTTATGCAGCACATAGTAAGGCTTATAGGGTATATAATTTAAATGCTAAAAAGATAGAGGAGACCCTTAACCTGAGATTCCTAGAAGATAAGCCTAATGTTCAGGGTCAAGGTCATGCTTGGTATTTTGACCTGGATTACTTAACTGATTACTTGGGCTATACTAGATATGTTGCTAACCAATCTGTAGGTTCTCAAGAGTCTCCCACAAACAAAGTTGGTACCATGGAAGGTGACTCAGATAGTGAGTCTGAGCATGATGAACTCCCTATTGTTGTACCCTCTTTTTCTCCTAACCAAATTGCAGGTGATAGCTCCAAAGTTACTTCTGATGAGCTTGAAGATGAGTCACACTATGCAGAGGACCTTGCGAGACTTAAGAAGCAGGAGCATGCAGCCAATCAAGAAGCTGAAAGAGTTGATGTGGAGTTAGCACAACCAGTCAGTGGAAACCCGGATTCTGCTGATAGGCATTCGGTTTCCCCTGACATCACCAATTCTGCTGACAGTTCTCCTGAAGGTTCTCCCATTTCTCCTAGTGTGTCCCCAGACCTTGAAGAGCCATATATGTTAGAAATATAAATATTCATATGAAGGTTCGGTCACCCCGAGTATCTAATTAGCATTTATATAGCTCGTAGGCTTATATATATTCATTTAGTATTATTAGTAATATTAGTATTATCTTAGTCGTATTTATATTTGTGGAGTGGGTCGGGGCTTTCCCCACTGTCAGCTCACTCCACAGCCCACTAGGGGCACCAAATAGTAGTAAGTATATAAACCCCTTCCCACACATGGGAAGGGTGGAACTCTTCATTCTCTTAATCTAATATTCTCATATTTCTCTCTGCTCTCTCTCAAGAATTGTTCCCAACTCTTATCTTCCTCTATCTAAGATTCAATCCATTCTTTAATCTTGTGTTTGTGTCATGAATTCAAATATTCTTGCATTGTGAATACCCTACAATTGGTATCAAGAGCCATGGTTTGATCTTGGGTACTATTATTTTTTTTCGTTTGATTCATTGACACAAACTCAGATCTGTGGTGCCAACATTTTTTTCTTTCGTTGACTGTTCTACTTGAATGATTGTATTTGTTGTTTTTCTTTTTCTCGTTGACTATTAAGCTTGAGTTTCTGCTACTATTTTTATTTATTCAAAGTTTGCGTTGAAAAGAGGGACTATTTTTTTTGTCGTTTCATGGATTCAGTTGAATTCATTTGAAGAAAGTAGGCTATTTGAATTCGTTTTTCATCTTGACTGGTACTCTTTTTCTTTATTTATCGACAGCTACTCTTACTTTACAAAAAAAATAAATAAATAAATAAAAAAAAAAAAAATTTCTCTACTACTATTTTTTCTTTATATATCCTTCGGATAGTGTGCGGCTATTTTTTTTAATTAACAAAATCAAATTGTGTAGTAGGTTTGTGTTTCTTGGTCAAAATAGGATAGTCTGCTGCTACATTTTTTAGTAGTTTTTCGTTTTTTTTTTTTTAAAGATTTCTGAACCGATTTTTTTAATTCGACCATTTAGTTTTTTTTATGTTTTTCTTGGTTTTGTTGTGATCTGCTTGTTTTAAAGGATTCGGTTGCTTGACGTTATTGTTACATATTATTTCTCTTTGTTTTTGTTTGTTGTGATTTTGGTTTAAGGATTTGTTGGTTGCACATGTTCATAGTTGCTGCTTGTGTAAAATGATGATGTTCTTGAATGCGGTTTGTTATGAAAGAGAAAAACACAGATCCGGTTTTTAAGGAAAGTACGAAAGTGACAGCTTTGACCGGTCAAAGTTGCAATTTGTCTCCGATGCGGTTTGTCCTGGACTCGGTTTGTCCATACAGTCATGAACTCGGTTTGTCCATTTACTCACGAACTCGGTTTGTCCATACTGTCATGAACTCGGTTTGTCCATTTACTCACGAACTCGGTTTGTCCATGCTGTCATAAACTCGGTTTGTCGCGGACTCGGTTTGTGTATATAAGACGACGCGGTTTGACTGTATTCACATACGCGGTTTGTCTGTCAAACGGTCTAATTTGGTCAACGAGTTATCGAACATCAAAATGAAAGATTAGAACGAGAAGAAGCAACAAATGCAAAACCACAAAACATTTCACTATTACAACAACTGATTCAATTCCAACAACTGATACTAAAACAAATCAAAGGCTTCAAGGACAACAACAAAATTACAATTACCAAACCAAATCGTAAATCATCCATGAATCACAACTAATCCAGAACTATCATTACTAAACTCAAATCCAAACGTGACTCTACCTTCCTTAATCCAACACTATCCTACTTTGTCCTTCAACATAAACACCAACGAAAAGGAATCGGATCTCTGATTTGAAAACTTGTTCTCAAATCGTGAAAGATTTACTTGTCACAATCCATCATCGATCCTTTATAGAAGTATTGTTTTTTTTTGGTAATTTACGAAAATCAAAGAGATAACAAAACCATAAGGTTGCATTCTCTCTTTTGTTCGACTAAATGACACAACAACCAGACCAATACTTACCCGTGACCGTTTGACAAAGATCCTATCACTTGGGTTTATTACTTGTGGTGTGATTCGAGCGATAATCAAGAAGAAAAAGGATCGATCGCTGTTGTTTGCTTTTATTGTGTTGGATCAATTTCAGAAGGGACGGAATATTTTTTTTGTTTTGTTGATTGTTTGTGGCTGCTAAGAAGATGTGGTAGGCGGATAATTTTCTTGTGGAAGGTCTGTGTTTAATTGGAGATTAGGGTTAGGAATTAGGGATAAGATTAGTGAGTGTTTTTATATACAGGATTAGATTTGGGCTTGAACCGGATTTGTTCTTGGGCCTAGTTAAGCTAGTCGGATAGGTTGTGGGCTGTTGATAACTAACGCAAGGACGATTTTTTGTTTTATCAATTTGTTGGTCGAGCTGATTATTCACAAGGACAGTTTTGTTAATTTGTGGTATGATCTTGGACAACGATTTTGATCGTGCTTCGTTATCCAAAATTGAGTGTAATTATGGGTGAAGATTTTCGGGTCCGTTGGATAAAACTATCGTGCTAGTTACTGGATATATCACATTATCATTATCATCTCACGGTTTTTCTCTTGATTTTGTAAAATCCCGCGAAAGATTCTATTTCTCGGTTTAAATCATAGAATTGTAAAATCCCGTGAACGTTTACATCATGTCTACTACTTCAGATTCTTTCATATCTGAGGTACTCAAGTTGTACGACACATATGATAAACAAAAGATTTCCAGTTCTGTACAACAAACAAACATGGGTGATTCTGATAATACTAATGTCGAATCTTCGTGCCCGAATTCACAAGAGAAAGAGTTTCATCAGTCACTTATGGTGCTTAATGCAAAGGAAAGTCAAGTTGCATGCTTCCGGTCACTTCAGTCACATATCAAGGCTCTGTTTGAAAAATCTGAATACGTGATGGGGTACACACGGGCTTTCGCGACACTCTTTGGTCAAGAGGTTCATAATTTCACAGTCAAAATGACACTATATCTGGATCAACTAGAACAGCAACTGGACAAAGAAGAATTTTCTGAAGCAAAATCCAGAGCCGCTCTCAGTGTGATCAACAATCAACTCCAAGTGTTCATTGACTCACAATACACTATGGACTATGAATATGATAGCCAAATGACCAAAGAGTGTTTTGCTAAGTACACGAAGACAGAGATTGCATTGTTCAGAACAACATTGCTACAATTGATGAGTAATGTTAATGGGTTCATTGATGAAAGGGCTAAACAAGTTGGGAATGGAACAAGATCAGACAAGTTTGATGATAGTGACAGCACAGGAAGTGATTTCACAATATGTGAGAATGCAGCCTGCGAATCTGAAAATCACCAAGCACAGTCGGCCATGGTACATCTGTCTTATCAAGATAATGCTCTTTCTAATGAACAACAACATACTGATCAAATTACACCTTTTTATGACTCATATCTGTTGGAAAATACTGATAGCAATATTACCACTGATTCAGCAAATTTGTGTCATAAGGGGGGAGAGATTGATCATGATGTTGAACATAATGATGCGTCAAGTGCTTTGCCTACGGCTGAGTTTTTCAAATCAAATGATATGGTTGAAAAGGATGTTTATAATGAACTTTCAAAAAGATTTTTACTGCTTGAAAAACATTGTATTGATCTTGAAATATCAATGCAACAAAAGAAAGAAAGTCTTCAAAATAAACTACCATGTAAAAACCCGGAATTTCCTGAATTCCGCGAATTTTTTATGATAAATGATTTGAAAGCTCAGCTAGAAGCCAAAAACTTAACGATCAAAAACCTGAAAAACAGATTGGCTGAGATGCGTGACATATGTAATGAAGTTAAGACTAAACATGACAATGATGTTATTACAACAAATAATGCAGAATTAGATCATAAAGTGACTGAATTGTTTAAGGAAAATGAGTCTTTGAAAATTCATTGCAAAGAACTGAGTGATACAATCAAAGAAACGAAAGCTAAGAATGTAGAGCAAATTACCTCTTTGATTACCAAAAATGATGAATTCAAGGCTCAACTTCAGGAAAAGGGTTTTGCGATTGCATCGTTGAAAAACGAATTGAGAAAACTGAATGGAAATGATGTGAACACTAAGTTTGCAAAACCATCAATCTTGGGGAAACCACCACTTGGGAACCAATCAGTTGTTAGACAACTATCAGCGTTTAGATCTGAACGGTCAAATGTTTCAAAAACACGGTTTGCCTCCCAAGTTGATGCGGAAAAAGTTTTGTCAAAACCAGTCACTTCACAGTCTAGACCTAGTGAAAAGGAATATGCTGTTGCAAAACCACATCACATGAGTGCATCTAGTTCTTCTAGGATTAGTTCAACGCGTGTGTCACTTGTGACACCAAAGGAACATGTTAGACATAAAGACATTGTTCAGAATCAAAACCTAGTGGACGCTAAGAAAAACACACATGAAAAGACTAGGAATTTGCCTGTTCCTAAGAGTAGTTGCGTGCCAATTAAGGCAACTCCCGTAGCCGATCACTCTAAGAACCCTAGATCTTTTTCTGATTCCAAACACTTTGTTTGCTCGACTTGTCAGAAATGTGTTTTCAATGCAACCCATGATGATTGTATAACAAAACTCCTGAAGGAAGTGAATGCACGTGCCAAGGTTCCATCCTCTAAGACTAGAAACAACAACAAGCCCGTAGAACCAAAGAGGTGTATGCAGAAACCTGATAGGCCGGTTGTCCTAGGACAAAGGTTTTCTCCCAAAAATTCTGTAACTGTGCATGAGAAACCAAACACTCCTAGATCTTGCCTTAGGTGGATACCGACGGGTAGAACTTTTAAGATTGTTGGTCTTAGGTGGATACCTATTCGAAAGATGTTCACTAAGTGCGAAACCAAGGTTGACAGTGAAATCCCAAATGGTCTAAATTCTGATATCACTAACCCATATAAATGCAAACAAACTCTTAATGTCAATGCAGGAAGTCTTTACTTAATTGCAGGTACATCGTTCAGGCCTTGTATTAAGGAAAGATTCAGAGTTTGGGTGCCGAAAAGAGTGATATCTCATGATGAAGGGGTTCAAACAATTCAAGCTTGATGAACATCAACGACAATGACGTCTGTTCAAATCAGTTCAGGCCTCGTTCTTCAATGACTATGACGTTTGAACACTGCAGTTCAAGCCTCGGGTCTCAATGTTTTCATAATGGCGTCTGCTGACATCTCTTCAGGCCCCGTTCATCAAAGAAAAGAAAGGCGTACGCTTGAGTGCGCTTTATCTTCGGAAGAAGAGGAATCTTCTTATTTATGACCATTCTCATCAAGCTTCATGTTCTTCTCATGCTCATTCAGTCATCAAGTGGATCTACTTACCGCCGATGGTATTCTTATTCACCCGGTCTATCAAAAATGGCAGTTGACCGTCATATGCAATTTTTGAGGGGGAGAAAGGTGAATAAACTACTTGGTGATTGAGATTTGAGAAGTGGTCATACGACTCTCCATGTTTCTGACTATTCTCATCAAAAGGCTTCATACTTGCTCCATGCTCATTCAGATATCAAGTGGATCTACTTCCATCCGATTGGACGTTTATTCACTCAATCAAAAATGGCATCCTCGTATGCAATCTTTGAGGGGGAGAAGTGTGAACAGTGGATCAACCTCATATGCACTTGTTCAATCAAAGATGGCATCCTCGTATGCAATCTTTGAGGGGGAGAAGTGTGAACAAGTGATTCGATGTATACTTGGTTGTTGGTTCACTCACTTGTTAGGCATCAAATGGTGACTACGGAGTTGAACAGGTATTACATATTTGGGGTTGAAGTTGACTTTCTCAAAGGCGTGATCTTACTCTATCTTGAAGTCGGGGTTGGTTGGATGCATGACCTTCAATGATAACTTGCTAGTGCTTAAGATTTAAGTTGAAGACTTAGGTTATCTAGTTACCAGCAGTCGGGGTAACTATCACTTAAAGGAGTTACTCAGTGTCACACGCCGATGACGTTGTGGATAATCGTAAGAGGTGTTAATGTCTCATACCTTGGTTGGGTATTGAGTACTTAGAGATTTGCTTGGAGCACTAATTCTCTACACCGTTCTTCCAACATTAGTGCAAGCGTAAGTCACAAGAATGGGGAATTCTATCTTCAGGCTCAAGTTTGGTATATCGGGTTTGCTCCATCAGTTATCTCATCATAAGGCCTACTTGAGGGTTGATAAAGATAGTCAGAGACGGTTTCGGCAGCGGTTAATTCTCAATTGATCTACTTGAGCCTAATTTGTTCTTCTCACAAGATTTCAAGAATATGTTCGTAAAATGTGTTGCTGATTCTGAGGTATCAAAACCAGCAAGGGGGAAGGAGACATACTCTGAATGCACAATGAGTACACATGATGAGCTTTATACTTCTTCTCAATTGAAGATTATTCCGGGAAGACAAATGTCATAACCGCAGAGAAAATCAGTGTTCTAACTCGTTCTTTCTGGTGTGTCATTCCAACTAAGTGTGGGAAGAGAATGTCAGTTTCTGATGATAAAAGAGGTTCACAATTGTATGATGGTTCCTATGGTTAGTCGGTACCCTACTGAAGGAAATGTGTACATCCGGTACTCAGTAGCTATTATGGTACTGTCTTGGTGTTATCATGTCGACTACATACGGGATAAATTGCTTACACTCGGGACTTAGCTGAATTTGGTGTAACAATTCTCATCTGCAATGTCCTGAAAGGAGATAAGGGGATTTTCGGGTCTTAATTGATCTTGATGATGCATTGTCGACTTCATTAATGGGATTGAGTATGTACTTCGGGTTTTTGGGCTTCATATATCGAGACTGGCTGCATCTCTTCAACTACTTGGGGGAAAGTGGTCTCTGGATACTTTTGGTAGGCATTTCTTCAGTCTTCAGCGGAAGAAATGTGAGAAGAATTATTCAAATGTGAGATGATTCATTGCTGATCTATTTGAGGATCCCCGAACGGAGAATCACGATGATTATTCTTAAAAGGGAGCAGCAATACTTAATGTGGTTTGCTACGGTTTCCGCTGTACGCTTACCTTATGTAAGCTTGAAAGAGAGCTTAAAATCTGCTCAGTATGAAGATTGTCGGTTTGGGGGGAAGCTATCAAAGCTGTACATTGGGAAGGCTCAAGTTCCGTCGTCTGTTCAGGAGCCTCGAAAGCTTTGGTGGTGAAAGTTTAAGAGATGATTGTCCACAGATTTCTACAACATACTGAACGTATCCTCATTTTGGTATTCATTTCATCATCTTCTTAAACTGAATAATATAGTTTGTACATATCTTAAAACATACTGTAAATAGAAAATTATAGATCCAGAAAATTGTAAATAGATACTTAGAAAACCTGCTAAGTGTAAATATAGAAACGTAAAACCAGAAAATCCATAAAAATTAAAAAATAGAAAATACCAAAAATAGTTTCACCTAGACATGTCTTCTGTTTATCGATAACATTTACGGACTTAGAAATGTCATTCAATAATGGCACGGGTCTTTAAATGAAGCTCGAGCAGAAGTTAAAATGGATTCTTAAAACATGTCTAAATGGCTTGCTATTACTTTAGATAGCAACCCGCGCTTCATATTGGGGAAAGCACGTCGCCAAAAAGACGGTTGTTCCTCCAACTGGGTGATGTTCACCTGGGCATGGATTACTTCATATCCATGTTTCCTGATTTGATGTACGTTTCAGTGCATCATTTCTTGTAAAAGAAGAGAAATCTTCTTAGTATAACAAATAGTTTTCATTCTATGATTCTTCTGAAAATTATTTGTGAGACACTTGGTGAATATGTGTTGTATGAAATTTGTTTATACTTGGATTATGCATAAAATTTGTCACTCAATCAACGACTACAAAACCTCACGACAGTTCTTGTTTGATGAGTTGTGGGGTTAAGCGGGATTTTAGTTGAGGTTCAACTAGAATACGGGTCATTGATTGAGGGGGAGAGTGAATTCAAATTTTATATCATCAAACGGATTTATTGGTTAAATCATACTTTTTAGAAATGGTTTTGTAGTTAATGGGGAATTAGTTGAAGAGGATCTTGCTTAAATATATCAAATGACCAAGTGTGTTAGTTGCTAGAAAGTTTAGGACATTATGTGCAATTTGCTTATAGTTTCCTAGCTTTATGTATCTAGAAGGTTCATTTGTGTTACTTTGGAATCCTCGTATAATCCCCAAAATGCTTTAAGACTCAAAACCTAAAAGAAGTTAGTAAACCAGTTGTGTTTGATGTTTTTGAATACTCCACTGGCATTTGTATGATCTAAATGAATGAGTTTCAAATGTTGTTTGTCTCTGCTGCTTAATGGTTGTTGATATTGTGCATATGTTCTCAGGATTTGCTTAGGTAGATTGCTATTATGTTAGAATCATGTTCCTAAGATCCTGAATTAAATATTGAAATCTGTGTGAATTGCCATGTTCATGATTGCTAATTGCTCTTCATGCTAGATAGTGGTTTGACGTAGTTCCTGATTGGGGTTTGATTATAAGATGAACTTGGTATTATAATGTGGCAAGCTGCTGAAGGGTAGCTATTAAGGAATAGTGTATCTGTATGCATGTATATCTGTGTTGATATTCTTATGCAGATTCCATAGCCAAAATGAATGTGCCAGTTCCCATTCTAACCATTTAATCAGACGTTCAAACGCTATTGATTGGCTCGAAATTCACCACAACAACAACGTCGGCAACAACAACAACAACAACAACACTTTCACCACCGCCACCACCATTTATCTATTTTGGTCTCGCCAAGTGGGGATCAACGACATTTGCAAAAGATTTGTTGGTGGATGGATAATTGATGTTGACTACTAACTCAGAAAAGCGGGTGATTACATCATCTGCGCAAAAAGGTCAATATCATATGTGTCATAATAATCACTTTGTGCAAAATGAGCAGTGAATCTCCCTCTTAGATTAAGGGGGAGCAAAGTATGTTTCATCATCAGAACATGTTAAACCTGACCACATTTTCTCCCATGTTTTTCTAAATTATTTAAATCAATTGGGATCACAAATCTCAAAAGGTTTGAAATTTTTGATCGGGGGAGAGAATGTGATTTAAATATGAAACCTGATGAAAATGTGATGTTTTGGATTTAAGTGTAAGCTCTCCCATATGTGCTAAACTCTTTTGTATACCAAGGCACATATTGAGGGGGAGCAAAATGTTTTGGACATAAAAGAGCAAAATGTTTTGGACATAAAAGTAAGCTCTCCCATGTGTGCTAAACTCTTTCGTATACCAAGGCACATATTGAGGGGGAGCAAAATGTTTTGGACATAAAAGAGCAAAATGTTTTGGACATAAAAGTAAGCTCTCCCATGTGTGCTAAACTCTTTCGTATATCGATGCACATATTGAGGGGGAGCGAATGAACAAAAAGGATTTGGCATCTCAGTTGAGCGTGTCTCAGACTTAACCAATGAATTGAGGAAACATATACTGTCATGAATCGAAAGGACATATCCTGGCCGGGTAATAATTTCAAGCTAGTCTAACTAGTGATGTAAACGTGTCTCGAAAAGGATGTGTCTGAGTAGAGTGTACCGTTTCGAGAAACTTTCTATGGACTTGACCAGGACGGGTAATAATTTCAAGCTGGTCTAACCAGTGATGTAAGCGTGTCTCGAATCGGTCATGTTCACTGAAAGTTGATCAATTCAAAAAGTGCGAGCTTCACCTGACATGTGCAAATTTATAAAACAATCAACCGAGCACATGTTGAGGGGGAGCATTTGAAAAATATAAAACTCTCAAGTGTTTGAAAAAATGTGTTTCAGAATCATGAACACTTTGAGAGATTTTTCAAAGATTTGGTTTGGCAATCGTGGATGAATACCAAAGACCGACCATTTTAATTAATATATGGAGTTATAAGGATGGTTAGGTTAGGCTCAAGTTCCCACGATCCCGCCAGAGCCGGAGGGATCTACCCAGGGACAATCCACTAGTTAGTGTAGAAGTCCTTAGGTATGATTAAAAAGGAGAAATGTGTATAAGGGAAGAGTGCCGACTGAGATGGAGCTAACACTGGAATAAACCCAACAAGGTGTTAGTTATGAAGTCTCGGTAAGCACTGAAGGGGTTGAAGAATGAAAAAGAATTGTAAAGATAAAGGGTGAAAAGTAATAGCCCTCCTTACAACTTAGGCAGAAACCGGGTCAATACATATGCTGTCAGAATCACTTAGTTGATTGCTGGCATTGAAGACAAAGTATCATGGACCCAATGATATGCTGCACAACCCTCCCTAGCCACTCAAGGTCCCTCAAAGGATTCTTGTTTCAATTGTCACGGAGTTCAATACATTCCTATCATCTCTCTCACTCCGAGTTAGATGATATTGAATAGGTGGCAGTCCTCTCCAGCCTCCGCTCACTAAATCAAAACGCACTATAGAGTCTAGAGCCACGAGATGCATAATAAGATCTCATAGGAACACGAATTATCTCTACACTGGGTGTTCAACATTAAGGACACCAGTTGTAAACTTATGAGTCCTACGCAGATCTTAGCAATCTGCCAGAACATTTATGAGAGAATCTACTAATGTAATTCTCAATGATTGAATGGAAATTCCTGCCAGGGTCAACATCAAGCAGCCCTGAAAGCAGGTCACTTCGGTAATTCCTCGTGGATTACGCTTAGTGGTCGCGACGGTTTCAACCGGTCTACAGTCGTGGAGTGATCTCCAGCGACTCACCTAATCGTTGATGTGCTACGGTTCGATCTTAAAAAACCCTCTGTGGGTTTTCGATTAGGAACGGTCTTGGTAAGGATTAGAGAGAGTTTTCACAATATGCTGATAACAATCTCGAAGTCCAAATCTGTAAGTACCGGTCGATTTGTTGCTAACTGTCGTATGCAGGAACTTCTGGCGATTGTAGCTGATTGAATGCTGTAGCTGGTTGCTGTTGTATCTGGTTGCAGAAAAGATGCCAATCCTCTAACACATGTTCACACTACATCATCATTGTAACTCAAGAATGTCATGATCAACCTAAAAGACCTTTAACACGGCTTCTGCAAACTCTGATGCTAAAGATCATGACACCAAATAGTGTGAGCATGTCGGCTCAATGAATAACACATCACATGGAAACATACTGCTGAAAGATGACTTGGAGACTCAAGTTGGATGATAGTTTCGAAGAATACTCAAAATCATCCAAGACAAAGAACGGTCATCAAAAGATCACTGCTAAAGGCACAAAGATACAAGACGTTGAAGAATCGAAGACTACGAGCTATGAAGTCAAGATCAAAAGATAAAATGCTAGAATTCAAGTTATTATTTCCGGGGTGACCTCCCTTAGGGGGAGATTGTTAGAAATATAAATATTCATATGAAGGTTCGGTCACCCCGAGTATCTAATTAGCATTTATATAGCTCGTAGGCTTATATATATTCATTTAGTATTATTAGTAATATTAGTATTATCTTAGTCGTATTTATATTTGTGGAGTGGGTCGGGGCTTTCCCCACTGTCAGCTCACTCCACAGCCCACTAGGGGCACCAAATAGTAGTAAGTATATAAACCCCTTCACACACATGGGAAGGGTGGAACTCTTCATTCTCTTAATCTAATATTCTCATATTTCTCTCTGCTCTCTCTCAAGAATTGTTCCCAACTCTTATCTTCCTCTATCTAAGATTCAATCCATTCTTTAATCTTGTGTTTGTGTCATGAATTCAAATATTCTTGCATTGTGAATACCCTACAATATACACGTTTTCCAAGTCCTTCTGATCTTGGAAATCACCAACCCAAAGCTGGTATCTTCAACTCAGCCTCCTATGATAGTGATTTTGGACCCAATGTGAACAATCTTGACACCACAATTGCTGTCAACCCCAACGCTACCTCAAGGATCAACATTGCTCATCCTCAATCCAATATACTTGGTGATCCTCAAGCACCTGTTAGAACTAGAAGTACTGTGAAAGGTTCTAAGTTTGGTCAAGTTGCTTTTCTTTCCTATGTCTCAAATCAGCAAAGGGACAATCATACAGACTTTAAGCATTGTATGTTTGCTTGCTTTCTTTCTCAAGTGGAGCCAACGAGTATTGCTCAAGCTCTTGAAGATTCAAATTGGCTTGAAGCAATGCAAGAAGAGATGCAACAATTCAAAAATCAGAAGGTTTGGATATTGGTACCACTACCTGAAGGGAAATTTGCTATTGGGACAAAATGGATTTTGAAGAATAAAAGAAATGCAAGGGGTATTGTGGTCAAAAACAAAGCAAGGTTAGTGGCTCAGGGGTTCAGACAAGAGGAAGGAGTTGATTATACTAAAGTCTTTGCTCCAATTCCTAGAGTTGAGGCCATCAGAATCTTCTTGGCCTATGCATCTTATATGGGCTTCCTGGTATATCAGATGGATATGAAAGGTGCTTTTCTGTATGGAGAAATTGAAGAGGAAGTATATGTCACTCAACCCAAAGGTTTTGAAGACCCAGATCATCCAAAGCATGTTTACAAGGTTGTAAAAGCTCTATATGGACTACATCAGGCACCACGAGCTTGGTATGCTAGGCTTTCTGCATTTCTGCTGAAGCATGGATACAGGAGAGGTGCCATTGACAAAACACTCTTCATTAAGAAGAATTCCATGGATATAATTCTTGTGCAGGTTTATGTGGATGACATTATCTTTGGCTCCACTAAAGAAGCTTGGTGCAGGGAGTTTGAGGAATTGATGAAAGGAGAGTTTCAGATGAGTGCTATGGGGGAGCTAACTTTCTTTTTGGGTTTACAAGTTCAGCAGAAACAAGATGGTATCTTTATTAGTCAGGATAAGTATGTGAAGGATATATTGAAGAAGTTTGATATGGATAATGTCAGAACTGCCACTACTCCTTATGAAGCTCCCAAACCAAAGAATAATCTTGAACCAGATCCTGCAGTGAATGTTCATCTATACAGGTCCATGATTGGTTCATTGATGTACTTGACAGCTTCAAGGCCAGACATCACATTTGCTGTGAGTGCTTGTTCTAGACATCAGGTCACACCTCTCACTTCCCACCTGAATGCAGTCAAGAAGATCTTTAAGTATCTCAAAGGCCAACCCAAGTTAGGTCTTTGGTACCCTAAAGAGTCTCCTTTCAAGTTGGAAGCATATAGTGATAGTGATTATGCTGGTGCAACTCTGGATAGGAGATTCACAACTGGAGGTTGCCAATTTCTTGGAAGAAGGTTGATTTCTTGGCAATGCAAGAAACAAACCATTGTTGCTACCTCATCTACTGAAGCAGAGTATGTTGCTGCTGCAAATTGTTGTGGACAGGTTCTTTGGATACAAAATCAATTGTTGGATTATGGGTTTAATTTCATGAACACCACAATTTTTATTGATAACCAAAGTACCATATGCATTGTTAAAAATCCAGTTTTTCATAATAGAACTAAGCATATTGAGATAAGGCACCATTTTATAAGAGATGCATATGAAAAACATTTGATTAAGGTGCTTAAAATTCACACAGATGATAATGTGGCTGATTTACTGACTAAGGCTTTTGATGGACCTAGGTTTCAACACTTAGTGGTCCATATTGGGATGGTTAACCCTTAAATGCTATGTTTGAGGGGAGGCATAGGCCTCAGGGGAGGCATATGCCTCAGGGGAGGATTGTAGTTGTAAAATTGTGTAAAATTTGTATTATTTTGTAGATTATTGATTATGTTTGCTAACACACTAATCCTCTAATGTAATTTTTAGTTTGTATGGTTTGGTTTGTTTGCTGTTATGTGTCTGTTTTGCAGACTGCCTTGAATTTGCTGATACTGAGTTGAGGTTAATCAAGATTACTTTAAATGGGACATGGTCAAGTAAGCTTAAAGAGTGTTTCTGCTGAATGGAAGTACTGAAGCACAGTTCAAGTAATAATCAAAGAAAAGTTGTTCATTCATTCAAAAGAAATTACAGCTTACAAACAACTTCAATTTCAACAAGAGCAATCCTATACAAGATAACCTACACAGACACTAGTTCCTATCATCTACTGATGCACCAGGAAGACTAACAGACATGATTGAAGATACTGAAGAACCTAGTTTTATATCTTTGGTCCTTGGCAACATCTCATCATCACCTACTCCATTTTACCCTTTCCCTTTCCAGTCACCTCTGCACCCTTGCCCTTTCCTGTGTCTCTATGGTATGAAACACCAGTCCTTGGAGCAGGAAGACCAATAACCACCTCCCTTGTCACTGGGAGTGGTGGATTTCTGGTGTGTGGTCTTGGTTGGGGTTGTGAAGGTTGGGGATTCTCTTCCCTGGTTGGTGCTGCTTCCCTCTCCTCTTCCTCTCTCACCAATCTATTGAAGATTGGCTCAAGATGCTCTGTGAAGTCATCAGAGCCCCTAGGTGAATCATTTGGATCCACCACACTATCATCCTCTGAAGAAGGGAGAAAAGGGGACTTCAAAGTACGCGGCTCATCTTGGTAGGGATATCGAAATAGAGGACGATTATCCTCAGATGATGATGATGATGATGATGGATTGTTGGGTCTGCTTGATGAGCCCACATCATGCTTTTTCTTGCGGGCTTGTTCTTTGGTAAGACCATACCTTCTACGGTTAGGTCGTGATGTTGATTGGGATGCTTGGTGTGTTTGTGGTGAATGGGGATTGTTATCTCCTGAATCTGCTGATGATTCAGAAGTTAGATCAATGACTTCTGGTTGGTTATTCATAGTGTTGATAAGTGATTTTGATTGAATGAGGGTTGAATGATAAGTTAGGGTTAATGGATTTGTGCGGATTGTGATTTGGGGTTATTTTATAGGCGAAGTCAAGTGTAAATGGTAATTAATGCGAGTTGGGTGGCAAATTAAAACTCAAGATCTTTACTGAAGATATTATTCTCTTGAGTTGATTCTGCTGATTGAGTTCTCACTTCAGCAGATTGACCATCATTTCTGCTGAAGAGTTACTTTTAAAGATTGAAGTTACTTGCCACGTCAGATCTGGTCAACAAACTTCTCCGATTTTATTGACCAAATTGGGTAACTTCTATTTTTAACCTATTTCACACAATCTTCGCTCAACTTAAACCCATTACTTGTTCTCTCTTTAAACAATTCAAACCCTTTTCACCATTCTTTCGAATATCAATGGAAGAACTTCAATTCAAGAAAGATCATAATAAAGTTGCGTTTTTGGGAAGCGCAAAGGGGCATGAGCTTTATGAACCAATGGTGGATTTCTTGAAGAGGTCCAAGATACATTTTGCACTAACTCAGTATCCAAATATAGTGCATGAGTCCCTAGTCAAGCAATTTTGGGCATCTGCTACAATACGTTCGGACACAGAGATTGTTGCTAAGATTGATGAAGTCGATTATGTGGTGACCGAGTCGCTGATAAGGACAAGGTTACAACTTGATTATGAAGATGGTGTCTATCACACCAATACTACTGAGATTCTTGCTGGGCTAAGGGAAGTTGGTTATCAAAGTACGAATACTGTCATGTGGCTCAAGAACAAGTTTTGCCCGAAGTGGAGATTTTTGGTGCACACATTGCTTCAGTGCATCAGTAACAAGTCAGGTGGATGGGATCAGTTCTCTACCCAATTGGGTTGTGGTATAGTATGTTTATCAAAGGGTTTATCTTATAATTTTTCTAAGTTTATTTTTGATAATATGGTAGAAAATATACAAAAGAAAAAACATAAGTTTCTAATGTACCCTAGGTTTCTACAACTTATTTTACCACTAACCACCCAAGATAGGACACACTATCCCATTGGATACCTTAGTGCTAAGCTGTTTTCTTCAATGAAAACTCATTATGATGGAGCACATCACCCTTTATTACCAGCTATGTTGCCTCATGGCAATGATGATGCTGCTGAGGAAAATGCTGCTAGTGCTCCACCCTCTCCCAATGCTGCTGATGGTATTCCATCAGTGGAAAGGGATGAGGGTCCCTCTATGACTGCTGAAGCATCTAATGTTTCTCCTGACCAACCAACACCTTCTGATGCGTGGTTTTGCAACCTTACAACAGGTTTTACCTCTCGATGGATCTCAAGAGGCTTACAACCCCACCAAGCAGTGTACCTGACCGATGTAGTATAGTGTAGTGGTAAGTACGGGGGATTGATCGTTCTCCACAGGGAATAGTGTTCGTTAGGTATGAAAGACTACTCTAATAGGTCTAAGAGTTGAGGAAGATTCTTTTTTATGTTTTTATATTTTTATGAAAGCAAGTAAAATCTCGGGTTTTGAAGGAGTGGGCGGAATTAGTTGCTAGTCAACTAACCCAAATAACTACAAATGCAAATAAAATAAATAACTGAAAATAAAAAGTTGGTGAGAAACTTATGTGTAGAGAAATGTGTTTACTTAGATTTCCTTACTCCCTAACTATCTTTTACCAGTTGATTAGTGTGTATTAGTTGCGTGGATGACGGGTGTATTCCTTAATACCAATCGTGGGGTGGCATACGTACTTCCCCAACTCTACAAGCTCCTACTTCACTCCTATGTCGAGCCGGCTAGGAAGCTCCTAACATGGGATCACTAGAATTCGCTTGTGCATTAAATACAACCATAAAAACCTTTAGTACGCATTTGGTTCATGTTTCTTAAGACGTTCAAGCAAGTTACCGAATAGGAAGTTAGCCAGTTTTCTTAAGCCTAACATAGATAAACAATCATCCAATACAACTAATAACACACTAATAACCAATAATCAATAGCTAGGTTTCATTAGATCTAAGCAAACACAAGATAAATCTAGCCTAACATGTTAAACAAAAGACAAGAATAAGATAAAATCAAACAACACATAGACATATTGAATGATTAATTGATAACTTATCTTTCAATGTAACATGGAAGATCTCAAGGCAAAAAGCCTTGAAAAAGATGCTAAAATCGTCTTAGGGTTTTCTCCCAAAAATTCCACACTAAGCTCTCTCCTTTAATGACAAAAAATTAGAAAACTATATATAGACTTTTGGATCTGACGGCGTCACCTTATGGAGTGTGACGCCGTCACCTCGCCGCTTTTAGGGTTCCCGGATGACCTTCTTGACGCCGTCCCTCTTTAGCTCTCCAAAATCCGTTCTGGCTTATCAAGGCTTGACGCCGTCAGCTCTTGAACGTGACGCCGTCCCTCTTTGATTTAAGCCGTGACGCCCTTGATCAGGTTAAAGCGTGACGCCGTCAGAATTTACATGCAATTTTCACTGGCTTATCATGAGTAAATTTCACGTCCACCTTTTCTTGCCAAGCCATGACGCCGTCCAGAGTAAAATCTGACGCCGTCAAGGGTAACTTTTAGCCGATTTTTGAGACTTTGTCGTTTTCTTCACTTTTATGCTCCAAAAACGTCCAAAATGCCTCCTTTTCCTGATTTCTCCTCAAAAGTACCTAAAATGACAAAAGGAACGATTTAGGGCAATATTTGATCAAATAAATACGATTTAGGGCTTAAATGACCCCTTAAAAGCGGTACACTTTTCGCTTCATCAAATACCCTTACACTTGAGATTTGCTTGTCCTCAAGCAAATGCGCTTTTATTCTAATCAAAATACAAGTTAGGGGTCATTTATCGCAAACATAAAAGTAATTACAACAAATAATCGTTCCACTTCAATCATAATAAGCACGGAGATTATAAACTAGCACCTCACAAGTAGTGTTTAGATACTCACATCTCTCAAGTGTCATCAAAATAAATCTCATAAATGAAAACGGATAATATCTCTCACTACCTGTCATAGCAAATAGATTACCATAGGCTTGGGAAAGGATCGAAAACCTCCTCCACTAGGCGTAAGCACCTAAGATAAACTATCAAAGAGGGCTTTTAAATGGGTTATAACGTTAGGTGTAGGGAAAAGGAAAACACGGTTTTGTTGGATAAAGGATGTTTTACTGGTGGCGAGTTAAAGATCTTGATCAATTACATGTACTATACAATGTTGCTAAGCCAAGACTCGACTCAATGTTAAGCTAGAAACAAAATAACAAAATAACAAAAACATAAAAATAAACATAAAATGAAACGGGATGGTAGTCCGTATGTTTTTTCTACTTTTCTTTTTCTCATTTTTTTTGTATTTTTCTTGATTTTTTCGATTTTTTTTTTTTTTTTTTTTTTTTTTTTTTTTTTTTTTTTTTTTTTTGCATACACTCTTGCCCTACCATCCAAAATAATACATCATAGGGGCGTTGCATTCCCCTTACACTTGAACTTTTACATAACTTTACAAATAACTATTCTAATGACTCGAATTAAGATAATTGAAAAACTCGGAGTACTTTTAAAATATTTAGCACATATGGGGGTAATAAATGATGTTCTTCCCCATTACTCCATTACACTAGTACTTTACCCATGAGTCCCAATCGTCCCAAAACAATATGTACAAGGATATGACTCGACTTAGCAACCATGTAATCAATTAGATAATTAACTAAGGGTTTAAACAAATGTTGTCACAATAATGCACTAAAAATGAGTGCATACAAGGTAGGCTAAGGCGATTTGGGTGTACATTTTAGTGGGGTGTAACAAATTCTTCCTTTAAGTAAAATGCTTAAAGGTCGAAACGAAAAGATAGGCTCTGAGGGGTGTACTAGGGGTATCGTGTACTAAAAATGAGTACAACGCAAAGGGTGTGGGAGAATTACTTGACCAATGTAGCCAAAGTAATTATAACAAAAACACAGGTGTAAAACAATGGGTTAATCCTAATGCCTCTTATCATGTAGTAAATCTAACTACACGAATGTAGTCTCACTTGTGGCCTTGGAATGGTCCTAACGCAAGTTCTAGAATCTAAGTGCTACCGGTACACACATCATAGCATAAATGCTTTTCCTACCAATTCTAGGGGCGAACCTCACATATTTGGGGGTGGAAAATTTTTTTAGTGGTACGGTTTTTGTGCTAGTCATATAACTCCTATCCGTGAGACGCTCATTAAGATCAAAGTTTCACTCCTATATGTTGTAAAAAATTTTAAATTTGGCACTAAAATTACCTTAACAAGTATTTCTCTCAGTTTTATTACACATCTACTATTAAACAAACAAAAATCAAGCGTAATAGTATTCTCTAATCGTACTTTTACCCTCCCCTTACACTTAAGATGAACATTGTCCCCAATGTTCAAATAACAAGATGTAAAAGCATAAAGTAAAAGAATGAAATCAAATACTCCCCTGATTCGCTCGGTGGATAATGAAGTAACACAGTTAAATCTTCTTCCAAAGTAATGTTGAAGCTCCATGACTAATGCATCGCCAAAAGCTTGATTCAAAACATTTCCTTGTCCAAAATAACCTGTTAAACCTGAGAAAACAAACACGAAAACCTGCATAACATCGGCGGGATAAAATCTATATATAAGGATATAATGCTTGTGGAATGATAACTTTGCAGATTCCTGGAGATTATAAGTTGGAGATTTTAATAAAAACTTTTTTTAAAAACAAAACTTTCAAAAATTTCTGAAAATTAAATCTGACGCCGTCAGGTTATAAACCCTGACGCCGTCAGAAATGACCTGACAAAAATTTTCATTTTAAGTTTCCGGAAAATTTCTGGAAAAACCTTTACCTTACTTCCTGGAAATCCTGCAAAACATCATTATGACTCGATACAAGCATTTGACTCAAACACACACTAATATGTATGTTAATTTATTATTATTACGATTCATGTTAATTTGTGTTCTAATAAACCGATTTAGATTTCCCTTACACTTAACTTTTGCAAAATACCTTTATATGTAGTTAAGACGAAGTTAAAAACAAAATAAAGCATTTTCACAAATTAGTTTTGAACATGAATCAATAAGAATAAAAATTAAACATACATACGGAAACAAATAAAAACAAACAAATAAACAAATAAACACACAAAGCAAATAAATAAATAAACACACAAAGCAAATAAAGATTGGGTTGCCTCCCAAGAAGCGCTTTTCTTTATTAACGAGTCTTGTAGCTAGACTCCAAGTCACATACATTACGTCACTTCTTCATCAAAAGTTATATCTTCCTCATTGATCATCTCATTACCATTCTCTTGATAATGCTTGACTCGTTGTATATTTACAGTGAATTCTCTATCTTCGTCGTCAATCAACACAACGGCTCCGGTTTTAGAGGAGCTCCTTACGGTAAAGGGTCCATACCATCTAGATTTAAGTTTTCCAGGAAATAGTCTTAAGCGAGAATTATATAATAAGACCTTGTCTCCTTCTGAAAACTCCTTTGGTCTCTTAATCCGTTGGTCATGCCATCTTTTTGCCCTTTCTTTGTATGTAATGGAAGATTCATAAGCCTCTAGTCTCAATTCATCGAGCTCTTGGAGCTGTAAGAATCTATTTGTTCCCGCGACCGTATAATCCAAATTACAAGCCTTAAGTGCCCAATATGCCTTGTGTTCCAGTTCTACTGGAAGGTGGCATGCCTTGCCATATACCATACGGAACGGGGTTGTCCCGATTGGCGTCTTATAAGCGGTTCGAAATGCCCACAAAGCTTCATCGAGCTTAAAAGACCAATCTTTTCGGTTTTGATTAACCGTTTTCTCCAATATTCTCTTTATGGCTCTATTAGTGTTTTCGACTTGACCGTTGGTTTGAGGATGGTAAGCGGTGGAGAATCGGTGAGAGACTCCATATCTTTTCATAACTTTCTCCATTTGCGAATTGCAAAAATGGGTTCCCCTGTCACTAATAAGAGCCTTCGGAATTCCGAACCTAGCGAACAATTTTTTTAAGAAATGAATTACTACCCTAGCATCGTTAGTCCTAAGGGCTTGTGCTTCCACCCATTTCGAAACATAATCGATGGCCACTAAGATGTATTCATTCCCACCTGAAGATGGGAAGGGTCCCATGAAATCAATTCCCCAAACATCGAAAACCTCACAAACTTGTATATAATTCTGTGGGGCTTCATCCCTCCTAGAGATATTCCCAGCTCTTTGACATGCGTCACAGGTTTGTATCATTCCCTTCACATCACGAAATATTGTAGGCCAATAGAATCCTGCGTCGAAGACCTTTCGTGCAGTAGTGTTCATTCCGTGATGTCCTCCCGATGGACCGGCATGACACTCTTTCATAATTCTGACAGCCTCTCTTTCCGAAACACAACGCCTGATTACCTGATCCGGACATCTTCGGAATAAGAAGGGTTCATCCCAAAAGTAGTACTTTAATTGATTAAAGAACCTCCTTTTTCATGCCTGCTCATATGCTCAGGAATGACTCTACTCGCCAGGTAGTTAGCATAATCCGCATACCAAGGTTCAGAATCATTTATTGACATGAGCTGCTCTTCAGGAAATGTTTCCCGAATCTCACTCTTGTCAGATTCAGCGAGGTTGGGGTTTTCGAGACGAGAGAGATGATCAGCCGCAAGATTCTCTGCTCCTTTCTTATCACGAATTTCAACATCGAACTCTTGCAATAGTAGGATCCAACGAAGTAACCGTGGTTTAGCATCCTGTTTAGCGAAAAGATATCGAATGGCTGAATGATCCGTAAAAACAACCGTTTTAGAAAGGACCAGATACTGGCGAAATTTATCAAAAGCGAATACCACGGCTAGTAATTCCTTTTCAGTGGTAGTGTAGTTTTCTTGAGCAGGATTCATGGTTTTGCTAGCGTAGTATATTGGCTGAAAGTGTTTGTTAAGCCTTTGGCCTAATACTGCTCCAACAGCATAATCACTAGCATCGCACATGATTTCAAAGGGTAACTCCCAGTTAGGGGTAACCATAATTGGAGCTTGGGTAAGTTCCTGCTTCAATAGATCGAATGCGTCCTTGCACTCTTGAGAGAAGTCGAACGGGGCATCTTTCATGAGCAACTGAGTCATTGGTTTAGCTACCTTTGAGAAGTCTTTAATGAATCTCCTATAGAAGCCAGCATGACCTAAAAAGCTACGGATTGCTTTGACAGTCGTCGGATAGGGAAGTTTGGATATAGCTTCAATTTTTGCCCGATCTACTTCAATTCCACTTCCTGAAATTTTGTGCCCTAGCACAATCCCCTCTTTTACCATAAAGTGGCACTTTTCCCAGTTTAGAACCAAGTTGGTCTCCTCACAACGTTTGAGCATTTTCTCAAGGTTAGCAAGACAGCGATCAAAAGAGTTTCCAAAGACTGAAAAATCATCCATGAAGACCTCCATGCTGTCTTCCATTAACTCATGGAAGATTGCCGTCATGCAGCGCTGGAAAGTGGCGGGGGCGTTACATAGTCCAAAGGGCATTCGCTTGTAGGCGAAGGTGCCATAAGGGCATGTAAACGTAGTCTTTTCTTGGTCCTCAGGAGCGATAGGGATTTGGAAATACCCTGAGAACCCATCTAGGAAGCAGTAGTACTCATGCCCTGCTAGCCTTTCCAACATTTGGTCGATAAATGGGAGAGGGAAATGATCCTTTCGGGTTGCATCATTTAACTTCCTATAATCAATGCATACACGCCATCCAGTTACCGTTCGTTGAGGCACTAACTCATCCTTATCGTTCTTCACCACCGTCATTCCTCCCTTTTTTGGTACAACCTGTACAGGACTTACCCATGGACTGTCCGAAATCGGGTAAATTAGCCCTGCATCTAGGAGCTTAATGACTTCCTTCTTTACGACTTCCTTTATGTTGAGATTTACTCGCCTTTGAGGTTGCACGGTGGGTTTATAATCCTCCTCCATGAGGATTTTATGCGTGCAAAAGGTAGAGTCAATCCCCTTGATATCGGCTACACTCCATGCTATAACTCCTTTATATTTTTTTAAAACTCCTAAGAGTTTATCCTTTTGTTCATTTTTCAAAGAAGAGCTTACGATTACCGGAAGTTGATCTTTTCCTTGAAGGAAAGCATATTCAAGGTTGTTCGGGAGTTCCTTGAGTTCTAACGTGGGTGGCTCGATGATGGAAGGTTTAAGTTTGTTCTCGGGTTTACGAAGCTCAAGCTGTTCGATTTCTTGTCTGGGATAGAAGGAGACTGCATTCACATCCATAGTCTTCTCCTCCTCTAAGATGGGTAAGAAAGCTTCATCTCGCAACCAACCAGCTTCCACCTGTTCATCTACACAGTTGTCAATCTCGTCGGATAGTTCATTGACTTCTCCGATGAAATATAACTGATTATCTGCCTCGAGAGAAAGATTCATTGTGTCTTTGATGTCGAAGGTTAAGCTATCGGCCCCCACTCGTAAGGTTAGTTTGCCGTCATGGACATCAATAACGGCACGAGCAGTTGCAAGGAATGGTCTTCCTAGAATGATGGGCACAAGATCGTCTTCTTCCATTTCTAGGATGACGAAGTCAACTGGAAATTTGAACTTCCCTACCTTAACCAGCACATTCTCGCATATTCCTAAGGGGTATTTGACTGATCTATCGGCAAGTTGGATGCTCATACGGGTTGGTTTCAACCCAGAATACCCTAGCTTGAGGAACATGGAATGCGGCATAAGATTGATGCTTGCTCCTAAGTCGGCTAAAGCATTTTTGACTGAAAGAGATCCAATTGAACAGGGCAAGGTGAAACTACCTGGATCGTCCACCTTCTTTGGTAGCCCTCGTTGAGTCACCACAGAACATTCCTCTCCTAAGGTTACAAGACCCTCGAGCCCTTTTCTGTTGGTTAGCAACTTCTTGAAGTATGTACTATATTTGGGCATATGGTAACATGCATCAAGAAGGGGTATTGTGACGACCGAATTCCTCAAATATGACAAGAATCTTTTATTATCGTTTTCGACCTTTTGATTCTCGAGACGGGACGGGTATGGGACTTTAATGGGCTGTTTGGTTGGAGTAGGTGGAGAGGGAGTTACCGGAGGGGTTTGCTCGGGATTCTCATCGTTCACATTATCTTCCTCCTCATGAGGGGTGTTGGGCTCCATGACGTTAGATGGTTGAGCTGGGTAGGGTGGATCCTTAGTAGTTGTTCCAGCACGAGTGGTGATGGCGAGTAAGGGATCTCTTTGAGGTTCGCCAAGGCTGTCGAGAGTGGCGTTGAGCTCTGCGAAATTGGCCCTCACGTCGTTTTGTTGGCTAATGATAAGGTTGTCGAGACCATTTAGTTGCAGATTCTTTTCAAACGTGAAATGCCCGAGATCATCCTCAAAGGTGCTCCTGACCTTATAGTCAGGATATTCTCCTCCTCCCTCTTCTCTCACAAGATTTCCCCAAGGGGTGAAATCATTGTTTTGGTAGAAAGTTAAGAGCGAAGGATCATCGAAGATATCGTGGCTTGACAAGCATGCTTGTTCGGTGGTGGTATCATCCTCGCATTCCTCCACTTCATGCGGGCCACCACATTGATCACAGATCAAGTATGGGTTTGATAACCGCTTAGTTGGTTGCGACTTGTCTAGATAAGATACCTGATCATTCAATCTACTCACCCGGCTAGCAAAAGGAGGCTTTTTCATGATCTTGGAAACGCTCATGATCGAATCGGGTTCATCCCAGGTATCGTCTTGATCATTCGCGTATTCCTCAATTCTATTCCATCCTTCCTCAACGCTTAGTTTGGCTATTTTTCCTTTTGATGAACTATTAATGCCCAATTGGTCGTTTTTGGAGACACTGTCATAAAAGATTTGGACAAGAAGCCAGAGTTCAATGCCATGATGAGGGACTTGTCTAATTAGATCCTTGAATCTAACCCAAGATTTGTGAATAGGTTCTGCTGGTCCAACATGGAAGCGGAGGATTTCGTCTCTCAACGTTGAAGTTCTTCCTATGGGAAAGAATTTCTCATAGAATTTTGAGATAAGCTGTTCCCATGTGAAGATGGATTCGGAGGGAAGTTGGTTATACCAGTTTCCGGCTTTTTCACAAAGGGTGAAGGGAAAGAATCGAAGCCGGGAGGTATCTCTAGTAGCCCCATCCGTATGGAGGGTATCCACTATTTTCAGGAAGTCCTTGATGTGTTGGATCGGATCTTCAGTTTTCAATCCGTGGAATTTGCATACACTTTGGACAAGCCAGATATCGGTTGCACGCAAGACCCCATCCGTGCGCTCATTTGGAAAAATGATAGCATTGGAAAAACCACGAGGGGTGGGAGAAGAGTAGTCCTTGAGACATTTAGGGATAGGGATTTCGGGAACTTCCATTTTGTGATTGGGTTGAGGGCTAGGAGGTGTAGAATGATGATTGGATTCTTCCTCGGAGAGGGCATCATCAAAATTGATTGTGGATGGTTCAGCCACTTGGCGGAGTCGCCTTAATTTATGCATTTCCCTTTCGGGTTCAGCATAGGGTGTGGCAAGAGTCTTTATCGAGCTTCGGCTCCTAGTGATTCTAAGATTAGGGGGGTCATCATCCAAAATTAGGGAATATCCTCCTAAAGTGCGGGCTCTAGGAGGTGGTGGTTGTTGTGGTGGTGGGTTGTTGGGATTAAGGATATTACCATCTTCCATGATGTCGAATGGTAATGGTTACGAACAAAGAAACGAAGAAAATAGATAGACTAAAGAAAACCTAGAAAAATAAAACAAAAATCTCACTAGAAAGGAATTTAGTGAGTAGACCTATAAAATAAAAATTCAACCTAAACAATAACTATTCCCCGGCAACGGCGCCAAAAACTTGGTGCGTGGTTTTGCAACCTTACAACAGGTTTTACCTCTCGAGGGATCTCAAGAGGCTTACAACCCCACCAGGCAGTGTACCTGACCGATGTAGTATAGTGTAGTGGTAAGTACGGGGGATTGATCGTTCTCCACAGGGAATAGTGTTCGTTAGGTATGAAAGACTACTCTAATAGGTCTAAGAGTTGAGGAAGATTCTTTTTTATGTTTTTATATTTTTATGAAAGCAAGTAAAATCTCGGGTTTTGAAGGAGTGGGCGGAATTAGTTGCTAGTCAACTAACCCAAATAACTACAAATGCAAATAAAATAAATAACTGAAAATAAAAAGTTGGTAAGAAACTTATGTGTAGAGAAATGTGTTTACTTAGATTTCCTTACTCCCTAACTATCTTTTACCGGTTGATTAGTGTGTATTAGTTGCGTGGATGACGGGTGTATTCCTTAATACCAATCGTGGGGTGGCGTACGTACTTCCCCAACTCTACAAGCTCCTACTTTACTCCTATGTCGAGCCGGCTAGGAAGCTCCTAACATGGGATCACTAGAATTCGCTTGTGCATTAAATACAACCATAAAAACCTTTAGTACGCATTTGGTTCATGTTTCTTAAGACGTTCAAGCAAGTTACCGAATAGGAAGTTAGCCAGTTTTCTTAAGCCTAACATAGATAAACAATCATCCAATACAACTAATAACACACTAATAACCAATAATCAATAGCTAGGTTTCATTAGATCTAAGCAAACACAAGATAAATCTAGCCTAACATGTTAAACAAAAGACAAGAATAAGATAAAATCAAACAACACATAGACATATTGAATGATTAATTGATAACTTATCTTTCAATGTAACATGGAAGATCTCAAGGCAAAAAGCCTTGAAAAAGATGCTAAAATCGTCTTAGGGTTTTCTCCCAAAAATTCCACACTAAGCTCTCTCCTTTAATGACAAAAAATTAGAAAACTATATATAGACTTTTGGATCTGACGGCGTCACCTTATGGAGTGTGACGCCGTCACCTCGCCGCTTTTAGGGTTCCTGGATGACCTTCTTGACGCCGTCCCTCTTTAGCTCTCCAAAATCCGTTCTGGCTTATCAAGGCTTGACGCCGTCAGCTCTTGAACGTGACGCCGTCCCTCTTTGATTTAAGCCGTGACGCCCTTGATCAGGTTAAAGCGTGACGCCGTCAGAATTTACATGCAATTTTCACTGGCTTATCATGAGTAAATTTCACGTCCACCTTTTCTTGCCAAGCCATGACGCCGTCCAGAGTAAAATCTGACGCCGTCAAGGGTAACTTTTAGCCGATTTTTGAGACTTTGTCGTTTTCTTCACTTTTATGCTCCAAAAACGTCCAAAATGCCTCCTTTTCCTGATTTCTCCTCAAAAGTACCTAAAATGACAAAAGGAACGATTTAGGGCAATATTTGATCAAATAAATACGATTTAGGGCTTAAATGACCCCTTAAAAGCGGTACACTTTTCGCTTCATCACCAACCAACACCTTCTCATGTTGCTCTTAATGAGCCAGTTACTGAGGTTGTAGAGACAATTCAGTCTCTTGACACTCAAGTACCCACACCATTAGAAAATGAGACTACCAGACCACCTACACCTAGTCCTGAAAATGAGCCCATTGATGATAGTTTTCATAATTTTGAATATGCCCATGTTACTCCTGAAAGGTCCAATGAAGCTCCCAATTCCACTGAGAAATCTGCTGGTGGAGCAGAGGACCCCATTACTCTCACTTCTCTGTATAATTTGCTCCACAGGAATGATCAAGAACTTGAGAAGTTGAAGCAGGAGCTTGCAGATACCAAATCATCACTAGGAGATGAGATTGTAGTATTGAAGCAAAGAGTTCAGGAGTTAGAAGATCAGCTTGGGCAGAAGAAGAAAAGAAAGTTTGTGTTTGCCTCTGATGATGAGCAGGAGGATAGTTATTTGGATCATCTTGATTTATTGGCTGAAGCTGCTCAGCAGACTTCTACTTCTTCACCTAAAGCTGCTGAATCATCAAAACCAAAGGAGCCTATTCAGTTTTCTAGACAGAGAAGAAGAAGGCAATACTTGAGCAAGGATGTAGCTGGGACTTCTGAGAAGCCAAGTATGAATGTTGATCAAGCTACAATTGATGATGATAACATTCAATCTAATGCTGCAGTGTTTGTTGCTGGAAGAACTTTTATCTTGAATACTGCTGCAGAAAGTTCTCCTAATACTGCTGAAGGCTCTTCTCACAATATTGATGCTGATGCTTCTTCTGAGATTCCTTTAGAGGATGTTACCACAGTCCCAACTGTTAATATTCCTCATGGTGTTTCTATTGGTGATCCTGCTTCTCATGTTCCTACTGAAGTTTCTGCTAGTCATGAGAACGAAGGTTTGGATGATGCTGATCTAGGTCCAGATCTTGTGACAGATCAAGAAAGGAAGGAGCAAACTAGAATATGGAAACAATATGAAGATATGATGAAAAGTCAAGCTTTGGCAAGAAAGATGGAAGCCCAATTCACCTCCAATTTATCAGCTGACAGACAAAGGGAATTGGATGCTCAATCAGTTCTTTTCACTGATGAACAATGGGATTCTTACACTCTCCAAGAAGCTTCAAATCCTACTTTGGCTCAAAGCATACTGGGAGCTAACTTTGATAGTGACACCTTTGCTGCACAGATGATGGCTCTTGGTCAACAAAGAAAGCAAGCTGCAGCTGAAAAGAGGAAGGCTATTGCTGCTCAGAAAGCAAAAGCTAAGAGAGATAGACCCAAGACTGAGGCACAAAAGAGGACATATAAGAGGAATGTGGTCTATAATCAGTATACTTCTGTGTATAGCTCTGGTTTGTCAAAGAAGCAAGTTTGGGCTTTGTCTGATTCTGATTTGAATAGAATTTATGATCAGATTATGAAGTCTATTCACTCTTCTACTACTCAACTTAAGAGGACTGCTGATCGTATGGAAGCACCAAGTGCCAAAAGACTCAAGCAAGTGGAGATAGGTACTTTATCTACTGTTATTGCTGAAGATTCTCCTGCAGTCACACAATCTGCTGAGCCTATTGTTGCTCCTACCATTTCTGCTGATGAAACTTCTGAGAGACAATCATCTGGGATTCCTGTTTCTTCTGAAGCTCTACCCAATTCTGCTGAACCTTTTGCTACAACATCTACTGACCATGAAGATTCATCATTGTCAAACTATAATGCAGAAAAGGTTAAACAAGCTGAACAGGCAGCTGCTCAGGGTAGACAAGCCAGGGAAAAGGCTGAGAGATTACATGTAGCAGGGGGTTTTGTTCCAACTTCTTCTATTCCTACTGAAGACACTTCTTCTATTGCTGCTGAAGATGTTTCTATGGGGATTTACATACCTGGAAGGAGGAAGAAGAGGATGGCACATCTAGGCAAACATGTTGCAAGTAGACGATCAGTAAGATTGGCTAAGCAGGTCCTCAGAGCACACAAGGGTAGTTCTTCTGAGCATGTGAACCTAGAAGCTACTGATGATACATTTATTCAAGAGGGTTCTTCTGAAACTTTTCTTGAAGGATCATACAATGTGTTGATCAGATGGACTATCACAGATGGACAAATTAACACTATCTATAGGCAAGATCAATCCTATAAGAATTTCACTTTCTTGCAAGAAATTCTTCATTTGGTGGATAGGCAAGATCTGCAGACTCTTCACAGATTGGTCACTGAGTATTATGCTACACATACACCACAAGGTGCTGGCTTATATCTATTGGGAGATCTTCAAGTTCTCTTTGACTCTCAAACTCCACATGGGAAAGGATATTCAATTTGGAAGAATTCCCATAGGTGGAAAGTTGATGCTTGGAGATTTTACCCCATTCCCAGTGTACATGTGGTGGAGACTGAGTCTGGGATAAGAGTGTGTATGTTTTCTAATCAACAATATCCATTGTCCATGACACTGATGAATCGTATGCTTCAAAGGAAATTGGAGGTTCCTCCAAATCCAGTTGCTAATGACAGGACACATGCTGAACAATTGGTTGGGTTAATCAAGGCTAAGCTTCGACAACATAAAGCTTCTTCTTGATTCTGGTATTTTGTATTCATTTTGTATCTTTATTTTCTTTATTCCATTTATTTCTTAGTTAAAAAAAAAAAAAATAAAAAAATAAAAAAATAAAAAATTGTATATTTGTGTACTAATTTTTCTGCAGGTTTGTTGTATATAACTCTGTTGATGGTTATCAACTCACCAGATGTGACTTGTGTCCATCAAAGAGTTGGCTAGTCCAAAGGGTACAGCTTTGGTAAAGACACATCAAATCTGTTGATAGCTATAATAGCTTGCTAAAAGCTATAGGGTACTCAACTCACCCATGCTTCATTGCTGAGAGTTGAAATGGTCATCAATTCACCATGGATGTAACCCTTATGGGATCCAAAGAATTGGCTAGTCCACAAAAGTATGGTTTGTGGTAAAGACATTTGGTATCCATATTTGGTATTCAATTCACCAAGGTTCAGTTGTAACCAAAGGATTGGCTAGTCCTGAGCAAACGGCTACAGGTAAAGACATCTCAAATCCGTTTATAGTTGCTGATTTGCTAATAAATCAGATGGTTACCAGTGTACCATAGTTTTCGAACTTAAACATTTGGCTACTCCAGTAGTGATGGCTATTGGTAAAGAGACATCAAATCCATTATTTTCAATGATTCACCTCTCACAGGAGTTAACACACCTGGATGTGATGAGAATAGTCTGAAACTAATATGTTTTGATGTATACATTGTCATTTGTTGCTGCAAAGACCTGAAGTTTCAAGTTCTACCATTCATAGAGATGTGGTCATTTTGATTCTTTGCTGATGTTGTTCGAAGTCAATCCTCTTAGTCTGAAGTGTTAAAGATCTATCAAGAATCTTGAACTTAACCATGTCAAATTCAAGATTAGGGGAGGATTGTTGGGAATTCTGCTAGGGAAGAATTCTGCTGATGGTTACTGCTGAAGCTTTGTGATTCTGCTGAAGAATGTTTCTGCTGAAGTAGAGATTCTGCGAAATGTGTTTCTGCTAATGGATAGTTTCCGCGTATTTTGATATTAGTTAGGATATGCATGAGTTTATTTAGAAAGTGATAATGCATATCTTGTTTAGTTTTTAGAATATACGTTTCTTGTGAAACGGTTTAGGGTTTCTAGTAAAACCTAGTTAGGGTTCCTTATCTATAAAAGGAACATGTTATTATGTAATAGGTACTAGTTTGAAAAACAAGTTTTAGTATTAATTAAAAGATCCATAGAGGATCAAAGTGTTCTTAGTTATTCGTGTTCTTACTTGTGTTTATATTCCGCTTTATACAAGTATTAGAGACTTTCTATTAGTGTGTTTGTGATTACATAAACATTACTATCGATCCAAGAGTGCTCAAAGATCTATCAAGGTCTTAGGTTCAACAACGAGGATCGGAATATACTTGGGAACGCGAAGACCAGATTCGAGCCAAATACCCACACCTATTTTCGTAGACATTCCTATCACCTATCTTAGACTAGAATTCTGGGACGGAATTCAGTGTAAGTGGTAGGTACTGTAACCTCTCGTAATTTTCCATATGAACAGTAAATGCTAATAAATGATTAACGAATCATTACGTTATTTAATAACCATTTATACTGGTAACAAATTTTTTTTTTTTTTTTATTGATGCTACACTATTTTAAATCACAACGATATTTGTGATTCCCCATTTAACTAGGAACGATGCTCACACACGAATCTTGATATTCTAAAAATCGCGAATTACTTAAAACAATTAACGTTTAATGCTTAACGTTTATACGTTCCGGCAATTAACCAAACGTGATCAAATACATTCCCGAGCTCACGAAAATTATCACGAATACTCAGTAACTATATTGGGCCTCGACCCAACACCCAAATGGACTGTTAGAACCATTGGGCCTCGACCCAAAAATACTACAAACCGAACGCACCAATTGGACCCTTAATAATTCTTTTCTTTTCTTCATTGGGCTAGCCCACCTGACAAGCCCAAAACTAACCCAAAGCTCAAAACTTATATATAAATTTTCGTTTGGCTGCTCAAGTGACGAACACTTTGGCCATTATACGGAAAATCTAGCTTAACAATAATATAATTATTTGGCACAACTCAATTTTCGACCTAACTAAGAATCGAGTGCAACAAACCTCACATCCTAACTCGACTATTTACTTACTTAAAAATCTCCAAAGCTCGACACACTTGACATATTGTGAACACAACTCAAAATTTCACATTTTGGCCTAGTGTTGTCTCGCATGACACCCAACTCGAACCAAAAATATATTTTGGCTAGCAAATGAATTCGCCCAAGCTTTTATCGAGTGAACGAACTATCAAACGACCCTACTTCTATTTTTGGCCAAGTCGAAAATGTGTTAAACACATGATATACTCGAACAAACCACAAGAACTAACCCTTAAGAATTGTTTTGTCACCTTCTCTTTGGTGATTACCGCCGGACATGGATACCACAAGCAACCATAATTTAGTTTCCTTCCACACTCAAACTTGACAATTCAATGACACTTCCTGCTACTATCTTACAACATCATCATTCTTCATCATTGCATTCATTTTAACACACAATGAATTGCCCTTAAATTCCCCTCAAACATTCGGCATTCAACCATCCACAAGCAAATCCCACTCAAATATTTCTCTAAGTCTATAAACATGTTGATCACGCCTAACTTTGGCACGAATTAAGAAGCGTTCGAGTCAAGCAAAGAGCCACATTTACTCGTTCCTAAATCTTTGAAGTCTAAAGAATCGAGCTACATCATTCTTTCAGCCTAACTCAATCTCGACATAGTGATACGCCCCACCTTTTAAGGTGAAGTAAGCCATTTTCTCACTTTTTTCAATTTCATACGTTAGTTTACATTTGCATGTCACGATTCATTTCGTTCCGATATTTCGTAAACTTCCTTAACAACATTTATGTTTTATTTGACACTCTAAATGTTGGCTATGCTAACTATCGAGAACAACAAATATTCGAACTCTATATAAACGTATAAATTATAAACATCCCACGTTTACATGTCACCTTGGCAACTTCCGAATTCTATAAAATACTTAGAATAATTTTTAGACTTTTGAAACTGTTTTCAAATAAGCTAAGTCACGTTAGCTTGGGTCTCGTATTTTTCTATCTCGATATACAACTCATACATTTTATGGCTCGACCTAATAGTTGAGCTACCAAACTAACGAGTTACGTATTTCTTTCAACCTAGAAAACTCAACTCGAACTTTATTTAAACCCAAAGTAATCGATCGAGCAACAGTTTTGGAAACTAAACTAATATTAGCGATTGGGCTAATAAGCCCACTAAGCTATTTATAAGCTTTTCGTATAAGCTGATTGTATAAGCTCATTTGATATATTTTTACAACCCTAAAGTAAGCCCGTAACCAAGCCCAAACCCCCTCTAAACCCATTGGATCGCAAACCCATAATGGGCCATCCTTTAACTCGTTAAAAGCCCATAAGCTAAAAATAAGCTCTCGATAATAATAAGCAGTTTGTATAAGTTACAAAAGCTATTTTAAACTTATTTATGAAATAAAAATAGTAAACTTTGATTTTTATAAATTTTGGACTTGATTTGCAAAAGTTTGCTAACCGAAGGACTAAAATTGTCAAATTTGGAAACTTACGGTAAAAACTGTCATTTTGATAATCTTGTGATGAAAACTGTAAATTTAAGAACTTTTGATTATAAAATGTAAATATTAAAACTTTTAGATTTAAAATTTAATAGAAACTTAACCAAGGACTAACGGTGCAAAGATTATGCCGTTAGGGTCAAAAGTGTAACTTTGTAAAAACCTAAAGGATATTTCTGATTTTATGATGATATTTCACAAAACCCAAAACCCGAAACAAATATGTTTAGTCGACATTTAATGTCACATTTTTCTAATAACTATATACGTAACTATATAACTTATAATATATATATACGTAATCACTTAACGAAATCATTAACGTAGAATCTAACTTATCATCAACCAACTTCGATTATAAACAACGATCTCTTTAGCCAAACTCATATACTTCAACGAACGAGCACCTATCTAAGAGTTATATATATATATATATATATATATATATATATATATATATATATATATATATATATATATATATATATATATATATATATATATATATATATATATATATATATATATATATATAACTTTATATTCCTTTTATATATAACTTTATATTTTATATATAACTTTAATCATTTAAACATGCATATTCTTAACGTTACAAATAAATTACCAATCGATAAAACCTTAAACGTTATGATTCGCGATAAACCAAACTTAGACTATCAAACCACTAAAACTTGCCATATACTATATAGGTCGTGTGTTGAAGCCGTTTCCTTTCATCGTTTGAGTACGATACTACCACCACTACTGTACTACTAAGGTGAGTTCATAGCCCACATTTAAACTTTTAAACCCTTTTTGTGGGGAGATACATGCTACAAACGTGAACACAAACTTTTTGTATGCTATGACTGATGTTATTATTGCTTAAGTAGCTATTGCCAAAAGTCCCTCAATCATGAACCTTAATCACTTGCGAGTGAACGTAAATAGTTGTGAATAGATCTATTTGGGACTGACAATCCCCGTTTGGGTCTGCTAGGATGAGCCACCCAGGCGCACTTTATTTGAACAAACTTATGGGTTATTGACAAATACCCATCTCGAGGGCCTATATACTTTACATCATATTTGATGCCTGTTAAGCGTTGCGTGTCATGAGCTTAATGCAATAACAACTTGATTTTAACTTGTTTAATTGTAATTCGATGCAATTAACACTTATACTTGTGTTCAAACTATTAAACTTAAACCTATGAATATCACTCAACTTTTGTTGACTTTTAGCATGTTATCTCAGGTAACTAAAGGCTGGAACTCAAGGCACGGAGTGGGCATTAAACCCTGCACGGGTGGTTAAATAAATGTTTTATCATTCAAATCTAAATAAATGTGTTAACTATGAAACATGTTTGTATTTTAAATGCTTGTATTTTGAATGATAAACTTAAAACGTCTTTCTAAAGTCGTTTTCTATGGTTATGATTAAAGATCCACTAAGTAACACCCAATTAAGTCTTCCGCTGTTGCTATCCGAAATTGGGGGTGTTACAAAGAGTAAGGAGAAAAAGGAGTTAAAAAGAAAGCATGATCAACCGGCAACTTTCAATAAGCGGGGCAAGTTTGATTTTTCAAGGAAGGACAACTCGGGGAGGGTGCCACCTCGGTGTAATAGGTGTGGTAAGAATCATATGGGAGAATTTAAATCAGGGATGAAGGGATGTTATAAGTGTGGAGATCCAAGCCATATTAGTAAGAATTGCACCAAGCCTTTGGTGATATGTTATGGGTGTAATGAAGAAGGATACAAGTTAAGTGAATGTCCTAAGGTCAGTCCAAGGCAAGTGAAGCCGCTCAATCCGGTCAAGGTAGAAAAGGTTGAGGTTCCGAATCCTAAAGCTCGTATTTATCAGATGAGTGTCTAAGAAGCGAAGACGGGTTCCGATGTTGTCACAAGTATAATTCTCATTAATTCTAAACCCACTCATGTCTTGTATGATTCAGGTGCAAGTGTGTCCTTTGTGTCTTTTGATTTTAGTAAGGAATTGTCCGCTTCATTAGATAAACTCCCGACACCTGTAAAAGTTGAAATTTCCGATAGTAAAGTGGTCGTGGTAACTAATGTGTATTGATTGGCCTCAAACAGTCAACTTAAATCAACCACGGATGTGGTCAAATAAAGTCAAACCAATTGAAGACAACTAACCAAGAAGTATAGTGTTTTCCTGGGTCGTTATATCCCAGCGAAGCGTGAAATTGTGTTTAAAGACGAATTGTGATCAAGTGCTATTGAATGGAAAAGGGGTTTTGAATTATTGGATTAAGGAAATAAAAGGAAATAGCTTTAAACAAGCTATGGAAATAAATACAGGGAACCAAATTACTTAAAACGTCTAAAATCTAAAAACGTACGTTTAAATTTAAATAAACGTAAACGTACAAAATAAAAAATGAGATTTGATAAATAAAAGGCCTACGGATATGAAAATTATATTTTTACAATCCTAATAATAAAAGAAAATTATTGGAAAAAGAAAATTATTTATTTGACTTATTAATTAATTATTATTAATTAAAAACTATTTTTAACTATTAAATAATTACCTAAAAAGTAAGAAAATAAGAAATAAACCTAGAAAAATGAAATTATGACTTAGATAAATCTAAAATATTATAAAACTTATTTTAAAACTGAAAATATATTTATTACACTTTTTATCTAATTATTATTAATTAACTATTATTTTAAATACTTTTTAACTATTTTAAATTCTAATAAATACTAAATAAGCAAAGAAAATTCTGAAACTTTTTCTATAAATATTATTAAGTGAAAAGAAGCTAAGAAAATTATAAAAATGAAAAATGCTTAATTAAAATTTAAAAAGATAAATTCTATTAAATATAAGCTATCACTATTTTTCTGTTTTTGTTTTTCTTAAGGTCTAATAATATAATTATATTTTTCCTAGATTATAAATGACAAAAGAAAATTATGTAAAAAAGATTTATATTTTTCTGATTAAAATTCTATTTATTATGATTTAATTACTATTTTAAACTAATTAAAAAGATTAAAAATATCAAATGACTTAGGAAAAATCTGAAAAATTTAGGATAAGTCTAAGTTAATATTTAAAAGCTATGAAAAATAAAAACAGAAGTTAAATAAGCACTGATAAGCAGATGGGCAGATAAGCAGTTGAGCTAATAAGCTAAAAATAAGCTAATAAGCTCAAAACTTAACCAAATGCTCAGAACAAGTGTAACCAACTTATATAAGCTTAAAACAACTTAATTTAAACAACTAATCCCACAAAATAAGCAAATTCAACACTAGAGCAGTAGCAAAGTTGTGCAGAAAAATCAGGAAATTAGCAAACTTGCAGGGCAATTTAAGCAGTTAAATAAGCTATAGAAAAAACAACCTAATGGGGGCAAAAGCTTCTCAGCACTACTGAGTATCCTAAAAACTAAAAAGCCCTATCACAATCACCCCAATTGAAGTCCAATTTGACCCTAGATCAGGTACCAGAACTGGGATAAAACCTGATGTTTTTGACTTTTGCAGTAAAACACAAAAGTTGACTTTGGTGAGCTTTGATCCTATCTAATGGACTGAGATTGCAATAATAAGTTATGATAAGATGATTTTAAGCAATCCTAACAACCTATGAGCTAGTATGACAGATATTGAAGCCTGAATCCTAACAGTGAATATATAATGAGAGATTGAAAGTGATTTTGACTATTTAACAAATGAGCACTGGTTTTTAGTGTAGAACTGAGCTATGTAGATCTAATGTGACATGTAACAACAACAAACAACAACTAGCATGCACTTGAATGCTGTTTTATCAGCAAATCCAAACACCTCTGATAGAAATAGTTATACAAGATTTTCAAAGCAAATGGTGGATTTAAACCATAACACTGATTTCAAAGGTTATAATATGAACACAAAAGATCATAAGAACATAAAACAACAACAACACAAGCATAAACCACAGATATGGAAATTATGCTAGTCACACAGTTAAAATGAGATTTTTAGCACCAAGTGAATTCAATGAACAAGTTACCTATTTTAATCTATATCATAACTTAACAACACCACAGAAACTTAGAAACACAAAGATTTCAAGCAAGAACTTACTTATACAGTAAAATGCAAAAACTGAGTACAAGGCTTACAAGAACTTTCCAGCTGAAAAACCAAGAACCAAGAACTTTAGATCACACCTATGGGCTTTCCACAAAGCCACTAACCCAGGGCAATCCAAAATTAACCCTGCTCCAGCTTCTTGATCAATGCATTCTTCATAGTTGGATTTTCACTCATTTTTATCTCACTTTTGTATTTTTGCTTTTTAATACTAAAACTGAGTTTTAAGGTTTCTACTAGCTTACACAAGCTATATAGGGAGCTTATATGAGCTTATGAGTCCAGAAACAACACTATAAACAACATTCAAAGAAACATGAAATTTGAACAAGAAATTGCATACACGGATTTCAAACTTGAAAACTGAGATTTATTATTGAGAATAGGTTTACAAACACTGAAAATACTTAAACAAGTACTTGAAAGCTAAAATTAACACTTGGAAATTAAAACACCATTAATTCGACATAAACTAAGAGAATTTACACTAGATACTTTCTACATTGCTTCTCCCTTGATATATTGTAACCACCCGTAATTTTTCGAATATATTTTTATACGAGATTATCTCCGTTCTTCATTTACGGACCTTTTCTGAACTCTTTTGACTCTAAAACGTGAAATTTATCTCTTGAAACGTGAAATTCGTACACAACGCGTACTGGCACAATCGACGATTTGTTTTGATTATTTAATTATTCGTGAGAAACGAGACGTATGAATAGTCGTTTTTATTGGAAAATTTATTCTGAGCGCAGTGGTGAAATTCTCGTGTCCTGAATCGATCATTTGCCATCTTAAACGAGCCCCGAGCCTCATTTCAAGAAAGATAGCAAAAATTACAACTATGGTCCCTGCAGTAAAATTTTATTCCTCTTCCCTTAAACTTTGTTAATTACAGCTTTGGTCCCTAAAGTTTTTCTAAACCTAACCCTAGCTATATATATATATTTCTTTATACTAATTCTAGGGTTAGTATCCCCATTTTAGTTCCTGCAGCCGCCAACCTCACTCTCTCTTGTCCGGCCATCTCAGGCCACCCTTCGCCGGCAACACCCCATCTCCGGCGACCTCATCACAACCATTATTAAACACCACGATTTCACCACAAAACCACCATCTATTTCGTCCTTTTGTTAACCGAAGGTTCAAGGTAGGTAAAACCCACCGTTAACGCAACGGTGGGGATGTGAAACTCGTAAAAATAAACCACATTTCATCGCATATTTTGGAGCTACTTTGGGTTGTTTTGGTTCGGAGTCACCACAGCCGCCGTCACTTTCGTCTCCTCATTCTCTTCTCTTCTCTCGTCCTCCCTCTCGACATGGTAAAAATCGAGACAACCATTGGTTATTTATTGTTTTGAATGAAAATGATTATAAACCTTTGTTATAGCTTTTCGTGGATTTATTATGAAACGAGATTTAAAACATTTTTGAGATATATAAATTCGTGTGGTAAGAATATTTGTGTAGCGTCACAGTCAAGAGTTTTGCTCTCGGATGGTTTTTGTCGTGTATACATTGAAGTCCGTTTGGTTGCTACTGTTAAACAGATTTGAAGCCGAGACCTCCCATGGTCTCGGCATGAGGGATTCGTTAATATTTTTGGTGATTGATTGTCGTGTCATGAACTTAGGATTTGGGTTAAGTTAGTGAGATTTGTGGTCCGTTTGGGTTGTCGTCCTTGCGGCATAGACTCACAACCGAGACCTCGTGGTCTCGGTGAGGTAAGATTATTATTTTTGGCTCGATTGGTTATTTTAGTATCGTGTTTGGTCAAGCTACCCAAAAGGGTGCTTACGTTTGGTCTCAGTTCCACAGCGACAACACCAAATGGTGTTTATTTGATTTGTTATGTGTCGAGTGTTGTTTTGTTTGGCTAGCTGTGAACATCCACATAGGGTGCGTTCGTTAATTGTATTTCAGCCCAACTTTGGGTGTGTTTGTTTATTTGTTTGGGCCCCGCAACCCATTAGAGGGTGTGTTTGGTTTTAAAGTGGGCCTCAAGCCCATTTCTCACATAAGATGTGTTGGTTATAAGTAGTGGTGTCAAAATATATATTTTACTAACGAGATTGATTTGTTTGGTTATTGGTGTATATTTAGTACGTTTCAGATTATAGAGAAATTGTGAATTTGGATTTGAATTCGGAATATGATTATTATACTTGGACATTGAACATTATGGATTTATTGGACTAGAGACGAATACAATATATTAGACTCACGACGACTTTAATATATTTGATTCGTAACTGATACTTTTTGTTAAATTCCATTAAACCGATTTGAGAAAAACTAATTTTATTAGTTAAACTTATTTCTATTTATAAAACGTTTATCTTTTATACAAACTATTTGGGATATCGGGGTAAATGTCGAAACGTACAAACCGATATATTTTATTTGAGGTGCTTATTGGTCGATTAACTTCTAGGTTTGTCTTCTTGGTTGAGTTCTCGTCAGTATTCTCTCGACTATGTCGATGTCTATTCTCTTTGGCGTGAGTTGTCTGTCGAGTCCATGTCTTCTTACCACACTACACGAAACGTGAAACTAAACTTTTGATAAGTTTTGAAAACTGAGAAATCCACGAAAACTACGACACGCTGTCTTTTATAGACTTTATTATTTTGCGAGACATGTTTTGAGATAATCGTATACGTATTAGGTTGTGCCGAGCCTAGACCGTTGTGTACCGCCGTGCTTGTACCGTCGTGCCGTATGTCTTGAGATTGTTATGTCTTGCTTCTCGATGCCAGTCGTGTTAGTTGTGATCTTGCATTGCTGTGGCTAAGGTGAGTTCATGACCCCTACTTTTACTGGTTTTTAAACTATTTTGGGGGAGAATACATGCTCGTTGTTTTTCACTAAACTCAATACTTTTGAAAGCTTTAAATGATGTGATCTACTGAATTATAGTTTTGGACAATATATGTGCTTTGATTGCAATATGTTCTTTATTGTGTGAACTTAATTTGTGTGACTTGAATTGAACGTGTGCAACTATTTTGTGATGCATTGTGGTATACCATTTTGGGAATATGGCACCCAGTATATCATTTTGGGAATATGGCACCCTGTATATCATATTTGGGAATATGGCACCCAGTATATCATTTTGGGAATATGGCACCCAATCTATGTGTGGATCATTTATGCGTAATTGTAGTCTGAGGTTCAGTTGGCACGTCACTATATGAGTGTAGTACTTATATGATGGATTATGGTTCGAGATGTTTGACTATGTTTTTATCTGCGTGTTTGGTTCTAGAACTATTACTTAGGCAGTGTTGGCCTACGTTGGACTTGACTTGTTTATGAACAACGATTTTGAACTCGAAAACCTTTTGGTTCAACCAAACTGTTTTAAACTAAAACCTATGAACTCACCAGCGTAAGCTGACCCTTTTTAGCATGTATTTTCAGGTTTAAGACTATAGCTTATCTCTGGAGGCGCTTGGCAAGGGGCATGGTCATAGACGACTCTGATGAATATGTTTGGGACCGCTTAAATCCTTTCATGGGCCTATTTCCGCACTACTCTTGATTTATATAAATTTAACATTTTTTTGTAAATGAATTTTATTCTAAACGGTTAAGGTAAAACCGTTCTTTGAACCTTGTGTTGTGATACCAATTGAGTAGCACCCCAGTGACATGTATGCTTCCGCTGGACCCAATTTTCGGGGTGTGACAGATTGGTATCAGAGCCTAGGTTATAGAGAACTGGGTTTATTTTCAAATACCTGGACTATAACCACTTTTGGCAAAAACTTAACCCTATGACCGAAACGTGCCTGCCTGCCAAGCTGATGCCTCGCGCATGATCTTGTTTGGTGAGATAATTGATGAGATATTAGATGAGATGTTCATGGTATATTTGACGAGTTATTTGATGAGATGCTTGATTATATATTTGTTGAGATGTGTGCCTGACTCTTGGATATTTTATATCCACTCGTTTTAGCTGTTCACTAGAAGCATTTCCATATGCTTATGCACGCACCGAACCTGTCACAGAGTTACGCTATTTCCTTGCGTAATTTCACTATTGAATGTCGAGTTTGTACACTTGTCGTGATTTTTGGGAATGATTCTGGATATAATGGACATACTACTAGTGTAACTAGGCTTAGTATTTCAAAATTCATTGAACCTCGGGTGAATATAGACTGATCACCTATATTCAACCAGGGACAGTGGGACATAGCCTGATCACCTATGTCCGACTCAGAGGTGAATTTTGCAATACTCAGAGTAGTTATAATGGAATTATGTCCGGGTTGGTCATTGATTTTTGGGATGGTACCGTTTCGTGTGGGTGCACAGACATTGGAATTTTACTTCCACACACACTACACACTGGCATCACAACACCGCATGAATCGTAATGCCCTTGGCATCGCTATACGTCTCCATCATATGGAAATCCTGTTTGCCGCCGTCTGGCCGTACTTTACATCTGGTCGAGTTAGATCCGATTGCATCGTTTGAATCCGAGTTACTTATTTGTAACTCCTTAAGAGCATTATAAGCCGTCCGAGCTTACTGGAACGTTTAGATTCGATTTCGACTATGTTTGGTTTTGAATTTTGGCTACGTTTGGAATTGATTTTGGCCACGTTTGGATTTGATTTTATCTACGCTTATGTTTGAATTTGGCTACGTCTGGATTTAATTTTTTACCTCGTTTGGATTTGATTCTGGCTACGTTTGGATTCGATTTTGACTACGTTTGGATTCGATATCGACTATGTTTGGATTGGTTTTGATTCTGATTTAGTTCGAGTTGTTTGATTTTATGATTTTGGACGTCATCCTGGATTTGGATTTGTTATCCGACCTCGTTTTGTTGTGACCTTGTTACAGTCGCCGCTACTCTAAGCCTTGTGCTCAATCGATGATATTCATTTTTTTCAACCGAGGTTGTTCATTCGAAGCTGTTCAATCAATGTTGTACCTTCCGTTTTGAGTACCTTGTACATTACCAATTCAACCAATTGATTGCTTGTGGCAATCAACTTCTTTTCTCAGAATTATACTCTGAACTCGCTAAACTCTCTATTTGGCAGAGATTCCACACCCAGCAGAAATCTTGAGACTCTAAGGGGTAACTGAAACCGCGATTCCTTGGGACAACCATCTGACTTCTCACTCGTCCCTCGGAAGTACCAGTGATCCTTGCTACTTTCTTACCGGATAATAAACTATATCATAAACGAAACTTTGGAAATAAATCCCGCGCCGCTACCAGAGTAATTGTTGATAATCCTACCTAATCTACTCACCTTCTCTAATCGATGAAACGACTGTATGGGCAAACTTGCTCGTCCATACTCATATGAAATCATTACCCGGTATAGAGTGTCGACTCTTACCATCCTCTGATCGGGATAGTTGTTTCACATCAAGTTCCCGGCAATCACTCCAAAGAGCCATGCGAACAGATTTGGTGATGAATACTGTGTATCATCTCCAGACTGATGGCCAAAATGGAAAAATCATTCGAGTGTTAAGGGACATGTTGTGTTCCTGCGTAATTTGGCAATAATTGGTATCGACACCCCCTGTTGGCCAAATTCTCTTATGACGATACCTACGACTCCAGTATTTCACGGCACCGTACTAGACACCATATGGTTGCAAGTGCCGATCGCTGACTTGATGGGTAGAAATTGGGGATACCCAACTTACCGACCCCGAATTTGTTCATTGAGACTACCGAGAAAATCGTTTAGATCAGAACCGAGTTATACGCTGCTCACGAGTCGTCAGAAGAGCATGCTGGCAAATGACGTAAACCCCTTGAATTTCCAGATAAAGCCTAGATTATGCTTAAAGACTCACCATGTGAAGGTGTGATACGTTTAGTAAACGTGGGAAGCTTAATCTCGTTGTATTGATCTTTTTGAAATCCTTGCTAGAGTTGAACCGGTAGCACACAGGCTCGAGCTACCGTCATGACTCAACAATATTCGCAATGTTTTTTTTTGCGCATTATGATGAAATGACTTGTCGATGAGGCAACCGCTATTCCTCCGGGAAAGATCAAGATTGACGAATGTTTGAATCTTGTTGAGAAACCTGTCAAAATCATGAACCGTGAAATCGAACGACTTTAGTAAAGTCGCATCCCTGTCGACAAAGCTCGTCGAAGCTCGTGAAAAAGTCCTGAATTCACGTGAGAACGTGACGATGAATCCTCGTGTGTATGTACTCATCTCTTTTCAACCGTAACGAGTAACTTGAATTGAATCGCGAGGACGCGATTCTGTTTAAGGAGGTGAGATTGTAACCACCCGTAATTTTTCGAATATATTTTTATACGAGATTATCTCCGTTCTTCATTTACGGACCTTTTCTGAACTCTTTTGACTCTAAAACGTGAAATTTATCTCTTGAAACGTGAAATTCGTACACAACGCGTACTGGCACAATCGACGATTTGTTTTGATTATTTAATTATTCGTGAGAAACGAGACGTATGAATAGTCGTTTTTATTGGAAAATTTATTCTGAGCGCAGTGGTGAAATTCTCGTATCCTGAATCGATCATTTGCCATCTTAAACGAGCCCCGAGCCTCATTTCAAGAAAGATAGCAAAAATTACAACTATGGTCCCTGCAGTAAAATTTTATTCCTCTTCCCTTAAACTTTGTTAATTACAGCTTTGGTCCCTAAAGTTTTTCTAAACCTAACCCTAGCTATATATATATTTCTTTATACTAATTCTAGGGTTAGTATCCCCATTTTAGTTCCTGCAGCCGCCAACCTCACTCTCTCTTGTCCGGCCATCTCAGGCCACCCTTCGCCGGCAACACCCCATCTCCGGCGACCTCATCACAACCATTATTAAACACCACGATTTCACCACAAAACCACCATCTATTTCGTCCTTTTGTTAACCGAAGGTTCAAGGTAGGTAAAACCCACCGTTAACGCAACGGTGGGGATGTGAAACTCGTAAAAATAAACCACATTTCATCGCATATTTTGGAGCTACTTTGGGTTGTTTTGGTTCGGAGTCACCACAGCCGCCGTCACTTTCGTCTCCTCATTCTCTTCTCTTCTCTCGTCCTCCCTCTCGACATGGTAAAAATCGAGACAACCATTGGTTATTTATTGTTTTGAATGAAAATGATTATAAACCTTTGTTATAGCTTTTCGTGGATTTATTATGAAACGAGATTTAAAACATTTTTGAGATATATAAATTCGTGTGGTAAGAATATTTGTGTAGCGTCACAGTCAAGAGTTTTGCTCTCGGATGGTTTTTGTCGTGTATACATTGAAGTCCGTTTGGTTGCTACTGTTAAACAGATTTGAAGCCGAGACCTCCCATGGTCTCGGCATGAGGGATTCGTTAATATTTTTGGTGATTGATTGTCGTGTCATGAACTTAGGATTTGGGTTAAGTTAGTGAGATTTGTGGTCCGTTTGGGTTGTCGTCCTTGCGGCATAGACTCACAACCGAGACCTCGTGGTCTCGGTGAGGTAAGATTATTATTTTTGGCTCGATTGGTTATTTTAGTATCGTGTTTGGTCAAGCTACCCAAAAGGGTGCTTACGTTTGGTCTCGGTTCCACAGCGACAACACCAAATGGTGTTTATTTGATTTGTTATGTGTCGAGTGTTGTTTTGTTTGGCTAGCTGTGAACATCCACATAGGGTGCGTTCGTTAATTGTATTTCAGCCCAACTTTGGGTGTGTTTGTTTATTTGTTTGGGCCCCGCAACCCATTAGAGGGTGTGTTTGGTTTTAAAGTGGGCCTCAAGCCCATTTCTCACATAAGATGTGTTGGTTATAAGTAGTGGTGTCAAAATATATATTTTACTAACGAGATTGATTTGTTTGGTTATTGGTGTATATTTAGTACGTTTCAGATTATAGAGAAATTGTGAATTTGGATTTGAATTCGGAATATGATTATTATACTTGGACATTGAACATTATGGATTTATTGGACTAGAGACGAATACAATATATTAGACTCACGACGACTTTAATATATTTGATTCGTAACTGATACTTTTTGTTAAATTCCATTAAACCGATTTGAGAAAAACTAATTTTATTAGTTAAACTTATTTCTATTTATAAAACGTTTATCTTTTATACAAACTATTTGGGATATCGGGGTAAATGTCGAAACGTACAAACCGATATATTTTATTTGAGGTGCTTATTGGTCGATTAACTTCTAGGTTTGTCTTCTTGGTTGAGTTCTCGTCAGTATTCTCTCGACTATGTCGATGTCTATTCTCTTTGGCGTGAGTTGTCTGTCGAGTCCATGTCTTCTTACCACACTACACGAAACGTGAAACTAAACTTTTGATAAGTTTTGAAAACTGAGAAATCCACGAAAACTACGACACGCTGTCTTTTATAGACTTTATTATTTTGCGAGACATGTTTTGAGATAATCGTATACGTATTAGGTTGTGCCGAGCCTAGACCGTTGTGTACCGCCGTGCTTGTACCGTCGTGCCGTATGTCTTGAGATTGTTATGTCTTGCTTCTCGATGCCAGTCGTGTTAGTTGTGATCTTGCATTGCTGTGGCTAAGGTGAGTTCATGACCCCTACTTTTACTGGTTTTTAAACTATTTTGGGGGAGAATACATGCTCGTTGTTTTTCACTAAACTCAATACTTTTGAAAGCTTTAAATGATGTGATCTACTGAATTATAGTTTTGGACAATATATGTGCTTTGATTGCAATATGTTCTTTATTGTGTGAACTTAATTTGTGTGACTTGAATTGAACGTGTGCAACTATTTTGTGATGCATTGTGGTATACCATTTTGGGAATATGGCACCCAGTATATCATTTTGGGAATATGGCACCCTGTATATCATATTTGGGAATATGGCACCCAGTATATCATTTTGGGAATATGGCACCCAATCTATGTGTGGATCATTTATGCGTAATTGTAGTCTGAGGTTCAGTTGGCACGTCACTATATGAGTGTAGTACTTATATGATGGATTATGGTTCGAGATGTTTGACTATGTTTTTATCTGCGTGTTTGGTTCTAGAACTATTACTTAGGCAGTGTTGGCCTACGTTGGACTTGACTTGTTTATGAACAACGATTTTGAACTCGAAAACCTTTTGGTTCAACCAAACTGTTTTAAACTAAAACCTATGAACTCACCAGCGTAAGCTGACCCTTTTTAGCATGTATTTTCAGGTTTAAGACTATAGCTTATCTCTGGAGGCGCTTGGCAAGGGGCATGGTCATAGACGACTCTGATGAATATGTTTGGGACCGCTTAAATCCTTTCATGGGCCTATTTCCGCACTACTCTTGATTTATATAAATTTAACATTTTTTTGTAAATGAATTTTATTCTAAACGGTTAAGGTAAAACCGTTCTTTGAACCTTGTGTTGTGATACCAATTGAGTAGCACCCCAGTGACATGTATGCTTCCGCTGGACCCAATTTTCGGGGTGTGACATATATATTGACCTTTAGCACTTTGTCGACCTCTCTGAATGTATCCCACCACATCTTGGCCCTTGATTTCATCAATTTCATCACAAACGTCCATTTGGACTTTTTGGCGCCAAAACGTACAAAAGTAGAAATAAGCTATTTTGAGGCAATTAAAGAATTGTGGATGTTTGTGGAGGTGTAGGGGACAATTTGGATAGTAGGTATGGAGCTAAGGTTGAGGTGGCAACATAATCAGGCAAAGTGAGTACTTCTTAGTGGAAGAGTGGGAGGGAAGCATTTAATGCATATTGGGTGTATATGGAGGTGGAAGGATGAGGTGGTGATGTAGATGAGCTGGGGGGATAAGGTGGAAGGCCAGGTAAGGGTGGTATTGGAGGTGGTTTGTAGCAGTAATGGTGGGAGGGAAATAGGGAAGATGGGTTTGACTGGGTTGACCCTGGTTTTATTAATAAAAGGAGTTGGGTCGGGTCAAAGGCATGGTGGGCTGGGGTTATTTATTTTAGGATGGGCTGGGTTTGATTTGGATTTTAATTAATTACTTGGTCCGGTTTGGTTTGTAGTTTAAATACAAGGACCATTTTTGTATTTTCTGAAAATTAGAGGACCAAAGTTGTACATCCTCCAAAATAAACCAAGGGTGATTCCTGCCATGTTCCAATAATCCAGGGACCATACATGAAATTTCCAATAATAAAATTTTCCCATGGATCATTTTTGCAAATTCTGAAAGTGCAGGGACCAAACTTGTAAATTATTGAAACTTTTCACCAAAGGACTAAATATGACAACCTATGATTTTAAAAGGACCTTTGGTGACTTTTCTTACAAAACAAATGCCTAGGGACTAAATTTGACAAGTTTTGAAAGTTGAGGGACTGAAACTGCCAATTTTGCAAACTTTATTCGTTTTTCAATTGTTTTCAAACATTTTGCATTTAAAACATATAAAACACAATCCCTGGGATATTTTCAGTATTTTGATGCATTTCTGAGTGTTTTTGGATGTTTTGGCAGTTCAGATACGACAAAAATGATGAGTATTTACACACTCATCAATCCCCCACACTAAACTATTGCTAGTCCCTAGCAATCTTTTTTTGAAAGTTTAATGGATTTTATCTCTTTACCAAAAGCCATCACTTCTGGAGTAGCCACTGTTTTAGTATGTGATACTTTGGTACAATGATAACCAAATGATTTTGAGCAAATCATCAGCTGTAAACGGGTTTGATTTGTCTTTACCAGAAGCCGTTTGCTTCTGGACTAGCCAACTCTTAGATAAAATTATTATTATCTTTGGTGAGCTGATTACCAATTATGGTTTTTCTACTTGCCTTTACCACAATCCATAACCTTGCGGGCTAGCCAACTCTTCACTTATAAAGATATGGTGAGTCGAAAACCATACAATTTTTGGCAAATTGCAAGCCATAAACGGATTAGATATATCTTTACCAAGAGCCGTTTGCTCCTGGATTAGCCAATCCTTATGTGGGTTAGACATGGCGGACTGATAACCATTTATTGCGTTCTAAGTGAGAAAAAATTTTAAAATTTTTGGCCAAAATGGGGGAATAGGGCACTAGAAGGTACAATGTGACAAAATTCGCCAGAATTCCCCCCCCCCCATACTTAGAACTGAATATTGCCCTCAATATTCAAAGTACCGGTTGTTAAACCAACACTTAGAACGTGAAAGGGAAATACTGAATAGCAATTATTTTATATACACACACATTTTTTTTTTGACTGTACATATATACAACATGCGGGGCATCTCCCCCACACTTGGGTGTTAGAAAAGAGAAAGAAGTCAGAGACATGGGTGAAAACCCATGTTGTGGGCTAATGTTTTTGATCACCGAGTCACTAGCTTGACTCGATCCCCGAATTTATTGGTCCATGGGGAATGTTTGAAGATCCGGGACAACCATGGGTGGTATGTCCTCTCCAAAATAGTGTTTTAACCGATGACCATTCACTTTGAAATTTGGTCCGTCATTTTGAGATAACTCAACGGTACCATATGGATAAACTTTTGTAACAGTGAATGGACCAGACCAACGGGATTTGAGTTTGCCCGAGAAAATCTTTAATCTTGAATTGAAAAGAAGGACTCGATCACCAACGTTAAAAACGGGGTTCTTGATTTTAGAGTCATGAATCTTCTTTGTCTTTTCTTTATAGATCAAAGAGTTCTCGTATGCTTGATCACGCAGTTCATTTAATTCATTCATTTGAACTTTACGGTGATCACCCGCAGTTTGGAGGTCAAAGTTAGCATGTTTCAAGGCCCATTAGGCTTTGTGCTCTAATTCGATCGGAAGATGACATGCCTTTCCGTACACAAGCTTGTAAGGTGTACACCCGATGGGTGTTTTGTAAGCTGTACGAAAGGCCCATAGTGCATCATCCAATTTATCCGACCAGGATGCACGATTTTCTCCTACAGTCCTTTCCAAGATTCTTTTAATACCCCGATTTGAAACTTCTACTTGCCCACTTGTTTGTGGGTGATATGCAGTAGAAAGACGGTGAGTTACACCATACTTTTGCATGACTTTATCAAATTTGTCATTGCAGAAATGCGTACCACGATCACTGATTATAGCACGTGGAGTTCCAAAACGAGCAAAAAGAGCTTTCAGGAATTTTACAACAACTCGGGCATCATTGGTGGGTAAAGCTTTTGCTTCAACCCATTTTGACAAATAGTCAACAGCCACGAGAATGTATTTATTTCCTCGAGATGATGGAAATGGCCCCATAAAGTCAATGCCCCAGACATCAAAGATTTCACAGACTTGAATTGCATTTTGTGGCATTTCATTTCGTTGTGAAATATTTCCGTGACGCTGACAAGCTTCACAAGTTTTGATGAGATCTTGGGCATCCTTATAGATTGTGGGCCAATAAAACCCGGAATCAAACACCTTTTTGGCGGTGTAATTGGGACTATGATGGCCCCTAGTGGGTCCAGCATGGTAAGCTTTGAGAATGTCAACAGCTTCCTGTCCATACACACACCGTCGGATGACTTGATCCGCACAGATTTTGAATAAGTAGGGGTCGTCCCAGAAGTAATGTTTAACATCCTTGAAGAATTTATTCTTCTGTTGGGTCGACATCCCTTTCACTATGAAGCTACCCGCATGGTAATTTGCGAAGTCAGCAAACCATGGGGTGGTAGAATCTCCACGAAAAGCAACCGCATTGAGTGTCTCGAGAGGAAATGTTTCATTTATTTCCTTTTTCTTGAAAACATCTTGGTGTGGGTTCTCTAATCGGGATAAATGATCAGCAGCTAGGTTCTCCGCTCCTTTTTTATCACGTATAATGATATCAAATTCTTGTAGGAGGAGAACCCAACGGAGTAATCTCGGCTTTGCATCTTGTTTTGCAAAGAGATATTTGAGAGCCGAGTGATCCGTATACACTACACATTTTGTCAAGATCAAATATGGCCGAAACTTCTCAAAGGCATACACCACAACCAACAATTCTTTTTCTGTAGTGGTGTAATGAGTTTGAGCTTCAGTCATGGTTTTACTTGCGTAGTGGACAGGCTGAAAGTGTTTGGCTTTTCGTTGCCCCAGGACTGCACTGATAGCAAAATCACTTGCATCGCACATGAGCTCAAAGGGAAAATCCCAGTCGGGGGCAACTAGAATGGGTGCCTCAATAAGCTTTTTCTTTAATGTTTCAAAAGCTTTGATGCACTCGGGGGAGAAGATAAAAGGAGCATCCTTTTCAAGGAGATGAGTCATAGGCCGGGCGATTTTGGAAAAATCTTGTATGAATCTTCGATAAAAACCGGCATGACCCAGAAAACTCCTAATACCTTTGACGGTAGCGGAATGAGGTAATTTAGCAATGACATCAACTTTAGCTCTGTCAACCTCAATCCCATTCTTTGATATCTTATGGCCGAGGACAATGCCCTCTTTGACCATAAAATGACTCTTTTCCCAATTTAGACAAAGATTGGTGTCTTTACACCGTTTCAACATGTTTTCTAAATTGGAGAGACATGCTTGGAATGAATCCCCAATGACCGAGAAGTCATCCATAAAGACCTCCATTGTTTTACCGATCATGTCGGTGAATATGGCCATCATACACCTTTGGAATGTACCTGGTGCATTACATAAGCCGAAAGGCATACGTTTATAAGCAAAGGTTCCATAGGGGCATGTAAAGGTGGTCTTTTCTTGATATTGTGGATCAATGGGAATTTGAAAGTAACCCGAGAAATCGTCAAGGAAACAATAGTATTCGTTTCCCGCTAGTCTCTCAAGCATCTGATCCATAAAAGGTAGAGGAAAATGGCCTTTACGGGTGGCATCATTTAACTTACGATAGTCAATGCAAACACGCCACCCAGTAACCAATCGAGTTGGAATCAACTCATTTTCATCATTTGTGACAACAGTTATGCCACCCTTTTTTGGAACACAGTGAATGGGACTAACCCAAGGACTATCAGAGATGGGATAAATCAATCCTGCATCAAGAAGTTTGAGAACCTCTTGTTTGATAACATCGTGGATTTTAGGATTCACCCTTCTTTGATGTTGGACTGCTGGATTAAAATCATCCTCCATTAAAATCTTGTGAGTACAAAATTCACGGTCGATACCCTTTATGTCGGAGAGTTTCCAAGCAATGGCTTGCTTGTGTGACTTTAAGACCTTTATTAGAGCAGTCTTTTCCTCATCTCTTAAATCTTTAGCAATAATGACGGGTAATTTATCATTACCCTCCAAAAATGTGTACTCAAGATGAGGCGGTAAGTCTTTGAGTTCGACCTCAGGAAATTCATCAGTTTTCTCAACTGATCTGATTTCCTCATTATGAAGTTCAACGGGAGGGAGTTGAGGAGAATTGTCCTGATTCAACAATTTCTCAAGAAGAAGAATATCTCCCTCCAGATCAATCTCAGCGTTATCAATCCCCTCTAGGAATGAATCACACTTGAGAAAATCCTCGATCTCTTCCAAAATGAAATCACTTCTCTCAAACGGAGTGAGAGAAAGGGAAGAGTCAGAAATGATAGGTAGAGAAGATGTGGTGGGATCCCTACTCACAGAATTATGAGAATAACCAAGAAACTCTTGAGAGTACTCCTGTGAAACAATATCAATGACATCGATTCGGTTAACCGATTCAGAATCATAATTTGAGGAGTACCTCGAAGTTTGATCGAGGTTAAAGGTAACAGCTTCATTACCCACACGTAATGTGATTTCATGCTCAAATACATCTATGAGAGCACGACCCGTTCTTAGGAATCCTCTTCCAAGAATGAGAGGAACCCTAGGATCAGCATCAAAATCAACAACCACAAAGTCAGCTGGAAAATGGAACTTTCCTACTTTCACAAATACGTCCTCAGCAATGCCAAGTGGACGAGATATTGAACGATCTGCAAGCTCAAGAGTCATGCAGGTAGGAGTAAGTTCAGGAAGAGAAAGTTTCTTCCATACTGATTTAGGCATTAGGTTGATGCTTGCACCAAGATCGGCCAAGGCATAGCATTCAACCATTCCTGGAAAGACACAAGGTAGTAGAAATCTTCCAGGATCTCCAAGCTTCTCGGGAAGCTTTTTCAAGATAACTGCTGAGCAGTTCTCATTTAATGGAGTCTTTGCCATTTCAAACAGTTTTTCCTTGTTGCTTAACAAGTGTTTGATTGTGGATGCAAACTTGGGCATCAGAATGATAGCATCCGCAAAGCTTATGTCAAAATGTAATTCATGAAAAATTTGGAAAAATTTATCCATTTGTTGACTAGCTTTTTCGCGGAGCTTTTGCTCATTTAAACGTGATGGGTAAGGAATAGAAGGTTTGGATTTAGGGTTTTCAACCGGGGTTTCAGGATGTTCAAAGACAACTTGAGGTTTAGTCTTGGGTTTCGGGACAACTTGAGGTTGGACGTTGTTGTTACCTCCGTTATTAGTAGGAAGTACCTGGTCCTTAGTCACCTCAGGCTCACTTTCCACTACCTTGGGGGAAGAAGAAGAAGTGGTAGTAGGAATAGTGGGTCCCTCATATGAAACATCACTTCGGGTTATGATCGCCTTAACATCGCCCTTCGGGTTAGCGATCGTGTTGCTCGGAAGTTTTCCTGAGCCCGAAGGTTGATCATTTAAAGATTTTTTAATCTCAGAGATCTAGCTGACCAACAACCTGTTTGTGTCCTCTTGAGCTTTCATGAATTGCCTCAATAACTCATCAGATGATGCTTGTGGGGCTGGAATGGCTTGAGGTTGATTAGAGAAATTTTGGATTCGGTTATTTTGATTATAACCTTGATGTTGAAAATTCCCTTGATTTGGATTACCATTTCCCTAAAAATGATTTCCCTGGTTGTAATTGTTTCGGTTAAAGTTTCCTTGGTGTTGGAAACCTTGATTATGTCCAGAATTGAAATTCCTTTGGTTTTGATAACCTTGGTTCATTCGAGGTTGGTTCTGGTTTCGGTTTTGCAAATTCTGGTTCTGATTAAAACCGGGTGGTCCTTGGTAGGTGTTAGCTCGGAAGTTTGGTTCCATTTGAGGACGGTATTGATTACCTCCCTGATTTGAAGTACCGGCTATAGCATTAGCTTCAAAAGGACTACCATCGGTGGCAGTACAGTTGTAGTATGCGTGAGGGCCACCACAAGTAACACAGACTTCCACTTTCTTCACTTCAGCATGTGAAGGATTTTGTGTGAAAGTGACTTTCTTTTGGTTTGAGAGAACCAAAGCTTGAATAACGTCCGTGAGTTTTTCAATCTTAGCATCGTTGCTAGAAGTACTCACGGGAGATGAAGTAGAAGGACCAGCACTAGCCTGAGAATGATATGGCTTTGTTCGTGCAGTACTGACCTTAGACTTATTTTCAATAATCGCTAAAGCTTCTTTGATGGTTTTGCTCAAAAAGTTACCTCCAGAGGAGGCATTGAGAGAATCTTGGTCAGATTGGCTCACACCATTATAGAAAGTGTCGATTTGCATCAACTCGGTGAAACCATGATGAGGACATTTACGAAGCAATTCTTTGAAACGATCCCACGCGTCACTAAACGATTCATCAAATCTTTGTGTGAATTTGATGATTTCATTTTTAAGACTTGTCGTTCTAGACGGTGGAAAAAATTCGTTTACAAACTTTGTAACTAAGACCTCCCATGTCTCGATTGAACGAGGGGGTTGTTTTTCAAGCCATATCCGGGCTTGTCCCTCGAGAGAAAATGGGAATAGAAGAAGTTTGATTGAGTAAGAAGGGATGTTCTTGTATTTGATGGTAGATGTAATCTTGTTAAACCATCGAATGTGAGCATGAGGATCATCCCTCTCAAAACCGTAGAATTGGCTTGAGGTTACAAGATTCAGTAACCTGGTTTTGAGCTCAAAACTTTCAGCCACGATGGCTGGAACAACAATGGCATCTCCATAACCCTCGATGGGTGCTTGGAGAAGCTCATTCATCGGCAAATCTGCCATGATGACAGGGTCAGTACGTACCTCAGTTACGACTGATGGGGCAAAACGTCTATGACGTCTTCGAGGTATGTTTCCAAGCTCACGGAAAGGGCTTGATGACCTAGAAGAACGAGTGCGCATGCACTAAGACAAGTCTAAGAATCCTTTATAGTGGAGGAAACTTAGAAAAGGGTAAGAAGATTCTATTTGGGTTTTATTTATATTTTTCGTTTTTGAAAAGTGAAGATGAAAACAAATCCAATCAAAACAAGATCGAGACAAAACGACAGTGAACTTAAACCAATAATCACAAGATAAATGGCTTCTTTGAAAAAGGTACACCACTCACAAGGATACAAAGGCAAGTTTTAATCTTTAGTTTGGGAACTTATTATGGTCGTACCCCCAGTTAGGTAGTACTCTGTCTTGGTTCTCGATGGTAAATTTTATTGTTGTTATTATTTAAACAAAAATTCTTATTTGTATTTTTATCTTTTATATATATATAGAAACAAAAGAAAATATTTTTGTGTTTTATATGTTTATGGAAGATTGAAATACGATATTTTTGGTACTCGATCCGTTAAACGAATTAACTTCACGAGCGTTTTGCTTTATATATGGTGAATATACAAGAGATAGAAGATATACACAGATTGGGTTTCAAAAACACGATACTGCAAAACGTTTAGAACATGCAACACACCTCCCCGGCAGCGGCGCCAAAATTTGATTGGCCTCAAATAGTCAACTTAAATCAACCACGGATGTGGTCAAATAAAGTCAAACCAATTGAAGACAACTAACCAAGAAGTATAGTGTTTTCCCGGGTCGTTATATCCCAGCGAAGCGTGAAATTGTGTTTAAAGACGAATTGTGATCAAGTGCTATTGAATGGAAAAGGGGTTTTGAATTATTGGATTAAGGAAATAAAAGGAAATAGGTTTAAACAAGCTATGGAAATAAATACAAGGAACCAAATTACTTAAAACGTCTAAAATCTAAAAACGTACGTTTAAATTTAAATAAACGTAAACGTACAAAATAAAAAATGAGATTTGATAAATAAAAGGCCTACGGATATGAAAATTATATTTTTACAATCCTAATAATAAAAGAAAATTATTGGAAAAAGAAAATTATTTATTTGACTTATTAATTAATTATTATTAATTAAAAACTATTTTTAACTATTAAATAATTACCTAAAAAGTAAGAAAATAAGAAATAAACCTAGAAAAATGAAATTATGACTTAGATAAATCTAAAATATTATAAAACTTATTTTAAAACTGAAAATATATTTATTACACTTTTTATCTAATTATTATTAATTAACTATTATTTTAAATACTTTTTAACTATTTTAAATTCTAATAAATACTAAATAAGCAAAGAAAATTCTGAAACTTTTTCTATAAATATTATTAAGTGAAAAGAAGCTAAGAAAATTATAAAAATGAAAAATGCTTAATTAAAATTTAAAAAGATAAATTCTATTAAATAGAAGCTATCACTATTTTTCTGTTTTTGTTTTTCTTAAGGTCTAATAATATAATTATATTTTTCCTAGATTATAAATGACAAAAGAAAATTATGTAAAAAATATTTATATTTTTCTGATTAAAATTCTATTTATTATGATTTAATTACTATTTTAAACTAATTAAAAAGATTAAAAATATCAAATGACTTAGGAAAAATCTGAAAAATTTAGGATAAGTCTAAGTTAATATTTAAAAGCTATGAAAAATAAAAGCAGAAGTTAAATAAGCACTGATAAGCAGATGGGCAGATAAGCAGTTGAGCTAATAAGCTAAAAATAAGCTAATAAGCTCAAAACTTAACCAAATGCTCAGAACAAGTGTAACCAACTTATATAAGCTTAAAACAACTTAATTCAAACAGCTAATCCCACAAAATAAGCAAATTCAACACTAGAGCAGTAGCAAAGTTGTGCAGAAAAATTAGGAAATTAGCAAACTTGCAGGGCAATTTAAGTAGTTAAATAAGCTATAGAAAAGCAACCTAATGGGGGCAAAAGCTTCTCAGCACTACTGAGTATCCTAAAAACTAAAAAGCCCTATCACAATCACCCCAATTGAAGTCCAATTTGACCCTAGATCAGGTACCAGAACTGGGATAAAACCTGATGTTTTTGACTTTTGCAGTAAAACACAAAAGTTGACTTTGGTGAGCTTTGATCCTATCTAATGGACTGAGATTGCAATAATAAGTTATGATAAGATGATTTTAAGCAATCCTAACAACCTATGAGCTAGTATGACAGATATTGAAGCCTGAATCCTAACAGTGAATATATAATGAGAGATTGAAAGTGATTTTGACTATTTAACAAATGAGCACTGGTTTTTAGTGTAGAACTGAGCTAGGTAGATCTAATGTGACATGTAACAACAACAAACAACAACTAGCATGCACTTGAATGCTGTTTTATCAGCAAATCCAAACACCTCTGATAGGAATAGTTATACAAGATTTTCAAAGCAAATGGTGGATTTAAACCATAACACTGATTTCAAAGGTTATAATATGAACACAAAAGATCATAAGAACATAAAACAACAACAACACAAGCATAAACCACAGATATGGAAATTATGCTAGTCACACAGTTAAAATGAGATTTTTAGCACTAAGTGAATTCAATGAACAAGTTACCTATTTTAATCTATATCATAACTTAACAACACCACAGAAACTTAGAAACACAAAGATTTCAAGCAAGAACTTACTTATACAGTAAAATGCAAAAACTGAGTACAAGGCTTACAAGAACTTTCCAACTGAAAAACCAAGAACCAAGAACTTTAGATCACACCTATGGGCTTTCCACAAAGCCACTAACCCAGGGCAATCCAAAATTAACCCTGCTCCAGCTTCTTGATCAATGCATTCTTCATAGTTGGATTTTCACTCATTTTTATCTCACTTTTGTATTTTTGCTTTTTAATACTAAAACTGAATTTTAAGGTTTCTACTAGCTTACACAAGCTATATAGGGAGCTTATATGAGCTTATGAGTCCAGAAACAACACTATAAACAACATTCAAAGAAACATGAAATTTGAACAAGAAATTGCATACACGGATTTCAAACTTGAAAACTGAGATTTATTATTGAGAATAGGTTTACAAACACTAAAAATACTTAAACAAGTACTAGAAAGCTAAAATTAACACTTGGAAATTAAAACATCATTAATTCGACATAAACTAAGAGAATTTACACTAGATACTTTCTACATTGCTTCTCCCTTGATATATATTGACCTTTAGCACTTTGTCGACCTCTCTGAATGTATCCCACCGCATCTTGGCCCTTGATTTCATCCATTTCATCACAAACGTCCATTTGGACTTTTTGGCGCCAAAACGTACAAAAGTAGAAATAAGCTATTTTGAGGCAATTAAAGAATTGTGGATGTTTGTGGAGGTGTAGGGGACAATTTGGATAGTAGGTATGGAGCTAAGGTTGAGGTGGCACCATAATCAGGCAAAGTGAGTACTTCTTAGTGGAAGAGTGGGAGGGAAGCATTTAATGCATATTGGGTGTATATGGAGGTGGAAGGATGAGGTGGTGATGTAGATGAGCTGGGGGGATAAGGTGGAAGGCCAGGTAAGGGTGGTATTGGAGGTGGTTTGTAGCAGTAATGGTGGGAGGGAAATAGGGAAGATGGGTTTGACTGGGTTGACCCTGGTTTTATTAATAAAAGGAGTTGGGTCGGGTCAAAGGCATAGTGGGCTGGGGTTATTTATTTTAGGATGGGCTGGGTTTGATTTGGATTTTAATTAAATACTTGGTCCGGTTTGGTTTGTAGTTTAAATACAAGGACCATTTTTGTATTTTCTGAAAATTGGAGGACCAAAGTTGTACATCCTCCAAAATAAACCAAGGGTGATTCCTGCCATGTTCCAATAATCCAGGGACCATACATGAAATTTCCAATAATAAAATTTTCCCAGGGATCATATTTGCAAATTCTGAAAGTGTATGGACCAAACTTGTAAATTATTGAAACTTTTCACCAAAGGACTAAATATGACAACCTATGATTTTAAAAGGACCTTTGGTGACTTTTCTTACAAAACAAATGCCTAGGGACTAAATTTGACAAGTTTTGAAAGTTGAGGGACTGAAACTGCCAATTTTGCAAACTTCATTCGTTTTTCAATTGTTTTCAAACATTTTGCATTTAAAACATATAAAACACAATCGCTGGGATATTTTCAGTATTTTGATGCATTTTTGAGTGTTTTTGGATGTTTTGGCAGTTCAGATACGACAAAAATGATGAGTATTTACACACTCATCATGTATCGTAACGTAGAGATAGAGATCGATGAGAGTGTTTTTTGGATTGATCTAATTCCTATAAAGCTCAGAGAGTTTGATCTTATTTTTGGTATGGATTGGCTTAGCAAACACAATGCTGCCATTCTATGTAAACAAAAGATCGATAGAAATGTAAATCCTAGTGGTCGAGAAATGATGATTTATGGTGATAAAAGGGAAGGTGATTTAAAATTTTGTTTCGTAATGAAGGCTAGGAAATATTTATCACGTGGTTGTCTTGCCTTTATGGCACACGTGTTAGATACGAGTTTTGAGAAGAAAAGTATCGACGATGTTCCGATTGTTAATGAATTCCGTGATGTATTTCAGGAAGATTTGCCAGGTATTCCACCCAACTAGCAGGTTGAGTTCCGTATTGACCTTGTTCTAGGTGCTACTCCTATTACCAAAACTCCTTATCGCCTTGCTCCATCCGAAATGAAGGAGTTAATGAGTCAACTCCAAGAGTTACTCGACAAGGGTTTCATTCGCCCTAGTAGCTCACCATGGGGAGCTCCGATTCTATTCGTTAAAAAGAAATACGGTAGTATGCGTATGTGCATTGATTACCGTGAATTGAACAAGGTCACGGTGAAAAATGTGTACCCGTTACCAAGAATCGACGATATATTTGATCAACTTCAAGGCGCAAGGTGATTTTCAAAGATTGATCTCCGTTCGGGTTATTGTAGGTCCACGGTTATGGATCTAAGTAGCCTATGTAAGATAATAGATAACTTGAATAAATCCAAATTAATCTATATGAGAAACTCTTAACAGTATATTGATTGTTAATGCGGAATCTTAACAAACAATAAGTATGAAGAACACAACTATAATTGCTAACTTCGTATTACTATTAAACTTTCAATAATCACACAATGTCACACTAAACATAATGCCGTAGGGCTCCTTTTATACTCTAAGGAAACCCTAATGTTACAAAACGTGTGAAAGGATAAACATATATTCTAATAAGATATCTAATACACATATATCCTTTCCTAACATATAGCTAACTAACTCTGCTATTAAACATAAACAGACTTAACTAATAATAGTTACCAGCACTAACTATGTTTGCTAGACTTAACTATGTACTGGCAGACTTAACTAAGCTAACAGACTTAACGAATACATTAGCAGACTTAAGTCTGTTCTATAATAATTCCCAACAATCCTCCCCTAACTTGATCTTCATACGCCATGAACTTCAAGTTTCTTTTTTGATAAGCTTCCTGAGGATGTTGAACTCTAATCTTTTGGAATTATTTTGAACTTGCAATTCTTCAAATCATCATATCAGAACTTTGCAGCGTCTTATATCAGCAATCATTACACCATCTGATCTTTGCAGCAACATTGACTGTTTGTACATCAATTCATAAAGTTTCATACTATTCTCATCACTTCCAGGTGTGATAACTCCTGTGAGAGGTGAATCATTGAAAATTTAATGGATTTGATGTCTCTTTACCAGTTAGCCATTAACTCTGGAGTAGCCAATTTTTGGTGTAAAACCAAGGTACATTGATAACCATTTTAACTCTTTGTAAATGAAACATGGTGAGTTGAAATACCATATGATTTTTAGCAAATCATCAGCTATTAACGGATTTGATTTGTCTTTACCAAAAGCTGTTTGCTTTTGGACTAGTCAATTCTTTGGTGGAGTGCAATCAACACTTGGTGAATTGATAACCAGTTATGGATTTCCACAGCCTTTACCACAAGCCATACTCTTGTGGGCTAGTCAACTCTTCACTATCATAGATATGGTGAGTTGATTACGATACAATTTTTGGAAAATTGTCAGCCATAAACGGATTTGAGGTATCTTTACCAGAGCTGTTTGCTCTTGGATTAGCCAGTCCTTATGTGGATTAGACATGGTGGACTAATAACCATTTGTTATGTTAGTGCAAAGCACCTTCACCAAGTGAGAACTTCCATTAATCTCAGTTATCAGCTTAGAAAAATTCTTTCAAACACCCCAAACAGCTTCCTTTTGAGACTGCCTTTCAATTAACTGCAATAGCTGATAATATACCTAATCTTTCTTATCACCTAAAAGCTTCTTCTCAAGCATATTCTTGCATACCCTGGGGTGTAGAGGATACTCAACTTCTGCCAACATATATATGTGTGCTCTCTCCAGAGTCAAACAATGAACTTGACAACTATCAAAGTATCTCCATCTCACCACTTCTTGTTGATAGGGCAGCTTCCAAATCTTATCAGTCTTAGATGGTGGATCAAACATGATCCTCAAGTCTCCCCAAAGAACTCTTTCAAATTCTTCTTCTGGTCTGACATCTCCATACTTGATCATCATCAGATTATATGACTCCTTGAGGTCATTTCTGCTCAAATCATTAAGTAATCCTGGAAAATTAACATAAATAACATATGTATTATATTCCCTGATTATTTGATAAGCCCTTTTCTTACCAGTTTTAATGATCTGCCATCTGACAATCTTGGCAGGTTGTGTTGAGCTTTCAGGAATTGAACCCATTGTGAATGAATCAGAAGATGGTTCTTCTTCCACTTGCACATCCTCCTTAGTGACTGACTTACCCTTCTTAGCTACTCTCTTTCTTCTAGTCCACCTCAGAATAGGTTTCATCACATCTACTTCTTCCTTTACAAGTTCACCTTTTGAACTATCAGGTACCTTTTCAACATTAGTTACCTTCTGCCTTTTAAAACTTCTTCTAATTGAATCTTCATAATCAATAGGCTTGTAGTTCTGATCCCTTTCATAAGCTTTTAGATACATATCTTCAATCTCTTCATATGTTTTTCTTTTCATCCTCTCAAAAGTAGAATGCTCCATATTCTTTAAATAATGTTTCATATAAACCATCTTCTCTTGCTTTGATTGTTTCTTGTTAGTACTCTTTCTCTTTTGTGTCTGTTTAATCTTCTCCATTATATCTCCAAGAGTTTCTGTTTCCCTTCTGGCATTAATGAAGTCTACAAGCTGTTTTGCCCTTTCTTCAACTGTCAGACTTGCATAAGCCTTCAGTTCTTCCAACTTTGCCCTTAATTCAGGATCATATTCAATCATAGACATGAATGGATCCAACTCCCCTTGCAGTTTCTTTGCAAGTAATTCATCCTGTTTCTTTAGCTCTTTAAGCCTTGCCTCTTCAGCTGCTTCTTCAGCTTGAATTCTTGCAATTTCAGTCATACTTGCTTCTTCCTCTCTAAGTTGCTTCTTTGTTTTCTTAGGCTGAGGAGTTTCTTCAAGTATTTGCTTACCTTCTCTTTGAGTACCACCAGACTTATCTTCTTTACCAGTTGATGCGTGGTTTTGCGACCTTACAACAGGTTTTACCTCTCGAGGGATCTCGAGAGGCTTGCAATCCCCACCAGGCAGTGTACCTGACCGATGTAGTATAGTGAAGTGGCAAGTACCGGGGGATTGATCGTTCTCTAGGGGAATAGTGTCGTTAGGATTGAAAAACTACTCTAATAGGTCTAAGGGTGAGGGAAGATTCTTTTTGTATTTTTTATATTTTATGAAAGCAAGTAAAATCTCAGGTTTGAAGGAGTGGGCGGAATTAGTTGCTAGTCAACTAACCCAAATAACTACAAATGCAAATAAAATAAAATAACTGAAAATGAAAAGGTTGTGAAACTTATATGGAGAGAAATGTGTTTACTTAGATTTCCTTACTCCCTAACTATCTTTTACCGGTTGATTAGTGTGTATTAATTGCGTGGATGACGGGTGTATTCCTTAATACCAATCGTGGGGTGGCGTACGTACTTCCCCAACTCTACAAGCTCCTACTTCACTCCTATGTCGAGCCGGCTAAGAAGCTCCTAACATGGGATCACTAGAATTCGCTCATGCATTAAATACAACCATAAAAACCTAGTTTTCTTAAGCCTAACATCGATAAACAATCATCCAATACAATTAATAACACACTAATAACCAATAATCAATAGTTAGGTTTCATTAGATCTAAGCAAACACAAGATAAATCTAGCCTAGCATGTTAATTAAAAGACAAGAACAAGATATAATCAAACAACACATAGACATATTGAATGATTAAATGATTACTTATCTTTAATTAAACATGGGAGATCCAAGGGTATGAAAACCCTTAAAAATGGCAGAAATTCGTCTTAGGGTTTCTCCTCACAAAGTTGCACACTAATGACAAAAAATTGCAAAACTATATATAGAGTTTAGGGGCTGACGGCGTCACGTTGTAGGAGTTGACGCCGTCACATCGCCGTGGCTAGGGTTCCCGGATGGCCTTCCTGATGCCGTCCCTCTTTAATCCTCCAAAATCCTCTCTGGCTTATCAAGGCTTGACGCCGTCAGAATAGTGCTTGACGCCGTCTCTCTTTAACTTAAACCGTGATGGCCTTGATCACCTTAAAGGGTGACGCCGTCAGACTTCCATTGTAAAACTCCCTGGCTTATCATGTGTATTTTTCATATCCACCTCTTTTGCCAAGCCATGACGCCGTCAGGAGCAATCCTTGACGCCGTCAAGTGTACTTTTCCAGCAGCTTTGGAGACTTTGTCGTTTTCTTCACTTTTATGCTCCAAAAACGTCCAAAATGCTTCCTTTTCCAGATTTCTTCTCCAAAGTACCTAAAATGACAAAAGGAACGATTTAGGGCAATATTTGATCAAATAAATACGATTTAGGGCTTAAATGACCCCCTAAAAGTGGTTCACTTTTCGCTTCATCAAATACCCTTACACTTGAGATTTGCTTGTCCTCAAGCAAATGCGCTTTTATTCTAATCAAAATACAAGTTAGGGGTCATTTAACGCTAATATAAAAGTAATTACAACAAATAGTCGTTCCACTTTAATCATAATAAGCACGGAGATTACAGACTAGCTCCTCACAAGTAGTGTTTAGATACTCACATCTCTCAGGTGTCATCAAAATAAATCTCATAAATGAAAATGGATAATATCTCTCACTACCTGTCATAGCAAATAGATTACTATAGGCTTGGGAAAGGATCAAAAACCTCCTCCACTAGGCGTAAGCACCTAAGCTAAACTATCAAAGAGGGCTTTTAAAACGGGTTATAACGTTAGGTGTAGGGATATGATAAACACGGATTTGTTGGATAAGGGATATTTTACTGGTGGCGAGTTAAAGATCTTGGTTGATTACAAGTACAATATGGCATTGCTAAGCCAAGACTAGACTCGACTTAAGCTAAAAACAAAATAACAAAAACATAAAATAAACATAAAATGAAACGGGATGGTAGTCCGTATGTTTTTTCTACTTTTCTTTTTCTCATTTTTTTTTTTTTTTTTGTATTTTTCTTGATTTTTTTTTTTTTTTTTCATACACTCTTGCCCTACCATCCACAATAATACATCATAGGGGCGTTGCATTCCCCTTACACTTGAACTTTTACATAACTTTACAATTAACTATTCTAATGACTCGAATTAAGATAATTGAAAAACTTGGAGTACTTTTAAAATATTTAGCACATATGGGGGTAATAATGTTGTTCTTCCCCATTACTCCATTACACTAGTACTTTACCCATGAGTCCCAATCGTCCCAAAACAATATGTACAAGGATATGACTCGACTTAGCAACCATGTAATCAATTAGATAATTAACTTGGGGTTTAAACAAATGTTGTCACAATAATGCACTAAAAATGAGTGCATACAAGGTAGGCTAAGGCGATTTGGGTGTACATTTAAGTGGGGTGTAAACAAATTCTTCCTTTAAGTAAAATGCTTAAAGGTCGAAACGAAAAGATAGGCTCTGAGGGGTGTACTAGGGGTATCGTGTACTAAAAATGAGTACAACGCAAAGGGTGTGGGAGAATTACTTGACCAATGTAGCCAATGTAATTATAACAAAAACACAGGTGTAAAACAATGGGTTAATCCTAATGCCTCTTATCATGTAGTAAATCTAACTACACGAATGTAGTCTCACTTGTGGCCTCGGAATGGTCCTAACGCAAGTTCTAGAATCTAAGTGCTACCGGTACACACATCATAGCATAAATGCTTTTCCTACCAATTCTAGGGGCGAACCTCACATATTTGGGGGTGGAAAAAATTTTAGTGGTACGGTTTTGTGCTAGTCATATAACTCCTATCCGTGAGACGCTCATTAAGATCAAAGTTTCACTCCTATATGTTGTAAAAAAATTTAAATTTGGCACAAAAATTGCCCTAACAAGTATTTATCTCAGTTTTATTACACATCTACCATTAAACAAACAAAAATCAAGCGTAAAAGCATTCTCTAAAGTATCGTACTTTTACCCCCCTTTACACTTAAGATGAACATTGTCCCCAATGTTCAAATAACAAGATGTAAAAGTAAATAAGGTAAAAGAATGAAATCAAATACTCCCCTGATTCGCTCGGTGGATAAAGGGGTAACATGGTTAGATCTTCTTCCAAGGTAATGTTGAAGCTTCACGACTAATGCATCGCCAAAAGCTAGATTCCATACATCTCCTTGTCCAAAATAACCTGTTAAACCTGAGAAAACAAACACGAAAACCTGCATAACATCGGCGGGATAAATTCTATATAAGGATATAATGCTTTTGGAATGATAATTTTGCAGATTCCTGGAGTTTATAAGTTATAGATTTAATAAAAACTTTTTATGAAAACAAAACTTTCAAAAATTTCAGAAAATTAAAACCTGACGCCGTCAGGTTGTAAAGCCTGACGCCGTCAGAAATGATCTGACAGAATTCTCATGTTTAGTTTCCGGAAAATTTCTGGAAAAACCTATACCTTACTTCCTGGAATTCCTGCAAAACATCATTATGACTCGATACAAGCATTTGACTCAAACAATTACTAATATGTATGTTAATTTAATATTATTACGATTCATGTTCATTCGTTCTAATAAACCGATTTGGATTTCCCTTACACTTAACTTTTGCAAAATACCTTTATATGTAGTTAAGACGAAGTTAAAAACAAGATAAAGCATTTTCAAAATTTAGTTTTGAACATGAATCAATAATAATAAAAATTAAACATACATACGGAAGCAAATAAAATCAAACAAACAAATAAATAAACACACAAAGCAAATAAAGCTTGGGTTGCCTCCCAAGAAGCGCTTTTCTTTATTAACGAGTCTTGTAGCTAGACTCAAAGTCCTTCTACCCTATGTAAGTGAGTTCGTCATCAAGGACGTCTTTAGGGTTAAGCTTTGATTGAAGTTTCCTATTGGTCCGCTTAGTACAATATATCTTTTCAAACTTCTCTCCATCCGGGTCATACAATGTCATCTTAATATGCCATGACCCATCTCCATCTTTGGGTGGTTTGTCCCAATCCCACTTATGATCATCGTCCTCACAAGTCCACTTATTCATCCCTAGGTTAATTGGCAAAACTCCTAGGAACTCAATCATCTTCCTAAAAACTAGAGGGTCTTCAAATGGATCCAATTCGGTGTCCCTAGCCAAGAATTGCTCTACCGTATGTGTTCGGTTCACAAATTCCTCTTCTAGGTAAAATGGGCGTTGGGGTCCTATGAAGTCTCTATCGATCCAAGGTCCATATCTAGATGGTCTCCTATTTAATTCTAACCAATGGGGTGTTGGTTCATCACTAGTATCATAAGCATGTTTCTTCACATCATAGACTGACCAAGTATCACCTTCTCCTACCGCTATCTTAGATTCCTTACAATCAATCATAGCACTAGCGGTCGCCAAAAATCCTCTACCTATCAACAAGGGGCATGTAGGGTCGCTAACCATATCAAGGACGTGGAAATCGGCTAAAATGGTTAGTTTTCCTATGTGTACTAACACGTCCTTGACTACTCCAACCGGGTAAGCAACACTTCCATCCGCTAAGCCTATTATCACCTCGGTTTCTTCAAGTTTTCCTAGTTTTAGAGAGGTGTAGAGAGGTAATGGAAGTAGGTTAAGGCTTGATCCAAGATCGGCTAATGTGTCATAAGCCTCCGAATTACCGATCTTGCAAGGTAGAACAAATAAGCCCGGATCATCTAACTTCTTAGGTAGCTTGTTTTGAACAAAGGCGGTCCCTTTTTCGCCTAACTTGAGCTTCTTCTCATCCAACACATCAATAACCGGACTTTCAAGGTGGAGCTCCTTGAATTCTTCGTCAAGGTTTTGAGTGGGAGGTGTTTCAACTATGTTGTTGACCAATTTGGATGTCATAACTTCTTGGTCATTTTGAACGACTTGGGTTTGTTTGAAACACGTGCTCATGGAATTGACCGAATAATATTGTGGACAAGAACTAGGGGACGAAACCGATGAGATGGCGTTGACGCTTTGTTTTAGTTTCGGGTTCTTGAAATCGGCTTCAAACTTGGCTAAACGAGCTTCTTGAGATGCCATAAATTGAGACATCAATCCTTCAAAGTTATTGGTACTACCATTGCCGGAAGGATTGTTGTTGAAAGTACGGTTCGAGTTGGAACCGCTTGATTGGAAACGATTAGGTGGGTTGGAAGAATTGGTTTGTTGTGCGTTTTGGTTTTGTTTCCACCTAAGGTTCGGGTGATTTTTCCATGAGGGGTTGTATGAATCACCGTAGGGGTTTGGCTCGGGTTTGAAAGTGTACCACTTGTCTCCCGCTCCGTCGGTACGCGAGGATGCGTAGTCCGCAAAAGCTTGTTCGGGGAGTTCCATGCAATCACGAGTATCGTGGGGACCACTACATAATTCACACGAAGAGGTGATTTTGTTCACTTGGCTTGAAGGTTTAGGAGCCTCGTAGGATTTCATAAGAAACTTGACTTGGTCTTCAAGTTCTATGATCCTACAGTCGGAAGTGCTTGAATTGTTCGAAGGCAAAGATATTGCCTTGACCGTTTTATTCAAATCACGGGGATCACTCCAACTTTCGTTGTCATAAAGAGCAAGATCTTCTAGGAGAGTCCATGATTGTTCCGCACTTAGATCACGTAGCTTACCACCAGCCGATTGGTCAATGGTTTGCCTCGTGGAGAGATTGATATGGTCATAGAAGATTTGGACTTGGAGCCAAAGTTTTATGCCATGGTGAGGGACTTTTTGGAGTAAGTCCTTGAATCGAGTCCATGCCTCGTAGAGGGTTTCACCTTGACGTTGTTGGAACATCAAGATATCATTCCTTAGCTTGGTAGTTCTTCCTGGTGGGAAAAACTGAGCAAGGAAACGAGTGGTGAGATCATCCCAAGAGGTGATGGATCCTGCGGGTAGACGCTCTAGCCATTGACTAGCTTGGTCCCGCAGAGAGAATTGAAAGAGACGCAGTCGGGTCGTCTCTCGAGTGGCAACATCAAGGTCTATGGAATCAACGATTTTGAGAAAGTCCTTGAGATGTTGATTAGGATCTTCGGAACGAAGTCCATGGAATGCGCATCCGCTTTGCACCAACCGGATGGTGTCGGATCGCAAGGGAGTGACATTGGCTCCTTGAGTGAGCTCAATGGTGTTTCGATAGCCATGGTGGCTAGGACGGGAGTAGTCTCCTAAGGTACGGGCTCTAGGAGGTGGGTTGTTGGGATCGAGGATATTACCACCTTCCATGATGTCGGATGGTAATGGTTACGAACAAAGAAACGAAGAAAAAAGATAGACTAAAGAAAACCTAGAAAAATAAAATAAAAATCTCACTAGAAAGGAATCTAGTGAGTAGACCTAATAAAATAAAAATTCAACCTAAACAATAACTATTCCCCGGCAACGGCGCCAAAAACTTGATGCGTGGTTTTGCGACCTTACAACAGGTTTTACCTCTCGAGGGATCTCGAGAGGCTTGCAATCCCCACCAGGCAGTGTACCTGACCGATGTAGTATAGTGAAGTGGCAAGTACCGGGGGATTGATCGTTCTCTAGGGGAATAGTGTCGTTAGGATTGAAAAACTACTCTAATAGGTCTAAGGGTGAGGGAAGATTCTTTTTGTATTTTTTATATTTTATGAAAGCAAGTAAAATCTCGGGTTTGAAGGAGTGGGCGGAATTAGTTGCTAGTCAACTAACCCAAATAACTACAAATGCAAATAAAATAAAATAACTGAAAATGAAAAGGTTGTGAAACTTATATGGAGAGAAATGTGTTTACTTAGATTTCCTTACTCCCTAACTATCTTTTACCGGTTGATTAGTGTGTATTAATTGCGTGGATGACGGGTGTATTCCTTAATACCAATCGTGGGGTGGCGTACGTACTTCCCCAACTCTACAAGCTCCTACTTCACTCCTATGTCGAGCCGGCTAAGAAGCTCCTAACATGGGATCACTAGAATTCGCTCATGCATTAAATACAACCATAAAAACCTAGTTTTCTTAAGCCTAACATCGATAAACAATCATCCAATACAATTAATAACACACTAATAACCAATAATCAATAGTTAGGTTTCATTAGATCTAAGCAAACACAAGATAAATCTAGCCTAGCATGTTAATTAAAAGACAAGAACAAGATATAATCAAACAACACATAGACATATTGAATGATTAAATGATTACTTATCTTCAATTAAACATGGGAGATCCAAGGGTATGAAAACCCTTAAAAATGGCAGAAATTCGTCTTAGGGTTTCTCCTCACAAAGTTGCACACTAATGAATAAAAATTGCAAAACTATATATAGAGTTTAGTAGCTGACGGCGTCACGTTGTAGGAGTTGACGCCGTCACATCGCCGTGGCTAGGGTTCCCGAATGGCCTTCCTGACGCCGTCCCTCTTTAATCCTCCAAAATCCTCCCTGGCTTATCAAGGCTTGACGCCGTCAGAATAGTGCTTGACGCCGTCTCTCTTTAACTTAAACCGTGATGGCCTTGATCACCTTAAAGGGTGACGCCGTCAGACTTCCTTTGTAAAACTCCCTGGCTTATCATGTGTATTTTTCATATCCACCTCTTTTGCCAAGCCGTGACGCCATCAGGAGCAATCCTTGACGCCGTCAAGTGTACTTTTCCAGTAGCTTTGGAGACTTTGTCGTTTTCTTCACTTTTATGCTCCAAAAACGTCCAAAATGCTTCCTTTTCCAGATTTCTTCTCCAAAGTACCTAAAATGACAAAAGGAACTGTTAGGAATATGAATATTCAGCTGAAGACTCGGTCACCCCGAGTAATTATTAGTACATCATAGCTCATAGGATTATCAGTAATATTATTAGTAGCTTAGTTATTATTATTAGTATTGTGGAGTGGGTCGGGTCTTTACCCTCTGTCAGCTCACTCTACAGCCCGCTAGGGGCATATTATGATGTAAGTATAAATACCCCTTCCCACACAAGGGAAGGGTTGGAACTCTCATTACTTTGAAGCTAATACACATAGTTTTCTCTCACTAGAAGTTCCCATCTCTCTCTCTCTAGCTTCTTGTTCATTCGATCTAAACTAAAGCCTCAAACTAGTGTTTCTTGCATTGTGAATACCCTACAATTGGTATCAAGAGCCATGGTTAGGTCCATGAGAGTTGGTATTCACGGATTTGTGTAGTTTTTGAGGCTTTTTGGTTCGATTAGATAAGTAGCATAAATTTCATTTTGTGCTTTGTTTAGTGATTAGAAGTTGTTATACCTTGTACTTTCTAGCTTAAGAATAGTATTAGAGTGGTATTTGGTGTTTGGATTCACAGATCTAAGAACAGTGTGGTGATTTTGGGGTAATTCGTGGGTGTTTGGTGTTGTGTTCTTCGCAGCGGTTTGTGTCCTTGGGACATGTTCTTGGACTCGGTTTGTGTCACTTAGAAGATACGGTTTGTCTTATTACTTGTTTAGGCAAAAAGACAAAAGGCAGTGAAAGCGACGTGCTTGGGAGTTTGTGTCTACTCGGTTTGTCCCTGCAGCGTGTACTCGGTTTGTGCCTACTCGATTTGTCCCTCCAGCGTGTACTCGGTTTGTGTAGACGCGGTTTGTCTCTGAAGAGTCTACTCGGTTTGTGTCTACTCGATTTGTCTCTCCAGCGTGTACTCGGTTTGTGTCGACGCGGTTTGACTCTGAGGAGTGTATTCGGTTTGTGTCTACTCGGTTTGTCTCTGCAGTGTGTACTCGGTTTGTATCAACGCGGTTTGTCTCTTCAGCGTGAACTCGGTTTGTTTCTGCAGTGTGAACTCGGTTTGTGTCTACGCGGGTAGTCTAGGCGGTTTGTATCCTCAAGAGTGCTATTTGTCTAGGCGGTTTGTGTCTTGGTGATTTTAGAAATTCCCGCGAAAGATTCGATTTCTCGGTTAAATCACAAGATCTGTAAAATCCCGTAGTTACTATGGCTACCACATCTAACACATCATCAGAAGATATTCAAGCAGCAGGATCTGACACTCGTCCACCTATGCTAGATAGGACGGATTATGAGTCTTGGGCACAACGGATAAGACTTTACTGCTTGGGAAAAGATAATGGAGTTAACATTCTTAAGTCAATTGACGAAGGACCATATCAGATGGGTACCACCAGAGATGTTGTTACAACTGGTGAAGATGGGACTGTAACTTGGGGCATCGACAGACCTAGAAACTACAATGATCTTAATGAAGAAGAAAAGAAGAGGTATGATGCTGACATTAGAGCCTCAAACATAGTCATTCAAGGTCTTCCAAAGGATGTATACAAGCTCATCAATTTCAACACTGAAGCCAAAGCTGTGTGGGACAACGTTAAAATGTTGTTGGCAGGGTCAGAACTCACAAAGGAAGATCGTGAGTCACAGCTGTATGATGAGTTCGAGCATTTCAAAATGAACCCAGGAGAGAATGTCACAGACTACTATGTGAGATTTCATAAGTTGGTGAATGATATGAGGATGATCAGAATGACTATGCCCAATATCCAACTAAACTCAAAGTTTGTGAACAACATGACTCCTGAATGGGACAGATTTGTTACTGCTGTCAAACTCAACAAAGGTTTAAGGGATACCAACTATGAACAGCTGTATGCTTACCTGCAACAACATGAGAAGCATGCGGTCTACGATCGGGTGCTGAGAGAAAAGTTTAATCCTTCAACTACAAATGATCCACTGGCGTTCATGACAAATGTTCAACCGACAATCCAATCATCTTCCAACCCAAGCTATCATCAACTTCACTCACAAGTACCTGCTATGAGTTCTCAACTTGACTCAGGCTACTCTCAGACCGACAAAATGATTGACAACCTCACCAATCAAGTATCATTACTGGTTCAACAGTTTCAAGCATCACTCCCTCAGACCAACAATCAGTTAAGGAATTTATTCAATCCACGCAATCTAGCAATGGTGGAGGATGGGAAAATTGTGGTTCAGAATGTGCAAGGGAGAGCAGGTAGAAACATGGGTCGAGGTTATGTGCAGAATAGAGCAGGGAATGGCAATCAGGGTCAAGGAAAACAGATCAAGTGTTATAATTGTGGGGGGCTTGGACACATTGCTAGAAACTGCAATCAACCTAAACGTCCTCAGAACTCAGATTACTTCAAAGACAAGATGCTGTTAATGCAAGATCAAGAGAATGGAGCTGTATTGGATGAGGAAGAGTTATTGTTCTTGGCAGGAGATGGAGGAAATACTTTTGATGAAGATGTGGATGAGAAACCTGTTCAGGATCTAGCACTTAATGATCCTAACATCTTCAAGGCAGATGACTGTGATGCATATGACTCTGATGTGGATGATGAACCTACGGCTCAAACAATCTTCATGGCTAACTTGTCTTCCCTGGTTTCATCTCCCCGTCAAGCTGGTCCTTCTAATGCATCCGTGATATCTGAGGTACTCAAAATTTATGACACATATAATATTGTCGAGGGACAAAAGAATCCCGAAGAAGTACATCAGGTAGATGTTTCTGAGTCAAGTAATGTTGACATGGAAAATAGCAATATTATTTCATATGAACAGTATTTGCATCACAACAACTCGCCTGATGTACCAAATGGTGAATCTTTTGTCAATAATGATGTGTGTGTTATGAGTAATGTATGTGCCTTAGATAATGCGGGTAATATAGATAATGCATGTGTGTACCATGAGAAAAAATTGCCTGTCCCTGATGATAACTTGATCACTAGACTAAACATCTATAAAGAACAAGTGGCTATGTATGAACAGCGTACTAAGTTTGAGCTTAATGATCGTGAGCAGAAATTAGAAGGTCAAATGAGTACACTTATTAAAGAGTCTAGAGTGCGAGAAGAAACATTAAAATTAGAGTTGAGTTCTTTGAAAAGTCAGCTAGAACAGTCTGTCAAACAGAAACAGGAAGCACAAAAGTGTGTAACTACACTTAAGCAAGAATTCAAACAAAAAGAAACAACTCTTTTAAATGATTTCTCTAGACTCAAGACGTTAAAAAATAAGCTTGAAGATAAGTTGTACACACAAAATCAAACCATACAAACTGCTCAAATGATTCATAAGCACAGAAAGTTGAGTGATAAGCATAGTAAAATCATGATAGGTGAACCTAAGTCAACCATCCTTAGGGACATGAAAGTACTTCAACCAGCCCTATATGATGGTAATGTGATGCTTATGCCTATTCACGACCAACCTGAGCATATCTACACTAATGAAGAGGATGAGATAAGTGATAGAACGAGGGAAAAAATGAATGAGAAAATGAGGGATCCCGAGTGCATAGCCAGACGAATAATAATCAAACCCCATGATTATTATGAGGAAAATCGTTTGACTGTGTTTGCTCCTCAAAAGAAGTTAACACCTGAACAGATATTTTGGAAACAAGATAATGAAAAACTTAAGGTAGATAAACTTAAGGCCAACACCCCCCTCATTAGAAAAGTTGCGTCCATAACGGTGTATCCTCCCAATACACCTAGGAATCTGGTGCCTTTGTCTCTTCCCACTGAATGCAAAACCTTTATTAGCTTATATGTGCTTTGGCAACTGTTTGCTGATTTCGATAAAACATGTAAGAAGAGAATCACACCCACTGGCATTACTGAGGGGGAAAGGTGTTTTGAACATGCAAAAAGGTGTTACTTAACTGAGGTCATGCCATTCTTTAAACTACTTAAAGAACACTTTGAAGGGTTGCAAACTGCCCTTAAAGCCGAAATAAAAGAAATGGAAGTAGTGTTTAAAGATATGGAAAATGAGGTGAATGAACATGCAATAGAACTTAAGAGTCGAGAGATTGAAAGAAAAAACATACTCATTACTAACGACAACTTGATTGCTAAATGTATTGCACAAGATGTATTTTACACTGTCACTGATTCTGCATTGTCTGCTTGTCAATTTAATGAGTATGCTATTGCGTTAAATGTCACCCAGAATCGTGTTGTTGAGCTTGAGGGGGAGAATTTAAAATTGCTTGAAAAAATTCAAAATGATGACCATGATAATATGGTTAAACGTTTTTCAAAATTGGAAGTTGAATATCTTAATTTGCAATTGAAATATCAACATTTAAATGAAAAACATAAAATATCAAATGACAAGACATCCTTGGATGCTCTTGAATTTGATACTTATTTTGAATTAAGCAAACGAGATGAGACAATTCAAGCTCACACGAACACGATTCGACTGCTGAGGGCACAAATTGCCCAATTGAAATCCAACAAGTGTGAAGTATATGGCACCAATAAAACTTCGTCTTCAGATTCTCAGAATTTTCAATATCAAAACACCATAAATAAGTTACATTATGAAAATGAGTGTTATCGAGAAGAAAATTCAAAGGTTAAACAACATTTCAAAGAGTTATATGATTCTATTAAAGTTACAAGAAGCAATCACAATGATCAAATAACCTCTTTGACAAATGAAATTGAGAATCTGAAGGTTCGGGTGAAAGGTAAAATGCCATGCACCACTTGTAATTGTGATGCACCAAAGGCTACTGATAGTAAAAAGTATGATGTTGATGTTGGGCGTATTCCGTTTAAGCTTAGAAATAACAGCTTTGCCCATCAAACATATCTCGATCATCTTAGAGAGGGCCTTGACACACTTCGTGAGGTAGTTGAAGAGGATAGGACTGATAAGCCACTTGATAGGGCAATTGTCTATGCTTGCAAACTCACGAAAAGGATTCAGGAAAACTTAGAATATGCCATAGGCTCAATTCCTAAGTTTAGCTGCCATAGAGATAGATTTGTTGCATCATCATCCAATGTTGAGAACAAGCATGTAGCCTGTGATCTACCACCTAAAACATCAGAACCCAACACATCATTATCAGGAAGGCATGTGACAGAAAAACAAACTAATGTGACCTTCGATGCTTCTACAGGAGTAAAAAGTGACACCCAAGCTAGCGGGTCAAGGTCTAGAGGAAATGCAAGAAAGGATAGGACTGCGCCAGCTAAGAATGATCACTTGAAGAATGTAGAAGCCCAACCTAGGAACAATAAGTTTGCAACGAGTAGGATGAATCGTGTTGATTCTAGTATCAAAAGTACTGTAATTAATTCGAATTCTAATGCTATCTGTAAAACATGCGACAATTGTTTAATTTCTGCTAATCATGATGAATGTGTTGTGTCTTTCTTGATGTCTTCTGCATCATCCCATGTTAAGAATGGTAGGATAACTGAAGCATGCAAAAAGGTTTGGAAAGCAACAGGAAAAACATTTGCTAGCATAGGCTATCAATGGAGACCCACTGGAAGGAAATTCAATTTAGGAAAACAGTGCACGTTACCTAAAATGAATAAGCATAAAATTGTGAAAGTTAAGGAATGGAGACCCACTGGAAGGAAATTCAATTTAGGAAAACAGAGATCATTTCCAAAAATGAATATGCATAAAATTGTGATGAATAAGGAATGGAGACCAACTGGTAGAATCCTGTCTTTAGAGTCACAATGCCTTCCATCTAGGTCTTGTCCTGCCTCTAGTTCTGTCTCCTCAGTAAAGACAGTAGCATCTGGGATATCTGTGGTTCCTGAATATGTGTGTGCTGACCAAACGGACCCCAATTGCACTTGGGGATCCACATTTTTCAGTTATCCATTGTTGTCTGGCTTCAAATGCAGGTCGTACAAATCGTCCTGTGGTATTTGGACTCAGGCTGCTCAAAACATATGACTGGGGATCGCTCGCGGCTCAAGAACTTCGTGAAAAAGTTTATCGGGACAGTTAGATTTGGGAACGACCACTTTGGTGCTATTATGGGTTATGGAGATTATGTGTTTGGTGACAGTGTAATCTCAAGGGTATATTATGTGGAAGGACTAGGGCACAATCTGTTTTCTGTGGGTCAATTTTGTGATTCAGATCTGGAAGTGGCTTTCAGAAAGCATACATGTTTCGTCAGAGAATTGGATGGTATAGATCTCCTCAAGGGCAGTCGGGGCACCAATCTATACACCATATCGATTGAAGAAATGTTGAAGTCCTCTCCCATATGCTTGCTTTCTAAAGCCTCTAAAACAAAATCATGGCTGTGGCATCGTCGTTTGAACCACTTGAACTTCGGTACCATTAATAATCTTTCCCGTAAAGATCTTGTTAGAGGGATGCCCAGACTGAAATATGAGAAAGATCATCTCTGCTCTGCATGTCAACTGGGTAAAAGCAAGAAACAAACCCACAAGCCTAAAACCATCAACACCAACTTGGAAGTTCTTCATACCCTCCACATGGACTTGTGCGGTCCAATGAGAATACAAACCATAAATGGAAAGAAGTACGTTCTGGTGATAGTAGATGATTATTCTCGGTTCACATGGGTAAAGTTTTTGAGAACCAAGGACGAAACTCCAGAGGTTATCATTAAACTGATAAAACAGCTGCAAGTAAGGCTCGATAAAACTGTCAGAATCATCCGCACTGATAATGGTACTGAGTTTGTTAACCAACAACTCCGTAATTTCTATGAAAGTATTGGCATCACGCATCAGAAAAGCATCCCTCGCACTCCTCAACAGAACGGAGTGGTTGAACGAAGGAACCGTACTCTGGTAGAAGCTGCAAGAACTATGCTTATATTTTCAAAGGCACCGATGTTTCTCTGGGCAGAGGCTATTGCAACAGCATGTTACACTCAAAACCGATCCCTAATTCATCCTGTTCATGAGAAGACTCCCTTCGAGTTAATTCATAACAAGAAACCAGATATCTCTTTTCTCCGTGTGTTTGGTGCACTTTGCTATCCAACTAACGATAGTCAAGAATTGGGAAAGTTAAGAGCTAAAGCAGATGTAGGTATTTTTGTTGGATACGCACCAGACAGTAAAGGGTATCGAATCTACAATAAGAGAACCCGTAAAATCATGGAAACCATTCATGTTACGTTCGATGAGCTGAGTGAGCAACCTGCTTCAGGACAAATTAGTTCTGGACCCGATCTTAACCTTTTGTCACCTGGACCCATTAGTTCAGGACTTGTACAGAATTCCACGCCTGCAGATTCTTATGTGCCACCTACATGTGAGGAGTTGAAGAAGTTATTCGATCCTATGTTTGATGAATACTTTGAGCCAGCGAATGGAAACATCCCGAGTGAACCTGCCATACTTCCTATGGCTGAGGTTCCAGCCCCACAAGGTTCAGAAGGCCCTACAGCTTCAGTATCAGTCAGTCACAATGCTCCAGCTGCCAGTCAATCGCCTTCGTCATCAAACGCTCTATCTTCTCCAGTAATGCAAGAATCTTCAAATAATCATTCTTTGGAAGTTAATCCTTTTGCTCCTATTGATGAGGTTCCTTTTGAAAACATATTTGCTCCTGAACATTCATCAGACACACCCTCTGTAAAACCCCAAAATTTAACTCAATCTGAAATGACTAAAATGCGCTCAAATTTGAAATTTTAAGAACTTATAATTTACGCTATAAATTAAAACTTGAGTTATATGATATGTTATGACTCGAAACCATGCAATGTGAACACATAACCTAAAGTATTATATAAAATTATGTATGAACCTTATAGTATAAAATATGTCACGTTTAAATGTATCACATAGGCCAAATAATTAAAAGTCTAATTTATAAATAAATATACCAACTAAATCTTTATGTCAGCAATGGTAACTTTCAATTTTTTTTTTTCCTAGTGTGTCCATCACACGTTATTTTTTTTTAACTTTGTGAAACTAAAAACTTGGACCCTCATTCACACGTTATACTAATCAATATTTAGTCAAAATAAGGGATTTGAATATCCCTGATTTGTAGCAAAAGTTTCGGTCCCCTTTTCACTTCCTTCTATAATTTGACCTATCCCACTTCTAAACCAAAATCCTTTAAACTAAAACCCTAAAAACACCTATACATTTGTCGGCTACTACTTTATTCCTTCTCCTTCCTGTTCGAATCAAAAGCATAAAAGGAGACTTCTTTTGGTTGCTACTTGATGGTCTAGTCGAGGTGGGGTGTGACTCGACAAGGTTTTGATCGTGGCGTTGCAGCAGGATCGCGGGGTTATTCGTTTGGTTATTCGTGTGGAATTCGAAGGTTTTGATTTGGTTAGAATAAGATTTCTGGTTTTGGGTTCTGGTTTCACTGCTTCATCTTCATGTTCGACCCAAGGTATCCTTGCCTTCGCCCTTGTTGTTCTCGACATGCTCATAACATAAACATATACATGTATAAAATATGTAAAATAAGACTGATATCTCGTTAATAAGGATACGAATAATGAAGTATATTTCGTCACATAAAATAATGAACTACATAATACATATATATCGATCTTCTTCGACCCTCATGTTTCTGTTTTGATTAGTTTGTGTCCAACCCTTTTGCACATATGAAACTGATCATGATCAAACTAAAATAAAAGAGAAAGACATGTTTGTTTTGTTGCTATTTTCGATCACCATACAGTAGGTAAAGAGTGTGTCGAGTAGTGTGGAGTCCATGATTTTATGTGGTAAATTGTAGTGTCGTGTGGCTGTGAAAAGGAGTCGTTAGTTGGGCTGTAAAAGGTGCAGATGTGCGTGAGTTTTAGTGGGTTAAATAAAGTGCCTCAAGCATGTTACAAGCTTAATATAAGGGCTAAGGAGCGTGGTTGGAATTTGGTTAAATGTGGAGTCGTTTTGGTCTTATGTGTGGCTCGTTAAGATTGACTGTCAAGTGGTGTTTTTGCATGTGAGTATTAGAGTGGTCAAAAGATCTCTAAAACATTTTTACAAACTGAAATAAAAGGTTAAGAAGGTGTACAGGTGTGGGGTCGTGTGTGTGGATAGTAAGGCTGAAGTAAAGCGTGTAAATGAAACTTGTGGGTATCGACTTTTATTTCTGTTTTGCAATTTGAATCTGTTATGATACATGCTCTCGGTCTTAGCTACGTCTAAATACTACTAATATGATCTTTATACGTACTATAAACTAGAAATAAGCATAAATAATAAGGATGGGAGATACATGTTTATATACGTGGTTGTAAGGCTTAATTTACGAGTGAATCGGGATAAAGGTGTTGGGTTGTGATTTTATGTGTGGTCGCATGCATTAAGAGTCGAAGTAAAGAAGATGATCAATTGGTGTTTAGATCTTGTTTTCGACCGGGTAAAACTACATGGTACATATGACAAAATATTAATAGCATGGTTTAAGACCATTTGAAACGTGTTTTAAGAACAAGCATGAAATATTAATACATTGTAAGTGCATACTAAATCAGACCATATAAAACGTGTTTTAAGAATAGCATGCATATCAGTTTAAGTCAATTATGAGATAAATTAAGTTTTGAACATGCATGTGATATACATCTAACTGGTGGCTTTGGTCATATAGCATGGGCTTATACATATATTAAAGAGTTGTAAATGTGGTAACATAATAATGGTTTAATATAAGGTCGGGAATACGTTAATATAATTTATTAAACGACGGGATCTAAAATTTGTCATTTCGATATAAATTACAGTATAAACTCCAGAGTTAATTATTTGACATTTTTAAATATTAAAACTTACTTAATTCAGGAAAGTTACTAAAAATGAAAAGCCGACTAAAATAAGTAATCTGATTTAAATAAGATATTTATAATAAGACGATCATGAATTCGTGTAGATTCGCTGAAGATGGAGTTTGCTTCCGGTCTTTACGTTTCTAGTTGTGTTTCCACTTGCGGTCTAAGGTACAGATATTCTACCCTTTTTCAGTAAGGGTGTTCCCTTTCTCATGACTCATCGATTCTGATTCATTCCCTAAGCCATTGCTATGTTCCCCTACACTTTGGTTCGTTTGTTTGATTCGTTTTGACTTTGCTATTCGATATGACCCTTTTGCTTTGAGCCTCTATAATGATTCATTTGATATTCGTTCGTTACCTTGTGATATTAGTATTCGAGACACTTGATACTTCGAAGGTTCATTTGATTTTGGTAAATAGATGTGAAAACCTTTTTAATTATAACACGGAAAGGTTTTAAGGAAAACTGTTTTTAAATGATGTTTATGAATAATGAAACACCACTTTTATATGGAATTTTGCTAAACTTTTACGACAACCACTTTTAAAGACTACTTTTGTGAAAAACAGTTAATAAAGATCATGTTTTATGAAACCATTTGATATAGATTTCTTTAAATGAACCATTTGATTATGAACCTATGATCAGTTCGTTGGATTCATTTTGACCTTGAACCTTTGATATGAACCCTGTGAAATGAACCCTTTGATATGAACTTTAATATTTGGACTATGACTATATGAACCTTTGCTTTGATATGAACCTTTGACCTTTGACCCCAGTTTGATACCCGAGCCAAAATTTGTTTCCTAGCCATGAAGGTAACATGGCCGTGCCTGTGATGCACCACTGGCATGACTCTAGTGTACTCGAGTGATGTTGTACACCGTCCCCATTTGATATGATATGCGCGCTTTATGATTTGTTATGGCCAATATGATTTGTTTGGGGGGCGTATGGATGCATCCTAGATTTGCTTTGTATATGATATGATATGATTTGATTTGGTGACTGATGATGGGTGCAATCCACGTCTTTCACAAAATTTGGGAGCTAGCTACTCCATTTGAAGAATGAGGACACCCCTCATATTATCTGATTATCTGAGAGGTCTCCCCTCTATATGATTTGAAGATTATGGTTACGATATGATATGATTTGATTTGTTTGGGCTCGTGGTGGATGACTGTCCTAAACCTTTACCCTTGTATCTTATTTATATCTCATTCATTATGCTACATCTGTTTATTTCCGTTTACTTTCGTTTCCGTTTATTATATATCTGTTCACTGGGCTTTTTAAGCTCAGCCGCACGTTTCTTTTCGTGTGCGGCAGGTTTTAGTTGGAAGCTGGGTAAGAGTGAAGAGACTTTTGGACTTAGAAGACCTTGATAGTTATTTCGAAGTAGAAGCTATTAGAAGAATTGCACTTGCAGACTTAGTATTTAGCCTTTGTTTCCTTTGTATCCTTGTGTATTCAATATTTCATTTGTAACCTTTGAGAATCTTTGTATTACTTTTGAATGTATGCTTTGTTTGATCTGATATGAAGCCATTAATGTGATACTTTTACCCTTGCCGGGTTGGGGTGTTACAATTATGGTATCAGAGCCAGGCTGCGACTCGTAATACATTTACCCTTGGCCTGTGTAAGTTAGGACCACTAAGTTTCCCCTGTAGGCGCTCATAGGACAACCTTTGAAAATTTGCTTATAGGAACGTAAGTTTTGACCAGTGAGGAATGGGTAGACTATAAGGCATTTGTTTAAGTATCATTGCTTCCGCATCACTCTGATTCGTGCCTTGCTTTTGGTTAGATCCTGTTGATATCACTTTTGGAAATTGAAAGCTTACTCCTTGCGCCACCTGAAAATTGAACCTGATTAAATCTGGAAAGCATTGAGAATTGCATAGTAATTGCCTGACACTAATTGACCCTTATCTTCAGATTTTGACTATGGTCTTGACCTTTTCGTTAATCATTTTGACGTCTCTTCGGGCACTTTGAGAACCTCCATGGCGATGACGTACGGGATATGTTTTGTTATTTGTCCCTTGCTTTTGATAAGTATCTATGAATCTTCCGACACTATTTAATTCCGTCTCACCCATCTCTGCCGTGATAAGAAGCCTTGTGGTGTGTAACCACGAGTATAAGAATGTTTCCCCCCTCACTTTTGAAAGATAAAGAGTTGATTTGCGATCCGTCTATCTTGGGATAGTTAAATTCAATTTCTTCTGACAAGAATTTGGTTGATTGATCATTCAAATATTTACAACTATCCCTCTATGTCTCACCTTTGGCGTTTGCAACAATTTTGAACTCCCTACCATGATTACCGATTGTTAAACCCTTTACTATCACTATTACTCTGGAGACACGAGTGATTACTTTCGCGATTATGAAGTTTTCCTTGAACCTATTTCGTACACCAATGAATGAACCTCATCTTAGAAGCTTTTGGCACCTTGAGTTTTCTGAACATGAGCTTTGTATTGAACGTTATTTGGCACCCCGAATCTCTTGAATATGATTCCTGTTGAACCACCAAGTTTTTTTTTTTTTTTACCGGAGTATGAAGTAAGATTTGACATGATACCGAGAGATTGTCTAGTCACCTAGCAAAGACGCCTTTCGAATCATACCAATTGATTGGAGCAATCGGGAAGAGCAGCAACCGAAGACCAGGAAGTGGGTTTACTTAAGAGTATCTTTTGGGCACGTTTTAGTTTCGTTCGCGTTAAAGCAGGATGGTAACTGGAGATATGTATGGAAGCTGAACCGTATTACTGTTAGGAGCCAATATTCTTCCACCCTGAAACGACTATGCGTTTGTTTGAATTCAGAGCGCGAAGTCCCTTCTGATAAATTAATTTTATTCTTGGAATCGTTTTCCATATTCGTAAACGACTGCTATGACGGTTAGTGATGCTAATGGTATTAGCTAAAGCTCTGACTGTTTTGTAAGTTTGATAAATGATGTCTCCTCGTAAGTACTGGGCTAATGGGCATTGTATGACTTAATAAGTATGATCGGAAACGAGGAAGAGCATGAAAATCATCTTTGCACTTTGCTAGGAAATTCGTCGATCGTTAGTACATTCTGAGAGTTCGATATTTTTGAGACAACGATGTTCTTAATTGAGGATACCTCTTTTAATCCCGCAAGTGTTGAAAACTATCACCAAGTGGTCAAAACCAATAACAGAATGGAGAACAGAAACCTTTTTAACCTTGCAGAAGAATTATGGAAGATGATTGCAACTGATGATACCATGGAGAAATTTCAGGAACAGAGAGAAGCAGCTTAGTTTAATTGAGAATGGAGTTTTGGAAAAGCTGAAATAGAAATTAGCTTCCTTATCTTCGGACGGAATGAAATTTTGGGGCATTTCAGAAAGAGGCTCGGTCATACTCCATTGCAGCACAGAAAGTTTTGCGTATGCATCAAGATAACTAGAAGCGCGTCAGAAGAAGTACTTCACTGCCAGACCTGGGGTTGACTACAACGGCGGCTACCCTGAAGAGTGAAGACAGTCCTTATAAGACAGAGTTGTTGGCGATGAAGAAATTCTAGTCAAGATGGCGAACTTGGAGCTGATGAAGACGTACAGCCGCACTTCCCTATTCATCTTGGTTGTACTAAGATGAATTGAGGGCGGAAGCGGACTGGATGATGAAGAGATTTTAAGATCGTGCCAGAAATCTACGTCACTTCATTACATTCCAAGAAGAACTGCAGGAGGCTTGATGAACCAGACAAAAGTACACGATTTTGTTTCACTTCCAGATTTATGGACAAACGAAGACAGATTAACCAGACTTGAAGAGATTGGATGTGTTGAATTAACGGACTTTGAAACAGACCCTGTATGTTTGGAAAAGAATTGATTCTATGAAGGCCGAAGATTTTGGCGACTAACTTTCATTTCCGTTGACCCTCTTAAATTTCGTTATAAATTAATAAGATCCTCTGATGATTTAAGTTCCCTAGTAGCATTTCAGTTCCGTGTTCATTTTTCGTATGTTCGGTGATGGCGTGTTTTGAGAGATTTTGGCGAATTGTGGAAGATATGATGCTTGTGACGGTGTATCTCACTTCTGCTAAGCAATATGGAATTTTGACACTCTTGCAAATAGTTTTGTTTTTCCTTTTGATTAAGGCATTCGATTTTAGTTGACCTCTGAGACTGTAGAAGTACTAGGTGGATTAAGATAAGTGGTTTTGATTACGACTTGAGATAAAGTATGACCATCATGAGGGCATATTTATATGATGCCGGTATTATGACGTCTGGCCAACGTGATAATACTTACATCATATAACGTTCACTTGTTGTGGGCATAGGATATCTTAGGGAGTACCTAAGAAGTTAGAATTTGAAATTCCGTTGGATTATCCGTGATTAGTGAGACTTTAGGTTCATTCTACCTATGCGTATACTCTGCCTTCGTTCATTAGATATCCGTATGAGTTTGGACTCTCGTTTTGCATTCCGTGGACCTCAGTTATAAATCTTGAACTCTTTATAGCGCTCTCTTCTGTTGAAACAGTCGAGTTGATTTGAAATCTTGTTCGTATTCCATATGAGCTTTCTAGAAGATTTGCCTATCGTTCATTTTATATTGCATGGACCTTTTGATCGAAATCGACCTAATTTGTCTCCTTCTGAGGAATTTGAACTCACTTTATGTTGATTTGAGTCATGAGGAACTATTCGGTCTGAAGATCTTTTTGGAAGAACCTCCTCGGGCGTGAGAATGTTTGTGACGACCTTTTGCGACTTGCTACGACTTCGTTTAACTTTGCGACTTCAATTTTCGAGGACGAAAATTTCTTTTTAAGAGGGGAAGAGTTGTAAAACCCCAAAATTTAACTCAATCTGAAATGACTAAAATGCGCTCAAATTTGAAATTTTAAGAACTTATAATTTACGCTATAAATTAAAACTTGAGTTATATAATATGTTATGACTCGAAACCATGCAATGTGAACACATAACCTAAAGTATTATATAAAATTATGTATGAACCTTATAGTATAAAATATGTCACGTTTAAATGTATCACATAGGCCAAATAATTAAAAGTCTAATTTATAAATAAATATACCAACTAAATCTTTATGTCAGCAATGGTAACTTTCAATTTTTTTTTTTCCTAGTGTGTCCATCACACGTTATTTTTTTTTAACTTTGTGAAACTAAAAACTTGGACCCTCATTCACACGTTATACTAATCAATATTTAGTCAAAATAAGGGATTTGAATATCCCTGATTTGTAGCAAAAGTTTCGGTCCCCTTTTCACTTCCTTCTATAATTTGACCTATCCCACTTCTAAACCAAAATCCTTTAAACTAAAACCCTAAAAACACCTATACATTTGTCGGCTACTACTTTATTCCTTCTCCTTCCTGTTCGAATCAAAAGCATAAAAGGAGACTTCTTTTGGTTGCTACTTGATGGTCTAGTCGAGGTGGGGTGTGACTCGACAAGGTTTTGATCGTGGCGTTGCAGCAGGATCGCGGGGTTATTCGTTTGGTTATTCGTGTGGAATTCGAAGGTTTTGATTTGGTTAGAATAAGATTTCTGGTTTTGGGTTCTGGTTTCACTGCTTCATCTTCATGTTCGACCCAAGGTATCCTTGCCTTCGCCCTTGTTGTTCTCGACATGCTCATAACATAAACATATACATGTATAAAATATGTAAAATAAGACTGATATCTCGTTAATAAGGATACGAATAATGAAGTATATTTCGTCACATAAAATAATGAACTACATAATACATATATATCGATCTTCTTCGACCCTCATGTTTCTGTTTTGATTAGTTTGTGTCCAACCCTTTTGCACATATGAAACTGATCATGATCAAACTAAAATAAAAGAGAAAGACATGTTTGTTTTGTTGCTATTTTCGATCACCATACAGTAGGTAAAGAGTGTGTCGAGTAGTGTGGAGTCCATGATTTTATGTGGTAAATTGTAGTGTCGTGTGGCTGTGAAAAGGAGTCGTTAGTTGGGCTGTAAAAGGTGCAGATGTGCGTGAGTTTTAGTGGGTTAAATAAAGTGCCTCAAGCATGTTACAAGCTTAATATAAGGGCTAAGGAGCGTGGTTGGAATTTGGTTAAATGTGGAGTCGTTTTGGTCTTATGTGTGGCTCGTTAAGATTGACTGTCAAGTGGTGTTTTTGCATGTGAGTATTAGAGTGGTCAAAAGATCTCTAAAACATTTTTACAAACTGAAATAAAAGGTTAAGAAGGTGTACAGGTGTGGGGTCGTGTGTGTGGATAGTAAGGCTGAAGTAAAGCGTGTAAATGAAACTTGTGGGTATCGACTTTTATTTCTGTTTTGCAATTTGAATCTGTTATGATACATGCTCTCGGTCTTAGCTACGTCTAAATACTACTAATATGATCTTTATACGTACTATAAACTAGAAATAAGCATAAATAATAAGGATGGGAGATACATGTTTATATACGTGGTTGTAAGGCTTAATTTACGAGTGAATCGGGATAAAGGTGTTGGTTTGTGATTTTATGTGTGGTCGCATGCATTAAGAGTCGAAGTAAAGAAGATGATCAATTGGTGTTTAGATCTTGTTTTCGACCTGGTAAGACTACATGGTACATATGACAAAATATTAATAGCATGGTTTAAGACCATTTGAAACGTGTTTTAAGAACAAGCATGAAATATTAATACATTGTAAGTGCATACTAAATCAGGCCATATAAAACGTGTTTTAAGAATAGCATGCATATCAGTTTAAGTCAATTATGAGATAAATTAAGTTTTGAACATGCATGTGATATACATCTAACTGGTGGCTTTGGTCATATAGCATGGGCTTATACATATATTAAAGAGTTGTAAATGTGGTAACATAATAATGGTTTAATATAAGGTCGGGAATACGTTAATATAATTTATTAAACGACGGGATCTAAAATTTGTCATTTCGATATAAATTACAGTATAAACTCCAGAGTTAATTATTTGACATTTTTAAATATTAAAACTTACTTAATTCAGGAAAGTTACTAAAAATGAAAAGCCGACTAAAATAAGTAATCTGATTTAAATAAGATATTTATAATAAGACGATCATGAATTCGTGTAGATTCGCTGAAGATGGAGTTTGCTTCCGGTCTTTACGTTTCTAGTTGTGTTTCCACTTGCGGTCTAAGGTACAGATATTCTACCCTTTTTCAGTAAGGGTGTTCCCTTTCTCATGACTCATCGATTCTGATTCATTCCCTAAGCCATTGCTATGTTCCCCTACACTTTGGTTCGTTTGTTTGATTCGTTTTGACTTTGCTATTCGATATGACCCTTTTGCTTTGAGCCTCTATAATGATTCATTTGATATTCGTTCGTTACCTTGTGATATTAGTATTCGAGACACTTGATACTTCGAAGGTTCATTTGATTTTGGTAAATAGATGTGAAAACCTTTTTAATTATAACACGGAAAGGTTTTAAGGAAAACTGTTTTTAAATGATGTTTATGAATAATGAAACACCACTTTTATATGGAATTTTGCTAAACTTTTACGACAACCACTTTTAAAGACTACTTTTGTGAAAAACAGTTAATAAAGATCATGTTTTATGAAACCATTTGATATAGATTTCTTTAAATGAACCATTTGATTATGAACCTATGATCAGTTCGTTGGATTCATTTTGACCTTGAACCTTTGATATGAACCCTGTGAAATGAACCCTTTGATATGAACTTTAATATTTGGACTATGACTATATGAACCTTTGCTTTGATATGAACCTTTGACCTTTGACCCCAGTTTGATACCCGAGCCAAAATTTGTTTCCTAGCCATGAAGGTAACATGGCCGTGCCTGTGATGCACCACTGGCATGACTCTAGTGTACTCGAGTGATGTTGTACACCGTCCCCATTTGATATGATATGCGCGCTTTATGATTTGTTATGGCCAATATGATTTGTTTGGGGGGCGTATGGATGCATCCTAGATTTGCTTTGTATATGATATGATATGATTTGATTTGGTGACTGATGATGGGTGCAATCCACGTCTTTCACAAAATTTGGGAGCTAGCTACTCCATTTGAAGAATGAGGACACCCCTCATATTATCTGATTATCTGAGAGGTCTCCCCTCTATATGATTTGAAGATTATGGTTACGATATGATATGATTTGATTTGTTTGGGCTCGTGGTGGATGACTGTCCTAAACCTTTACCCTTGTATCTTATTTATATCTCATTCATTATGCTACATCTGTTTATTTCCGTTTACTTTCGTTTCCGTTTATTATATATCTGTTCACTGGGCTTTTTAAGCTCAGCCGCACGTTTCTTTTCGTGTGCGGCAGGTTTTAGTTGGAAGCTGGGTAAGAGTGAAGAGACTTTTGGACTTAGAAGACCTTGATAGTTATTTCGAAGTAGAAGCTATTAGAAGAATTGCACTTGCAGACTTAGTATTTAGCCTTTGTCTCCTTTGTATCCTTGTGTATTCAATATTTCATTTGTAACCTTTGAGAATCTTTGTATTACTTTTGAATGTATGTTTTGTTTGATCTGATATGAAGCCATTAATGTGATACTTTTACCCTTGCCGGGTTGGGGTGTTACACCCTCTCTTGAAGAACACAGCACTGCTACGTCTGTTCATAACCCTCAACCTCACGACCATCTCAGGAAATGGACCAGTGATCATCCAATCGACAACATCATAGGCAATCCCTCACGTCCAGTATCCACACGTAATCAACTAGCCACTGATGCACTATGGTGCTTCTTCAATTCCGTACTGTCCAAAGTCGAACCAAAAGATGCCAAAGAAGCAATGACTAAAGATTGCTGGTTCCAGGCTATGCAGGATGAAATCCATGAATTTGATCGACTTGAAGTATGGGAATTAGTGCCTCCTCCAGAGTTTGCAATGATCATTGCTTTAAAGTGGATCTTCAAAGTGAAGCTTGATGAGTATGGTGATGTCTTAAAGAACAAGGCACGGCTAGTTGCTAAAGGGTTTAGACAAGAAGAGGGCATTGATTTTGAAGAATCATTTGCTCCGGTTGCTAGAATTGAAGCTATAAGAATCTTCCTGGCAAATGCTGCTAGTCGTAATATGATAGTCTACCAGATGGATGTCAAAACGGCATTCTTGAATGGTGACTTAAAGGAAGAAGTTTATGTGAGTCAACCAGAAGGATTCGTGGATGCTGAACATCCTACTCATGTTTACCGCCTGAAGAAGGCTCTTTATGGGTTAAAACAGGCGCCAAGGGCATGGTACGATACATTGTCCAAGTTCCTCCTAGTGAACGGATTCTCCAAGGGTGTTGTTGATCCCACACTATTCACCAGGAAGTCAAGAAACCATCTACTACTAGTTCAGATATATGTAGATGATATCATCTTTGCTTCAACAGATCCTGGTGAATGTGATAGTTTTTCAAAGGAGATGAATTCCAAGTTCCAAATGTCCATGATGGGACAAATGTCATTCTTCTTAGGATTACAAGTTTCTCAAAGTCCCGGAGGCATATTCATTAATCAATCCAAATACGCCAACGAGATCTTGAAAAAGTTTGGATTCTATTCAAGTGAACCTGTTGACACTCCCATGGTTGATAGAACGAAGCTGGATGAAGATCCTTCAGGGATTCCAGTAGATATAACAAAGTATCGAAGCATGATTGGATCTTTGATGTACATCACGGCTAGCAGACCAGATCTACTGTTTGCTGTGTGTATGTGTGCTCGGTATCAATCCAGACCAACCAAGAAGCATGTTGAAGCAGTGAAAAGGATCTTCCGATATCTTCAAGGCATGGTTCATATGGGTCTCTGGTATCCTAAGGACACTGCAATGGAGTTAACGGCTTACGCGGATGCTGATCATGCGGGATGTCAAGACACTCGTCGAAGTACTTCAGGAGGAGCTCAGTTTTTAGGGGAAAAGTTGGTTAGTTGGTCTTCTAAGAAGCAGATGAGTACTTCCATATCATCCACTGAAGCTGAGTACATTGCCATGTCCGCTTGTTGTGCACAAATCCTTTGGATGCGATCACAACTTTCGGACTATGGATTCTCATACAACAAAATTCCCCTATATTGTGACAACAAAAGCGCCATTGCTCTTTGTTGTAACAATGTTCAGCACTCCAGGTCTAAACACATCGACATCAGGCATCACTTCATCAGGGAACAGGTGGAAAAAGGAATTGTGGAACTATACTTCGTAAGGACAGAGTTTCAGTTAGCTGACATCTTCACCAAGGCCCTCTCAAGAGAAAGGTTTCAGTTTATTCTCCCACGCCTTGGCATGAAAAGTATGACTCCTGAAACCCTCAAGTGTCTTTAGGAGGAAAAGGAGGAGTAAAGGATTGTCTTCATATATCCTTGTACATAGTTGTATATATCTTAAATCAAAAAGAAAAATACAAAAATATAAAACCTATAAAAACCATAAAAATCGAAAAAAAAATCAGAAAATACCAAAAATAGTCCCTCCTAGGCATGTCTTCTGTTTATCGATAACATTTACGGATCTAGAAATGTCATTCAATAATGGCACGGATCCTTAAATGAAGCTCGAGCAGAAGTTATACTAATCAGTTAAAACATGTCTTAATGTCTTGCAGTTACTTCATACTGCAACCCGCGCTGTTCAATGGGGAAAGCATGTCGCCAAAAAGACAGTTGTTCCTCCAAATAGGTGATGTTCACCTGGGCATGGATTACTTTATATCCATGTTTCCCCGACTTGATGTACATTTCAGTGCGTCATTTCGTGTATAAGAAGAGAAGTCTTCTTTACATCAGACTCTTTATTGTGTTTGATTCTTCAAGAGAGTCTTGATGTTTCACAAGGTGGTAAATTGAATTAAAATTTTCACAAATTCCCGTCGCTCAATTGAAAGACTACAGCTCCTTTAATGGAAAACGGGTCATTAATTGAGGGGGGGCATATTTGTTCAAATTTCCGACACCTTGCCAAATTTGTGCAACATCAGCAGTGACACTCTCTCGGTGTTTCAAGGGAAGCATAGTATGCTGCAAAATCAGAATACATTTAAACCTGACCACATTTTCTCCCAAATTTGCTAAACTTATTTAAATCACTTGGGATCACAAATCTCAAATGGTTTGAAAATTTTGATCGGGGGAGAGAATGTGATTTAAATAGGATATTCTGATAAAATGTGATGATTTGGAAGATAATGTAAGCTCTCCCGTATGTGCTAAACCATTTTGTATATCAAGGCACATATTGAGGGGGAGCAAAATGTTTTGGGCATAAAAGCAAGCTCTTCCATATGTGCGAAAATCTTTCTTATATCAATGCACATATTGAGGGGGAGCAAATGGTTTTAACAAAACAAAAGATTTGGCATCTCACGTGAGCAAGGCTCAGACTTCACCAATGAATTGACGAAACTTGAATTGCCATCAATCGAAAGGATACGTCTTGGCCGGGTAATAATTTCAAGCTGGTCTAACCAGTGATGTAAGCGTGTCTCGAAAAAGATGTATCTGAGTAGAGTGTACCATTTCGAGAAACTTTCTGTGGACTTGACCAGGCCGGGTAATAATTTCAAGCTAGTCTAACTAGTGATGTAAGCGTGTCTCGAATCGGTCATGTTCACTGAAAGTGGATCAATTCAAAAAGTGCGAGCTCTACCTAACATGTGCAAATTTATAAAACAATCTACTGAGCACATGTTGAGGGGGAGCATTTGAAAAATATAAAACTCTCAAGTGTTTGCAAAAATGTGTTTCGAAATCATGAACACCTTGAGAGATTTTTCAAAGATTTGGTTTGGCAATTGTGGAAGAACACCAAAGACCGACCATTGTATATCATATAATGGAGATATAAGGATGGTAAGGTTAGGTACAAGTTCCCACGATCCCGCCAGAGTCGGAGGGATCTACCCAGGGACAATCCACTAGTTAGTGTAGAAGTCCTTAGGTATGATTAAAAAGGAGAAAAGTGAATGAGGGAATAGTGCCGACTGAGATGGAGCTAACACTGGAACAAACCCAACAAGGTGTTAGTTATGAAGTCTCGGTAAGCACTGAAGGGGTTGAAGAATGAAAAAGAATTGTAAAGAGAAAGGGTGAAAAGAAATAGCCCTCCTTACAACTTAGGCAGAAACCGGGTCAATACATATGTTGTCAGAATCACTTAGTTGATTGCTGGCATTGAAGACAAAGTATCATGGACCCAGTGATACGCTGCACAACCCTCCCTAGCCACTCAAGGTCCCTCAAAGGACTCTTGTTTCAATTGTCACGGAGTTCAATACATTTCTATCGTCTCTCTCACTCCGAGTTAGATGATATTGAAAAGGTGGCAGTCCTCTCCAGCCTCCGCTCACTAAATCAAATCGCACTATCGAGTCTAGAGCCACGAGATGCATAATAAGATCTCATAGGGACACGAATTATTTCTACACTGGTTGTTCAACATTAATGACACCAGTTGTAAACTCATGAGTCCTACGCAGATCTTAGCAATCTGCCAGAACATTTATGAGAGAATTTACTAATGTAATTCTCAATGATTGAATGGAAATTCCTGCCAGGGTCAACATCAAGCAGCCCTAAAAGCAGGTCACTTCGGTAATTCCTCGTGGATTACGCTTAGTGGTCGCGGCGGTTTCAACCGGTCTACAGTCGTGGAGTGATCTCCAGCGACTCACCTAATCGTTGATTTACTACGGTAAAATCTTAAAAAGCCCTCTGTGGGTTTTCGATTAGGAACGGTCATGGTAAGGATTAGAGAGAGTTTTCACACTATGCTGTTGACTATCTCGAAGTCCAAACTTGTAAGTACCGGTCGAATTATTGCTAACTGTCGTATGCAGGAATCTCTGGCGGTTGTAGCAGTGGAATGCTGTAGCTGGTTGCTGTTGTAGCTGGTTGCAGTAAAGATGCCAATCCATCACCACATGTTCACTCTACCACATCATCATCAAAGAAGTCATGATCAACCAAAAGACCTTCAACACAGCTTCTGCTAACTCTAATGCTGAAGATCATGACCCTGATTAGTGTGAGCATGTCGGTTCTAAGTATATTTCATCACATGGAGACCTACTACTAAAAGATGACGTGGAGACTCAAGTGGGATGATACTTTCAAAGATTACTCAAAGTTCATCCAAGACAAAAGAGAAGTCATCTTCAGATCACTGATGTTTGCACAACTATCTATGACATTGAAGATTCAATGATTACGAGCTATGATGTCAAGATCCAAGGAAGAAGTGCTGAAATTCAGAACATTACTTCTGGGGTGACCTCCCTTAGGGGGAGATTGTTAGGAATATGAATATTCAGCTGAAGACTCGGTCACCCCGAGTAATTATTAGTACATCATAGCTCATAGGATTATCAGTAATATTATTAGTAGCTTAGTTATTATTATTAGTATTGTGGAGTGGGTCGGGTCTTTACCCTCTGTCAGCTCACTCTACAGCCCGCTAGGGGCATATTATGATGTAAGTATAAATACCCCTTCCCATACAAGGGAAGGGTTGGAACTCTCATTACTTTGAAGCTAATACACATAGTTTTCTCTCACTAGAAGTTCCCATCTCTCTCTCCCTAGCTTCTTGTTCATTCGATCTAAACTAAAGCTTCAAACTAGTGTTTCTTGCATTGTGAATACCCTACTGGAACGATTTAGGGCAATATTTGATCAAATAAATACGATTTAGGGCTTAAATGACCCCCTAAAAGTGGTTCACTTTTCGCTTCATCAAATACCCTTACACTTGAGATTTGCTTGTCCTCAAGAAAATGCGCTTTTATTCTAATCAAAATACAAGTTAGGGGTCATTTAACGCTAATATAAAAGTAATTACAACAAATAGTCGTTCCACTTTAATCATAATAAGCACGGAGATTACAGACTAGCTCCTCACAAGTAGTGTTTAGATACTCACATCTCTCAGGTGTCATCAAAATAAATCTCATAAATGAAAATGGATAATATCTCTCACTACCTGTCATAGCAAATAGATTACTATAGGCTTGGGAAAGGATCAAAAACCTCCTCCACTAGGCGTAAGCACCTAAGATAAACTATCAAAGAGGGCTTTTAAAACGGGTTATAACGTTAGGTGTAGGGATATGATAAACACGGATTTGTTGGATAAGGGATATTTTACTGGTGGCGAGTTAAAGATCTTGGTTGATTACAAGTACAATATGGCGTTGCTAAGCCAAGACTAGACTCGACTTAAGCTAAAAACAAAATAAGAAAAACATAAAATAAACATAAAATGAAACGGGATGGTAGTCCGTATGTTTTTTCTACTTTTCTTTTTCTCATTTTTTTTTTGGATTTTTCTTGATTTTTTTTTTCTTTTTTCATACACTCTTGCCCTACCATCCACAATAATACATCATAGGGGCGTTGCATTCCCCTTACACTTGAACTTTTACATAACTTTACAATTAACTATTCTAATGACTCGAATTAAGATAATTGAAAAACTTGGAGTACTTTTAAAATATTTAGCACATATGGGGGTAATAATGTTGTTCTTCCCCATTACTCCATTACACTAGTACTTTACCCATGAGTCCCAATAGTCCCAAAACAATATGTACAAGGATATGACTCGACTTAGCAACCATGTAATCAATTAGATAATTAACTTGGGGTTTAAACAAATGTTGTCACAATAATGCACTAAAAATGAGTGCATACAAGGTAGGCTAAGGCGATTTGGGTGTACATTTAAGTGGGGTGTAAACAAATTCTTCCTTTAAGTAAAATGCTTAAAGGTCGAAACGAAAAGATAGGCTCTGAGGGGTGTACTAGGGGTATCGTGTACTAAAAATGAGTACAACGCAAAGGGTGTGGGAGAATTACTTGACCAATGTAGCCAATGTAATTATAACAAAAACACAGGTGTAAAACAATGGGTTAATCCTAATGCCTCTTATCATGTAGTAAATCTAACTACACGAATGTAGTCTCACTTGTGGCCTCGGAATGGTCCTAACGCAAGTTCTAGAATCTAAGTGCTACCGGTACACACATCATAGCATAAATGCTTTTCCTACCAATTCTAGGGGCGAACCTCACATATTTGGGGGTGGAAAAAATTTTAGTGGTACGGTTTTGTGCTAGTCATATAACTCCTATCCGTGAGACGCTCATTAAGATCAAAGTTTCACTCCTATATGTTGTAAAAAAATTTAAATTTGGCACAAAAATTGCCCTAACAAGTATTTATCTCAGTTTTATTACACATCTACCATTAAACAAACAAAAATCAAGCGTAAAAGCATTCTCTAAAGTATCGTACTTTTACCCCCCCCCCCCTCCCCCCTTACACTTAAGATGAACATTGTCCCCAATGTTCAAATAACAAGATGTAAAAGTAAATAAGGTAAAAGAATGAAATCAAATACTCCCCTAATTCGCTCGGTGGATAAAGGGGTAACATGGTTAGATCTTCTTCCAAAGTAATGTTGAAGCTTCACGACTAATGCATCGCCAAAAGCTAGATTCCATACATCTCCTTGTCCAAAATAACCTGTTAAACCTGAGAAAACAAACACGAAAACCTGCATAACATCGGCGGGATAAATTCTATATAAGGATAAAATGCTTGTGGAATGATAATTTTGCAGATTCCTGGAGTTTATAAGTTATAGATTTAATAAAAACTTTTTATGAAAACAAAACTTTCAAAAATTTCAGAAAATTAAAACCTGACGCCGTCAGGTTGTAAAGCCTGACGCCGTCAGAAATGATCTGACAGAATTCTCATGTTTAGTTTCCGGAAAATTTCTGGAAAAACCTATACCTTACTTCCTGGAATTCCTGCAAAACATCATTATGACTCGATACAAGCATTTGACTCAAACAATTACTAATATGTATGTTAATTTAATATTATTACGATTCATGTTCATTCGTTCTAATAAACCGATTTGGATTTCCCTTACACTTAACTTTTGCAAAATACCTTTATATGTAGTTAAGACGAAGTTAAAAACAAGATAAAGCATTTTCACAATTTAGTTTTGAACATGAATCAATAATAATAAAAATTAAACATACATACGGAAGCAAATAAAATCAAACAAACAAATAAATAAACACACAAAGCAAATAAAGCTTGGGTTGCCTCCCAAGAAGCGCTTTTCTTTATTAACGAGTCTTGTAGCTAGACTCAAAGTCCTTCTACCCTATGTAAGTGAGTTCGTCATCGAGGACGTCTTTAGGGTTAAGCTTTGATTGAAGTTTCCTATTGGTCCGCTTAGTACAATATATCTTTTCAAACTTCTCTCCATCCGGGTCATACAATGTCATCTTAATATGCCATGACCCATCTCCATCTTTGGGTGGTTTGTCCCAATCCCACTTATGATCATCGTCCTCACAAGTCCACTTATTCATCCCTAGGTTAATTGGCAAAACTCCTAGGAACTCAATCATCTTCCTAAAAACTAGAGGGTCTTCAAATGGATCCAATTCGGTGTCCCTAGCCAAGAGTTGCTCTACCGTATGTGTTCGGTTTACAAATTCCTCTTCTAGGTAAAATGGGCGTTGGGGTCCTATGAAGTCTCTATCGATCCAAGGTCCATATCTAGATGGTCTCCTATTTAATTCTAACCAATGGGGTGTTGGTTCATCACTAGTATCATGAGCGTGTTTCTTCACATCATAGACTGACCAAGTGTCACCTTCTCCTACCGCTATCTTAGATTCCTTACAATCAATCATAGCACTAGCAGTCGCCAAAAATCCTCTACCTATCAACAAGGGGCATGTAGGGTCGCTAACCATATCAAGGACGTGGAAATCGGCTAAAATGGTTAGTTTTCCTATGTGTACTAACACGTCCTTGACTACTCCAACCGGGTAAGCAACACTTCCATCCGCTAAGCCTATTATCACCTCGGTTTCTTCAAGTTTTCCTAGTTTTAGGGAGGTGTAGAGAGGTAATGGAAGTAGGTTAAGGCTTGATCCAAGATCGGCTAATGTGTCATAAGCCTCCGAATTACCGATCTTGCAAGGTAGAACAAATAAGCCCGGATCATCTAACTTCTTAGGTAGCTTGTTTTGAACAAAGGCGGTCCCTTTTTCACCTAACTTGAGCTTCTTCTCATCCAACACATCAATAACCGGACTTTCAAGGTGGAGCTCCTTGAATTCATTGTCAAGGTTTTGAGTGGAAGGTGTTTCAACTATGTTGTTGACCAATTTGGATATCATAACTTCTTGGTCATTTTGAACGACTTGGGTTTGTTTGAAACACGTGCTCATGGAATTGACCGAATAATATTGTGGACAAGAACTAGGAGACGAAACCGATGAAATGGCGTTGACGTTTAGTTTCGGGTTCTTGACTGTGTTGCTAGGGAGTGCTCCCATTTCTCGGTCATTGAGGGCTTTCAACAAAGTGTCAATCTTATTGGTCATCTCGCTTTGTTTTTGTTTGAAATCGGCTTCAAAATTGGCCAAACGAGCTTCTTGAGATGCCATAAATTGGGACATCAATCCTTCAAAGTTATTGGTACTACCATTGCTGGAAGGATTGTTGTTGAAAGTACGGTTCAAGTTGGAACCGCTTGATTGGAAACGATTAGGTGGGTTGGAAGAATTGGTTTGTTGTGCGTTTTGGTTTTGTTTCCACCTAAGGTTTGGGTGATTTTTCCATGAGGGGTTGTATGAATCACCGTAGGGGTTTGGCTCGGGTTTGAAAGTGTACCACTTGTCTCCCGCTCCGTCGGTACGCGAGGATGCGTAGTCCGCAAAAGCTTGTTCGGGGAGTTCCATGCAATCACGAGTATCGTGGGGACCACTACATAATTCACACGAAGAGGTGATTTTGTTCACTTGGCTTGAAGGTTTAGGAGCCTCGTAGGATTTCATAAGAAACTTGACTTGGTCTTCAAGTTCTATGATCCTACGGTCGGAAGTGCTTGAATTGTTCGAAGGCAAAGATATTGCCTTGACCGTTTTATTCAAATCACGGGGATCACTCCAACTTTCGTTGTCATAAAGAGCAAGATCTTCTAGGAGAGTCCATGATTGTTCCGCACTTAAATCACGTAGCTTACCACCAGCCGATTGGTCAATGGTTTGCCTCGTGGAGAGATTGATATGGTCATAGAAGATTTGGACTTGGAGCCAAAGTTCTATGCCATGGTGAGGGACTTTTTGGAGTAAGTCCTTGAATCGAGTCCATGCCTCGTAGAGGGTTTCGCCTTGACGTTGTTGGAACATCAAGATATCATTCCTTAGCTTGGTAGTTCTTCCTGGTGGGAAAAACTGAGCAAGGAAACGAGTGGTGAGATCATCCCAAGAGGTGATGGATCCTGCGGGTAGACGTTCTAGCCATTGACTAGCTTGGTCCCGCAGAGAGAATTAAAAGAGACGCAGTCGGGTCGTCTCTCGAGTGGCAACATCAAGGTCTATGGAATCAACGATTTTGAGAAAGTCCTTGAGATGTTGATTAGGATCTTCGAAACGAAGTCCATGGAATGCCCACCCGCTTTGCACCAACCGGATGGTGTCGGATCGCAAGGGAGTGACATTGGCTCCTTGAGTGAGCTCAATGGTGTTTCGATAGCCATGGTGGCTAGGACGGGAGTAGTCTCCTAAGGTGCGGGCTCTAGGAGGTGGGTGTTGTTGTGGCGGTGGGTTGTTGGGATCAAGGATATTACCACCTTCCATGATGTCGGATGGTAATGGTTACGAACAAAGAAACGAAGAAAAAAGATAGACTAAAGAAAACCTCGAAAAATAAAATAAAAATCTCACTAGAAAGGAATCTAGTGAGTAGACCTAATAAAATAAAAATTCAACCTAAACAATAACTATTCCCCGGCAACGGCGCCAAAAACTTAATGCGTGGTTTTGCGACCTTACAACAGGTTTTACCTCTCGAGGGATCTCGAGAGGCTTGCAATCCCCACCAGGCAGTGTACCTGACCGATGTAGTATAGTGAAGTGGCAAGTACCGGGGGATTGATCGTTCTCTAGGGGAATAGTGTCGTTAGGATTGAAAAACTACTCTAATAGGTCTAAGGGTGAGGGAAGATTCTTTTTGTATTTTTTATATTTTATGAAAGCAAGTAAAATCTCGGGTTTGAAGGAGTGGGCGGAATTAGTTGCTAGCCAACTAACCCAAATAACTACAAATGCAAATAAAATAAAATAACTAAAAATGAAAAGGTTGTGTAACTTATATGGAGAGAAATGTGTTTACTTAGATTTCCTTACTCCCTAACTATCTTTTACCGGTTGATTAGTGTGTATTAGTTGCGTGGATGACGGGTGTATTCCTTAATACCAATCGTGGTTTCTACAAATGATGTAATCCTCCCTACCCACTTAATGATATAACACATTTCCCTCAAAATCTCTTGTTTCGTTTTATACAACAAAGATTTGTTCAGCCAAGTACTTTACAAGTTTCAATGTCGAAGGATGAAGCAAGTCACATGTCTTGTATAAAAATAAGCATCCATTACAATTCAGATTAACTTTCCTATAAAGTCTTAGGGTAATAAAAGCCCTCTACAACTTAAGGATAAAAGACGGAGTGGGTCGCGACCCTCTGTCGCAGTCAAATTATACGATTGCCAAAATCTTGGTCCAAAATACACACAATGAGAATATAAGCTCAGGATGTATGTTTACGTTTTTCAAAGAAAAGAAAACGTACGAGAAGATAAGCATGATATCAAAAACGGGATGTAATCCCTACGATTGGCATTTATAAAGCCATATACAACATAAACATGAGAATAATTGTCTAAGTTTCGGGCCGAAGCCCAGACATACGAAAGATAAATTGTTTAATCAGGCACGCGCCTGACAAAAGCACCATAAATTGTTAAACATAAAGGCACATGCCTTCAACCATGATAAATTGTTTAAAAAGGGGTACATGTCACCCCCAGAGACTGAATTAATGCCCACACGGCAACCTTCAAGCATTTTTAGAAGAGTTTGGATCTTCTTGGTGAACTGGAGACATAGGCTTCACGGATAAGGTCCTCTTGGTTGGGGACGGAGGCTGTATCTTCTTTGGTTTTTTTGAGAGGAGATCTTCGATGGAGGCTGAAGGATCTTTGGTTGCTTCGACAAGGAAGGGGTATTCTGCTGTGGTAAATGCATTGCCGGCTTCATCATATTCTCGCACAGAATTCGGACGGTAGTATGGTACCTCCGACAGCACAACTGGTTTTTTGGTCTCAGCAATCTCCTCCAAAGTTGTGCACTTTCCATGAAATATAGCCGCATTTACTAGCTTCCCCACAACCTCCCCCACCTCATCGCTATGGTATAGCTCCATAGCAATGTAGGGGAAAACTTTCGATACAACCTCAGCCCTATCTCTCCTCAAACTTTGGCATTCAAACTTCAACTCATCCAACTCTTGACAGCGCTTGAAATCCTGCTTCACCAATCTGACCCTCTCAGTTTCCAAACCAGCACATTTAGACTCCAGGGCACTCACCTGGGTCTTATAACCAACAACTTTAGCCTCCTCCACCTTTAGCCTACCACACTCAGCCTGCGACCTCTTCAACTGCTCTTCAAGATCTTCCATCTTTGCTCAAAGGGCCTCGTATCTTGGATGCTTCTCAAAATCTGCCATTGCTTCATCACATCTGGACTCCAACTTTGCATAGTTCTCCTCCCTCTCTTTCTCCCTAGCTACAATGACAGCAACCTCCTCTTTAGCCTCCTTAACCTTGTTGATCAATGCCCTTGTACGAAAACTAAAATGGTTATCCAACATTGCCTGCCGGGTGTAACTCTTGTCATAGAGATCACACAACTTTTCAATAGACATCTCAGTCATCGTTTTCCTCCAAGAAGCGGGAGTGACATTTTCAACAAGCAAGCGGCAGGAAAGGGCATCAGGCAGCTCCTTGGTGTTGGGCAGCCCTAAATAAAGAACAAAAGCAAGAAAAACATAAGATACGGAGCATTTTAAAGAAAAGAAAAATGAAGAGTGGTTTGCTCACCATGAATGTCATCATCACCAATTTCTTCAGTCGAGTACATCAGGGTTTTCCCACGAGCTTTCTCTACTTTTTGTTTGATATTCCTTGATGTGGGGGTGGGAGCATTGGATTTCCTCTTTGGGGCAGCCTTGATAGCTTTAGCACTAGTACCTTTCCTAGTCCTCACCCTGTCTGCAATACCAGAGGAGCCCATGAGCTTCAGTTGATCAGAATCGGAAGGTGGGTCATCGGAATCAGCAATGTCCTCCACCAAAAGAGGGGTTTCCTCAACACTCACTGGCTTAGTAGGAGGAAGTATTGAAAGAAGTTTCACTGCAGAGGCATCGACATCATTATTGTTAACAGATCTAGATGGAGATCCAACTCCATAGCTTGCATCTTGAGGCTCCCTTGGAATGAAGCTAACTTCCTTGGCACCTCCGGCAACAACAAAATTTCTGAAAGCCATCTCTGCAAAAACAAACGAAAAGGAGATGAATATCAGCAGATAAGTTATTTAAATTATTTAAATAAGATATATACATACTTTTTCCTTCACAAATTATTTCAGGTGATGACGAAGACCCGTCCCAGCTGTCACTTAAACCAGCCATGTACAATATAGGCTCCGGAAACGTTTGGACGTTAGCAGGGTGGCGTGCAAGACGCTGGTACAAGGGGTCGCTCCTTATCTCATAGGGAAGAGGGTCATTGTACTTCTTCTCATCATACATGTTTGCTTCATCCAACAATGCTGGATACTCAGGAGGTATGATGGTACTCTCAACATAGAAAAACTGTCATTTCCAGTTTCTAATATTTGAAAAGGGTTTCGTCACAAGAACAGGCACGTCATGTTCACCCCTTTTAGCAATGGTTACCCAATCTCCACCAGGATAGAGATTCACAAAACCCCTAAGCACCTCCAATGTGGGTTCATATCCGTACGCTTTGCACATTACGATGTAAGTGGTCAACTTAGCAAGACTAAAAGGGTTTAACCTAGAAATATGAACCTGATAGTATTGTAGAAACTCTAAAATCAAGGGATGAATGGGTATCCTAAGATTCGATTGAGTGAATGCATGAACATACAAACCCACAAACCCTTCGGGAGCATCAAAAATATTTTGTTCCTTACTAGGGAGCATGATTTGGTACTCCGAGGGTATAGGGTAATCAAGCAGGAACTCAGATAGGGCTTGTTTCGACAAGGTACAGGTCTGTTGCCTAATAATTCGCTTAGCGGCCATGCTCATATTAAAAGAATAAAATATCAAGGAAGGTTTATTGTAATTTTACCTTTTCGTTCCAACGGAAGCACAAGATTGCAGAGCAATGTGTATATTTTGGGCGGAGGTAAAATGAGCTAGGGTTTAATTATTTTGGGTTTATGTACCCAGACGATTTTGATCCCAAGCGCACACGTGTACACCTAACTTTGAAGATCTTACGGATCTTAAACGGGCATTTAAATTTTGAAGTGATGTTTTCTAGTACCGATTAAGTAAGCCGTTTGAGTTTACAGCCCAAGTGGGCGGATAATCATTAGCCCGCATTAAATGCGCGGTTTGGTTAGTCATTTATTTTTGCACGGGGGTGTAATTTAATAGGTATAATGCATGTTGATTTTGAGAGTCGAATGCAATTTATACTCGTACGTATATATCACTTTCGACTGGGGGGCTTGATGATGTACCCTCCGAACGGGCCGAAGGACTCCCCTTCGAGCCTGTAGAAAGTCCTCCCTTTGGAGGCCCAGGTTAATCTCCTAACACGTTTCATTGGCGTAAAACCATTTGCCTGCGAACTGGTTACCATGTGGGAATCCGCCAATCGAAGCCTTAAGCCCTTCGGGGTATCTCCTACGAAGGAACTAGCACGGAGAGCTATCCTGACCTGGTCAAACCCACGTCTCCTCTTCCCCTTGGCTTTCCCGCCAAAACAGAGATCGTGGGCTACAAAGCCCTAGCGGTTACCATATTTCATGGGACGCCCCCATGATCTCCGAATCATGTGCAAACCGCCCACTAAGCCCTATTTCTCCCCTATAAATAGCTTAGTCGGGAATGAACAATGTAAGTTAACTTCACTCTCTTAATTTACGACCTACATTACCATTACACATACTTACTCGCACGCCGGTGGTGGTTCGCAGGGTCCAACCCTTGCGCAATCACTTAACGTAGTGTCTTCGTATTTCTTATTTCAGGTTAAGAACGAGCTTGGCGCAATCTCAACACCCCATTATTCCTTTGATCACCATCGAAGGCTTGGTTGTGCAATTATTTGTTCAATCAAAGTCGGTTAGCTATAAGTTAGGAAAGGATACGTAGTTATCTTTATAGAAGATACGTATATCCTTCTACACGTTTTGTATCTAGGGTTTTCCTTGGTGTATAAAAGGAACCCTAAGGCTTCATAGTTTATACGAACGTGTGTGTGTAAGTTAGTCAATATTGTGATTCAAAGCTAATAGAATTACAAAGTTAGTATTATTGTGTTCTTCATTGTTATTGTTAAGATTCCGCATTAGCAATAAACAATTTGTTAGAGTTTCTTACTTAGATCAATTTGGATTTATTCAAGTTGTCTAACAAGTAACAAGGCTACTTGGATCCATAATCATTGGACCTACAAGTGGTATCAGAGCCTGTAAAGAGACTCTGAGTTCGAAGAAACACAGAAACCACAAACCTAAATTCACTCCAATAAACCCTGCAAAATGTCTGAGTTTGAGAATCCTGAGAGGACTGATAATTTCTCAAACAATACCAGTGATGTTGAGAAATCAAATCATGATGATGAAAAATCTCAAGCTGGTAAATCTAAACCACAACAAACTATCTTTGCAACAACAACAATATCCTACATAAAACTCCCAATCTTGAAGAAGGAAGAATATGACATCTGGGCTATGGAGATGGAGCACTATCTAGAGTATATTGATAACGTGGTCTGGAAGGTCATATAGAATGGGAATTCGAAGAAAAGGATTTCAGTTGGTAAAGATGGAGTGGTTAGGGTGCTACCTACAGTATCTGTTGAAGAGATATATGCTGTAAAAAAGGAGAGAAAGGCCAGGAATATGCTACTCATGGCACTTCCAAAGGAGCACTTGAGAAGGTTTCATGGCATGAATGATGCCAAGGAAATTTGGGAGGCTATCAAGAAAAGATTTGGAGGGAATGCAAACTCCAAGAAGATGTAGAAGGCTGTTCTTAAACAGCAATTTGAAGCATTCAGTGTATCTAGTTCAGAAGGGTTGGAAAAAGGCTATGACAGGTTTCAACATCTTCTATCACAATTGGAGGTTCATGGTGCTGCTGTGTCTGAAGAAGATGCAAACCACAAATTTCTCAGATCTCTACCAAAAGAATGGTCAAGTGTGACAATGACCATGAGGATGAAGGAAGAAATTGACACCATGACAACTGATGACCTGTACAACAATCTTCGGGTTTTTGAACAAGAAATCCAAGGAAAAACAAAAGCATCTTCAAGTTCTACCAATGTTGCCTTTGTTTCTCAAAGTAAGGGCAGCACTAACAATGGTGGTTATGAAACTTCTTCAAGCAGCATGAGAGAGAGAGATGCTCCTGCAGGCTTTGCTGATGAAGTAGTTTATTCATTCTTTGATAAGCAACCTGAAGAGAAGTACTTCATCAGTGAGGATCTGGAACAGATCAATGATATTTAAGTTGAAGAGATGGATATCAAATGGCAAATTGCCATGATTGCTTTCAGGGTTAAGAAGTTTTACAAGAAGACTGGGAGAAACATTAGATTTAATGAAAAGACACCAGTGGGGTACAATAAGAAGACTGTTGAGTGCTACAGGTGTCACAAACATGGGCACTTTGCTAGAGATTGCAAGGAAAAGATGACTACTGATGGGAACAGGAAAAAGGATTTTGACTCTCAAGATGATGACAAGCTGGAGAAGAATCAGATGAGCTTGTTGACACTGGAAGCTGGAGCTGTGAATTAGAATGAACACACACAGGAGGAAGAAGTGTCAAACCATGCACTTATGGCTATTGGTTCCAGTAATGTGGTATCTTTGTGCTCCAAAATATGCATTGATTCATACAATCATCTTAAAGCTTTGTGTAATGAACAATTAAAACAAATAGGTGATCAGGAAGTAAGAATTCTTGCCTATACTAAGTCTGTTAAAACTTTAGAAGCACAAATAGTCACCTATCAAAAGCAACAAGATTCCTAAATGAAAAACTCATCTTTCAGGCTAATGAGATATATGAAAAGGATGAAAAACTTAAGAGATATAAGAGAATAGGCATGAAAGCAGTAAAAGAAATAGATGAATTGAAAAAGACAGTAGATACATGGAACCATTCCAATAAAAATCTGTTTAAGCTAGTTGATGCCCAAATAAGCTCAACGTGTAAACTTGGCTTAGGTTATAAGATACAATCAGACAGTGAGATACTAAGCTATGAGGAAGAGTTGGAGAGAACAGTATTCATTGCTAAAGAGGATGATTTTGTTGGTAAACCTACATACAATAGGTTCATAAAAACTGATGATTTAAAGGGGTGCCACCTCCATTAAGTGGAGATTACACTCCTCTACAAAAGGAAGAACTTGATGACTCTTTGTTTGTGTATGGTAAAAAGGGTCCTCAATATCCTGAGACAGGCAACTCAGATGACAAATCAACTGAATATTCTACCTGTCAAACTAATGACAGTGAAGGATCCACATAAGATGTTTCTGAGCAGTCTGAATCAGAATTAGAAAGTGAACCTAAAGAAGTTTCTGAGTCAAAATCTGTCAAACATAGTGAACCAGTTGTGACTACATCCAAACCTGATACAGATAAACCTAGTTGTGATACTCACACAAAATCTCCTAGGAAGTCTATCAAAAGTCAAGAGTCACCAAAATCTGATAGGAAGAGAAGAGAGTACAGGAAAAACTACACCTTTGGTCCTAAGAGGTGTTTTGTCTGTGGTAGCCTAAGTCATCTAATTAAAGACTGTGATTTCCATGAGAAAAGGATGATGAGAGAAGCTGAACTTAGGAAGCAGAAAAGTGTTGATACTGGTCATGTAAATACAAAACCAGTTTGGAATAATGCAAACATAATTAATCATGCTAATAAATTTGTTTCTAGACCAGCACAAATAAATACTGGTAGACCTCAAGTTAATTCTATTCAGTCACAAGTTAATTCTGGTAGAACAAATTTTAATTATGTCAGGCCAAATTTTAATTATGTCAGGCCAAATGTTAATTCTGGGTGGTTTAATCAATCTAGACCCAGACAACCAGTAGTTAATGGACCTCATCTGAATCACTTTAATCAAAGAAATCATTTTTCAAAACCAGATTCACCTGTGAGGAGACCAATTGCAAGGGATAATGGGGGGGTCTGCTGTTAAGGCCTCAGCATGTTGGTCTTGAGATCCATTTAAGAGTACACTTACATACCAATCCAAGAACAAAAGTGGATCAAGCTCATATAAGACTTATAAATATGTTGATCCACAAGGGAGACCCAAGCCTGCAGATGCCTGGGTCCTTGAGAAAAACTAATCTCCTTTCTATATGTGCAGGAACATCTACTGAAAAGCATGGGAGATAGAGGAATATTTGATAGTGGGTGCTCTGGGCACATGTCTGGTAACAAGGATCACCTGAAGGATTTTCAAGAATTCAAAGGAGGTTATGTTACCTTTGGAAGAAGCAAGGGGCAAATTACTGGTAAAGGAAGGATTGTGGTAGGCAATTTAGAATTGGCAATGTATCTTTTGTAAAAGAACTTGGGCGGTTTAACCTTTTCTCAATATCACAAATATGTGATAAGCAGCATAAGGTGCTTTTTACTGACTCTGAATGTCTTGTGTTGACTTATGACTTTAAGATGCCTGATGAAAGTCAAATACTTCTCAAAGTCCCAAGACAACATAACATGTACAGTTTTGATATGAAAGCATCTGAACCTGCAAAAGGTTCTGCCTGTTTGATTACAAAAGCCACTTTGGTTGAATCTAAATTGTGGCATAGAAGATTAGGTCATGTTAACTTTAAGAACATGAATAAACTTGTGAAGAATAACCTAGTTAGAGGCTTACCTTCAAAAGTTTTTAAGAATGACCATGCCTGTGTAGCTTGTAAAAAGGGCAAATAGCATAGGCTTCTTGTAAGGCTAAGCTAGACAGGTTTGTTACTGAGCCTTTACGTACCTTGCATATGGATCTGTTTGGCCCTACATCTGTACAAAGTATTAACCATGCTAGCTATTGCCTTGTCATCACTGATGATTGCACTAGATTTTGTTGGGTGTTCTTTATGTCTAGGAAAGATGAAACCACTCCATTAATTCAAACTTTCATTAGGCAGATAGAAAACCAACTTAATAAAAAGGTTAAGATCATTAGGACAGACAATGGCCCAGAATTTAAGAATTGAAGCATGATTGAGTTTTGTGGTAATAAAGGAATCAAGCAACAATATAGCAATGCTAGAACTCCACAGCAGAATGGAGTTGCTAAGAGAATGAACAGGACCCTGATTGAGGCAGCTAGGACTATGCTAGCAGACTCACTCCTACCCACAACCTTTTGGGCTGAAGCAGTAAGCACTGCTTGCTACATATTCAATAGGGTTAGAGTGACCAAACCTCAAAATAAAACACTTTATGAGCTTATATTTGGCTACAAACCAGTTATTAGTTACGTAAGACCATTTGGGTGCCATGTTACCATTCTAGATACTCTGAGTGTGCTTGGAAAATTTGAAGGAAAGTCTGATGAGGAGTTTTTAGTGGGTTATGCACTAAATAGAAAGGCCTTTAGGGTGTACAATTTAGTGACCAAGAAAGTAGAAGAGAATCTTCATGTTAATTTTCTTGAGGAAAAACCCAATGTGCAGGGACTGGGTTATAGATGGATGTTTGATATTGACTATTTAACTGATTCTATGAACTATATTCCTGTCTCTAAGGAGAATCAAGCTAACCCTCATGCAGGTTCTATAGAAGTAACTAACAATGCAGGTACCCAAGTTACTTCTGATGCAAGCACTGCTGGGTCAGAAAAGGAGATTGAGGAGCTTATTGTAATTCCTACCACAGAAGTCAAACATGTTGCAGCTAATGAAGGAACAAAACAATCTTCTACAAAGAAGAAGGAGACTGTGAACAAGCCTCAAGCAGAATGGAAAGAGGCTTCTCCTACAAAGGTTTCAGAAGATGTTTCATCCTTCAAAAGGGAAGTGAATGCATTAGCTGACAAGCATCTTGGGGAGCAGGCTACCAAGACTTCAACACTTAAGTCTGGTAGTGAGCTTGTTAATTCTGCTACCAGTACTACCACAATTAAGTCTGGTAGTGAGGCTGTTAATTCTGCTGAGTTTGATCCTACTCCAAATGATGATTTTGATGATTCTGAGATGCCAGAACTTGAGTTCTTTGATGAGCCAAATGAAGGAATTTTTGATGGGGCTTCTTATGATGAAGAAGGAGTGGTCACTGATTTCAACAACTTACCAACTGAAGTTGATGTGAGTCCATCTCCTACGCTTAGGATTCACACAATATTCATCCCAAAAGTCAAATACTTAGGGATCCTAAGTCTGCAGTGCAAACAAGAAGCAGAGTGCAAAAATTTTCTGAAGCTCATGCACTTTCGAGCCTTGTTAAGAAGCAGAAAAGAGTTAACCACAAAGATCATCAACATTGTTTATTTGCTTGTTTCCTTTCTCAAAAGGAATCTACCAAGGTTACTGAAGCTTTGGAAGATGAGAATTGGGTGGAAGCAATGCAAGAAGAGCTCTTACAGTTTAAATTGCAATAGGTCTGGATTCTGGTTGATCTACCACATGGGGCAAAAGTGATTGGAACAAAGTGGGTCTTCAGAAATAAAAAGGATGAAAGAGGGGTAGTGGTAAGAAACAAGGCTAGATTAGTAGCCTAGGGATATAGGCAAGAGGAAGGGATAGACTATGGGGAGGTTTTTTCACATGTAGCTAGGATTTAAGCTATTAGGTTATTTTGGCCTTTGCCTCTTACATGGGGTTCATAGTCTATCAGATGGATGTCAAGAGTGCATTTCTGTATGGCACTATAGAAGAGGAGGTGTATGTTCATCAGCCTCCAGGCTTTATTGATCCTGCTTATCCCAAGAAGGTATACAAAGTCATTAAAACTTTGTATGGTCTCCATCAAGCTCCTAGAGCTTGGTATGCAACACTCTCCAACTTCCTTGAAGAGCATGGGTACAAAAGGGGTGTGATAGACAAGACCTTGTTCATCAAAAGAAACAAGAAGGATATCATCCTAGTTCAAGTTTATGTGGATGACATCATTTTTGGTTCTACTAAAAGGTCTTGGTGTGAGGAGTTTGAGGCATTAATGAAGGTAAGGTTCCATATGAGTTCAATGGATGAGCTCACATTTTTCTTAGGACTGCAAGTGAAGCAAAAAGAAGATGGACTCTTTATCTCTCAAGACAAGTATGTTGCTGAGATCCTAAAGAAGTTTGATTTTGCAAATGTGAAGACTGCAGTCACTCACATAGAGAACAAGGTGCCATTGACAAAGGATGAAGATGTGGATGATGTGGATGTGCACCTCTACAGATCTATGATAGGTTCTCTAATGTATCTAATGGCCTCTAGGCCTGATATTATGTATGTTGTATGTGCTTGTTCTCGTTTTCAGGTTCCTCCCAAGACTTCACATCTTCATGCTATGAAGAGAATCTTTAGGTACTTAAAGGGAAAACCCAATTTGGGTCTTTGGTATCCTAAAGAGTCATCATTTGACCTGGAAGTCTATTCTGATAGTGATTATGCTGGAGCAAGTCTTGATAGGAAATACACAACTGGAGGTTGTCAATTCCTTGGAAGAAGATTGATCTCTTGGCAATGCAAGAAGCAGACAATTGTGGCTACATCAACAACAAAAGCTGAATATGTAGCTGCTGCAAATTGCTGTGGACAAGTCTTGTGGATTCAGAATCAAATGCTGGATTATGGTTTGAATTTTATGAACATTGTAATTCACATAGATAATGAAAGCACTATCTGTATAGTTAAGAACCCTGTGTATCAATCTAAAACTAAACATATAGAAATAAGGCATCACTTCATTAGGGATTGCTTTGAAAAGAAACTAATTAGAGTGGAAAAGATACACACAGACTTCAATGTGGCAGACCTATTAACCAAAGCCTTTGATGGACCTAGGTTTAATTACTTAATGGTTAATATTGGTATGATGAACCGATAGCTGGAATTAAGGGGAGGTTACATTTAAGGGGAGGTTAAATGTAGAGTTTGTATAATAACCAGTACTCAGTTATTTTTTAATTTTGGTAGCTTTAGAAATTAATTTTTGTAGTAGAGTTAATTCTGGTAGTTAGTGTTTTTAATTTTAATTGTGAAATCGGTTGTTTCTGTGTTTTTATTGTGTTTCTCTTGGTGTTGGGACTAACTTTTGCAGGAAACACATGGATTGGTGATGATCAAAAACCTTGTTATTGTCTTTTATGAGTGTTTGTCTGATCTTTTAGTTAAGTCTGGCGAGTTAGTAGTTAAGTCTGGTTGACCATTTTTAAGTCTGGTAGCGTAAAACAGTAATAAAATTTATTATTGTTAGGTCTGGTCTGTCAGATAAAGATTTTTCTTCTCCAATAATACCGTTACTTATTTTTCAGGGGAAAGGGGTATATAAGGATAAATTTTGATAAATTTCTCACTTTTATCTTTTATTTACTTCCAATTTTAAAAATCGTTATTTTCGGCCTAAGATACTCTGTTTTTCACTACTAATACTTAAACCCTAATTCGCTCTCAACCAGCACTTAATCATTATCTCATCTATGGCTTCTCTAAAGTTTTGTGACAAGCACAACCAGGTTGGTTTCTTGAAGAAACCAAGTAAAAGTGAAGGTTTCGAGCAGATAGTGGATTTTTTGAGAGATTCTTCACTTCGGTATGCTTTAACTCATAATCCTACTATTTATGCTTCCCTTGTCAAGCAGTTTTGGGGGTCTGTTATCTCAGAAACTCTTGATGATGGGACACCACAATTAAGGGCAACTATAGATACCCATGAGTTCTTTATCACTGAAGCATCTATTAGGAGTAGTCTGCAATTAGATGATGCTTCAGGGGAATATATATTGTCTAATGATTCGCTTTTAGAGGGTATGAAAAATATTGGATATCCCACTAACGGTACATTTACCTTTTGGAAAATCTTTTTCACACCTCAGTGGAAGTTTTTAATTCACCATTTGCTCCATTGCCTAAGTCCCAAGAGTGGTGGATGGGATCAGTTTGGAAGCAATATTGTTTCTGCATTGGTCTGTCTTTCACTTGGAAAGACTTTCAACTTTTCAAAACTCATCTTTGATGGCATGGTAGCAAATGCTAATAGTAAACACAAGCTTTTAATGTTCCCTCGTTTTCTGCAAATGGTGTTAAATTTTGAAACTGAAAACAAAATGCAGACTTATGAGTGTGTGGCCTTTAGAGATAAAACTTTTGCCAACATGAAAAGGGGTTTTTCTGGGGCACATAAGCCGTTATTTCCTGCTATGCTTTCTGGTACTACTAACCTTGCAGGTACATCTACTGCTGCACAAGTGGCTCAATGCCCATCACCTACACATGAGGAGCCAACCCAGGAAGTCCCAAGATCACCCACACCTCAAACCAGATCACCTACACCAAAAACAAGATCACCATCACCAATATCACCTTCACCTCAACAACAAACCCATTTAAAATCTCAAATTCATGAGGAGGGACCAGCTCATATGACTGTGGAAGATCTGTTGCAGTTGGTGCCAAAATTGGTTGATAGGATTTCTGGCTTGGAGAAGCAGAACCAAACCATGGCTCAATCCATTGTTACCTTGGTCAGAAGGGTGAAGAAAATGGAGAAGATTATGAAGGACAAAGGAGTAGCTTTTAGTGATCAAGAGGGTGAAGATGAAAATTCTTCCAAACAGGGGAGGAATTTGGATGAGGAACAAGTTTTCAAAACTGTTGCTCAAGCTAAGAATGTTGGTGATACTGAGGTTAGTCCAAATGCTATGGAAGCAACAGAAAATTTAGCTCAATCCCTCAGCAAAATTCAACAAGGGAAAAAGAGAAGGTTGAAGAGAAAATTGAGAATTGTAGAAGAGGGATCTGAAGAAGAAGTACTTAAGTCTGGTGACCAGATTAAGTCTGCTGAGATTAATTCTGGTGGTGATGCTTTTAAGTCTGATGCAGTTAAGTTTGCTCCATTGGATAAGTCTGCTGGCACACAAAGAGAAGGAAATGAGATTTTAATTGAAACTCCTCAACCTAAAAAGACTAAGAGGCAAGAAAGAGAGGAAGCAGCAAGTTTAGCCGAGATAGCTAGGATTTAGGCTGAGGAAGCAGCTGAAAGGGAAAGGATAGGGGAAATTAAAAGACAAGATGAACTTCTTGTAAAGAAGCTGCAAGAAAAGGAGGATGATCCAGTGATGTCCATGATTGAGAATGATGATGAGCTGAGGGCAAAGTATAAAGAATTAAAAGCCAATGAAAGTCTAACAGATGAAGAAAAAGCCAAACATCTTTCAAACTTCATCAATGCAAGAAGGGATACAGAAACCCTTGGAGATTTCATGGCTAAGATAAGGCAAACTCATAAGAAGAGTAGAGCAAGTAAGAAACTTACAAAGCCACAGAAGATGGCTGATATGAAGATTTACCTCAAAAATATGATGCACTCAACAATGGAGAAGATGAGAGGAAAATCTTATGAGGAAATTGAAGCCATATACCTCAGAGCATATGAAAAGGATCAGAAATATAAACCTAGTGACTATGAAGAATCAATCAGAAATAGCTTCAAAAGGCAAATGATAGAAGAAACTAAACCAGTCATTGAGGCTGAAAAAGAGGTCGAGAAGGATGAGAAAATATCTGATGTGATAAAAGAAGAAGTGGAAACTAAGAAACCTGTTTTGGTATGGACTTGAAGGAAAAGTATTGCGAGAAAAAGCAAGACATCAACAAAGAAAGGAGTGCAGCAAGAAGAGGAGGAATCATCTGAGGAATTCACTATGGGATCCATCCCTGAAAGTTCTAAGGAACCAGCTAAGATTGTCAAGTATCAAATAATTAAAGATGGTCTGAAGGCTACTTATCAAATTATAAGGGAGGACAACACTAATGTAGTGTATGTCAACTTCCCAGGACTGTTGAATGATGTAAGTAGGGAAGATCTCAGGGAATTACACAAATTGGTGAACATCAAACATGGAGATAATGCACCTAAGGAGGATTTTGAAAGGGTGTTTTGGGGAGATTGGAAGGTTATGTTTGAGCCACCAGTAGAGACAGATGAAATTTGGATGCTTCCTCACCAACAAGACATTGTCAGATGGAGATATTTTCACAACTGTCAGGTACATTCTTTATCTCTATAGAAAGCTCATATCTATATGCTTGCAGAAGTGGAATATCCCCTACCATCTAGGTTCTGTAAAGAAATGTTGGAAAAGAAACTGCTTGCAGATAAGAAAGATGAGGTGTATGAACAAATTCTGGATTTGATTAAGTTGCAATCATTAAAGGATGTAACTTAGGGTCATCAGTCCACCAAATGGTCATCAGTCCACCATGTCTAACCCACATAAGGACTGGCTAATCCATGAGCAAACAGATCTGGTAAAGATTGTTCAAATATGTTTATGGCTGACAATTTGCCAAAAATTGTATGGTAATCAACTCACCATATCTGAGTTAGTGAAGAGTTGACTAGCCCACAAGAGTATGGCTTGTGGTAAAGGCTGTGGAAATCCATAACTGGTAATCAATTCACCAAGGTGAGGTGTTTTCCACCAAAGAATTGGCTACTCCAAAAGCAAACGGCTTTTGGTAAAGACAAAAAAAAATCCATTGATAGCTGATGGTTTGCTAAAAATCATATGGTTATCAATGTACCATGGTTTTACACACCAAAACATTGGCTACTCCAGTAGTTAATGGCTATCTGGTAAAGAGACATCAAATCCATTAATTTTCAATGATTCACCTCTCACAGGAGTTAACACACCTGTAAGTGATGAGAATAGTATGAAACTTAAAAGAATTGGTGTACAAGTGGTCATTGTTGCTGATAAGATCAGATGGTGAAAAGACAAAGTTGCTGCATAAAGATCAGATATGATATTTTGAAGAGTTAGAGATCATTCCAAGAGTTCAAGATTCAATCCTCAAGAAGCTTGCTCAGAAGGAACTTGAAGTTCATGGAGCATGAAGATCAAGTTAGGGGAGGATTGTTGGGAATTATCACAAGGGAAGACTTAATGTGAAGAACAAACTTAAGTCTGTTGGGTTACTTAGTTAAGTCTGTTAGTTACGTTTATGTAATAGTTAAGTCTGCCAGGTATGTTTTAAGTCTGGTAGAATTAGTTAAATGTTAAGTCTGGTCGATAGTTACTCAGTTAGGTCTGGTTGACTGTTAAGTCTGTTTATGAATTATAGGAAGTCGGTTAGCTATAAGTTAGGAAAGGATACGTAGTTATCTTTATAGAAGATACATATATTCTTCTACACGTTTTGTATATAGGGTTTTCCTTGGTGTATAAAAGGAACCCTAAGGCTTCATAGTTTATACGAACGTGTGTGTGTAAGTTAGTCAATATTGTGATTCAAAGCTAATAGAATTACAAAGTTAGTATTATTGTGTTCTACATTGTTATTGTTAAGATTTCGCATTAGCAATAAACAATTTGTTAGAGTTTCTTACTTTGATCAATTTGGATTTATTCAAGTTGTCTAACAAGTAACAAGGCTACTTGGATCCATAATCGTTGGACCTACAACCTACTTGACCGACAAGTGTCGCAGCTATGCCTTCCTCAATCAGCTTCTGAATCGTAGTCGGGGTCATTCTCATAGGTGGCATAATTCTATCAATCATTACAAATGTATCACACTGTAAGTATTTTGATTGACGTAACAGAATCATAACACAAAGTAAAAAACACAATGATACATCATAATATAGCGTCCATTCAATATCATAATAGTACATCACCAAAATACATCGTAGATTCGATACTCGTTATCAGTCTTGCAAGATATACAAAATGACTACAAGTTTCTTATTAAATCTACTAACTGAAACTAGTCAGTTCAGTACGTACAAGGTAAACTACTACTACAATACTAAACTACCATAATAAAAATGATCACTAATCTCTACTCATGGTCTCCTATCTCCTTATCATCATCTATGTTGGGAATTATATTTGAGTTGATAAGACAAAACATATGAAAGATGAAGGACTAAAGACGACAAAGGAAGAATTCTGCAACAAGATAAAGATCTTTTATATTTATAGAATATATCCTTTGTAAACCCTAATCCTCTAGTATATAAAGAGGATTAGAGGCGTAGGTTTTGGTGTGTGTGTCAAAGATGTAAACACCAAAGGTGTGTGTGTGTGGGAACCTAGGCGTAGGGATTGGGAAAACGCCTAGGGTTTAGTGGTTTAATTAGTGTTTTAGTTTAGAGAACATGTTCTACTTGATCAAGGTAGAACATGTTAATTAATTAGTGTGTTCTAGGCATCAAGTTCCCACAATGGATGCCTAGGTTTGTAAGTTTGTTAGAGTAGAGATGATGATGAAGAAAAACCTTGTTTATGATATTGTTCTTATTCCGCTAAGTTATTGATCTTATGAACATTATCATTCCTAGATATAAATTATGTTAGACCTAGTCTAAGAGCTACAACGATCTTATCAATTGGTATCAGAGCCTGGGGCTCGTGATATCTAGGGGATTACAAGGTTTACTGTGTCGAAGAAAAGCAGTTTGCAAAGGTACGAATTGATTTTAGTTTAATCAGTGTTTCGTTGATATTCTAAAAAAATTGGCGACAAGGAGACAAAGTGGCAGAGATATTGTTATGGTTTGGCGACAAGGAACGATTTGGTTATTAAATTAATCGATTTTTATGGTTTCGTATATGCCGCTGCTGCTGCTGATTGGTCTTATGAATCAATTGGGTGAGTTATTATTTTGTTTGTCGCTTACTGTTGCCATGGATTAAATTATCCTTGTACTGCTTCAACTTAATTAATTGGTCAAAGGTTATTGTGGGCCTGTTTGTTGATCGTTGATACGATTTGTCGCTTACATGGGATAATGATTTATTTGATCAATTGTTTACATACCGACAATGTTGCTGCTGTGATAAATTGCGTGGCGACAAGAAGGTAATAACAAGGTTGTCGAAGCATTAATTGGGTCGGTGGAATTAATTCGTGTCGTGTTTATGAAGAATATTCTGGCGAAAAAGCAGCAGCTATGGAAAAGATTTTATGATCGAGTTTTTACAAAAGTTTTTATGTGGCGACAAGATAACGTGGTCAATTAAGATCTTTAATGAATTTGTTTCTTGTGGTTCATCATGAATATTCGATCATAACCTTGCACTGACTGGTCAAATCGGAGGTATATTAATTCAATATTTGTCGTCTATCGCATCAAAAATTCAATTTTTACCTCGTACCAGTTCAATTAAGTGGGTCAATCATCACGTGCGTTTAATATGGTGATTTAATTGGCGTTATTTATTCGATGTGGTGCTGATCGATTGGTAGATCGATTTTACAATTTGTGTTCAACCGAATATTTAATTGGATATTTGGGATCATAGATCAGAGGCATTACTGATATCACGTGGATGATTTTATTTAAAGTACTGCTCAAGTATTCTTTTCAACGTACTGCTCTTCATATTCAAAGTACTGCTCCACTTATATCAAAGTACTGCTCCATTGAATTAAGGTACTGTTGCTCGACTAAAGTACTGCTCGTATACTTTGAAAGTACTGATTGTTTTTAAAGTACTGCTACTTCTGAGTTGATGTCGAGCTGATTGATAGAAGACTGTTTTCAAGGCAGTTAAGGTTTTTACGAGTACATGTAATGAGCAGCTTACTTGGATGAGATTGACACACATAAGAAGAGGTTTAATATGATTATTGGATCTACACACATACAGAATTGAAGGATTTTTAGTTCTCGGTTAGAAGAAAGATGTTAGACACACACAATAAGACACACAAGATGATTGTTTGAGATTTATTGGAGTTGCTTATTTAAGGGGAAGCTACTGTCAATAATCCTTATGTGCTGCTTGTTGAAGCTATTGGTTAAGGTCCAAAACAGGTTATTGTGATGGTTGGACAGAATACACCCGTTTGGAATTTGGATTGTGACCAGATGTTTATTATTCTTGAATATTTTTGTGAATCATGTTCAAGATAAAGGACTTATCTTCTTGTTACTGTGGTGGATAGTTATTCGACAAGTTCTTTTGGTCACTACATGCATCATTCGAGGGGAAGATTTTAACACCTGTGAGTCGTTATTACTACTAAAGGTTTAGGTTTCTACTGTCTTGGATTTATTTTTAGTAAGCATTTTGGTGTACTTCATGGAGGGTAATACAAGACTTTGGAAGACTGGATTGGAAGTGTAATATTGGTTTGTGGTTGTAAAGATCAAAGTTGCATTTACTTTGAGTACCCTAGTGGATAAGACAAAAAGGGGAAGAATATCTATATTGAAGCTGCAACTTGAAGATCCTTGGTGATAAGCATGGATTAAGGGGAAGTCAATATCTTTCATATATTTTAGCTTCAGGGGAAGTTCGTGATTATGTGGTTTTGTCATTATCAACTAGGGGAAGATTGTTGGGAATTATATTTGAGTTGATAAGACAAAACATATGAAAGATGAAGGACTAAAGACGACAAAGGAAGAATTCTGCAACAAGATAAAGATCTTTTATATTTATAGAATATATCCTTTGTAAACCCTAATCCTCTAGTATATAAAGAGGATTAGAGGCGTAGGTTTTGGTGTGTGTGTCAAAGATGTAAACACCAAAGGGGTGTGTATATGGGAACCTAGGCGTAGGGATTGGGAAAACGCCTAGGGTTTAGTGATTTAATTAGTGTTTTAGTTTAGAGAACATGTTCTACTTGATCAAGGTAGAACATGTTAATTAATTAGTGTGTTCTAGGCATCAAGTTACCACAATGGATGCCTAGGTTTGTAAGTTTGTTAGAGTAGAGATGATGATGAAGAAAAACCTTGTTTATGATATTGTTCTTATTCCGCTAAGTTATTGATCTTATGAACATTATCATTCCTAGATATAAATTATGTTAGACCTAGTCTAAGAGCTACAACGATCTTATCATCATCTATCTGCTCATCATCCGGGTGAGGTACATAAATAGGGTGTGGGTCCATCTCTGGACTCGGTGGTGCAAGGGGGTGATCAACGGGTGCATCTGATAACTGGCCGATAGGGACTGATGTAGCCATAATACTCTCATGGAACATCGAAACAAGTATAAAAATTTCTAGCCAAATGTTTATAAAATAATTTCATATAAAAAATGAAATAGTAGTGAAAATCCAAACATACAGTAATAAAGTACTTACGAACGAAGTGACACGGAAGGCTGATGGCTATCGATTTCGAAAAACATTTTGACTCACACGAAAAATGTTTATAGTCGAGTATGATATCGTTCTCTATAAACGGTGGCTCTGATACCATTCTATAGCACCCCCAACTCGAATTATGGCAGCGGGACTGAGTTTGGGGTGCTGCGCGAGGGGTATGACAGTCACACTCATAGATAAATGATCTCATAATGAGACATTTTTAATAAAACATAACATTCAGTTACAAAGTTCAACATTCATAGTTCAAAAGACTTGTAACACATTTAGCAGCGGAAAATGAAATAGTTTGCAGCGGAAAATAAAGATAGAAGTAGTAAAAACATATCCCATAGATAGCCATCTTGAACCTCCAGCCATTTCTCGTGCACACTTCATATATCAATTACCTGAGATAAACATGCTAAAAAGTCAACACAAAGATTGAGTGTAATCCATAGGTTTAATAAATAATAGTTGAGCACAAGATTTTTAATCTGGAATATATAAGCAACAAATACAAATATCGGGTAAGCTTCACTTAATTCTCTGGATTATCTTGCTAAGCTCATGACACACGGGTTTATAAACAATTTAAAAAAATGTAATAGTGGGGTTATGAATCACACCTTAGTCACAGAGAATACGAGATAAACAATCAGATGGTACGGCACAACAAATGAACCTCAACACAAACTAATCAATTAAATGGCATACTCAGAAATAATACTCGAAATGATTTAATAAACAATACTCGTATAAAAGGTTTTAGTTTCAATGGCATTTGAAAGAAAAGATACGTTTAAGTCTCGTGTGGAAGACAAGAAAGGTAAAAATAACAACTCGGCAAATACAAACGAATACTCAAGCAAGACGAGAGGAGAAGAAGGAAGTAATATGAAAGAAAGAATAAAATTAGAAAAAGAATAAACAACAAATAAACAACATCGATAAATAGTTTCGGCTTTTCCCCGTTTTCCCAAAATAGATGTTATAACCGCTAAAACATAAGTGTTTCGAAAAGATTTTAGGACGGTTGCTAAATCATAAATGGTTTAAGTTTATAAAATATTTTA